>JAJJWW010001858.1:0-333720 GCA_023531295.1 Papaver armeniacum | reverse complement strand
TGCATTAAGAGTTTCGTAGGTTTACAAAGTTAGCGGGGATTGGGGTGTGATCGAGACCCTACTCTAGGAAGATGATTAACAATAGCATTTGGATACAAACCAGACCCAATAGGAAGGCATCGAAAGCACTCTATCAATACGTTCTTTAATGTTCTCTTGACCTTCCCTATTGTTAGACCGGTGAAAGGTATTACTTGATATCTAAGGTCCATTAAGCCTAAAGAATGGATATTCTCATGGATCAGGTTATTAACATGAGTATTATTATTGCTTCCACCTTGTTTATCATTAATATGCAAAATAAAAATTTAGGTCACCAATTATGATCCGGGAATGTTAGGGTTCATTGTATTGAAATGCATAATTTTATCCCATTGAAGATTTTTCCTATGTCATTCATAGAACCATGCATGCAAATAACATTCCATAGATTGTTAAAGGAATCATTAATCTCAAATAAGCAAATGTCAAAAAAATCCATAATGCATTTTACTTTGACATTGTTGTGCCATAACAATTAAAAAACCACCGAGAAAGGCCTATTCTAGGGACAATAAACCAATCATAAAAATTTAAGTTCCTAGTAAGGATATTCATACTTTTGTTTCTAGTGGCTTTGGTTTCAGCCTAAGAACATGAAGATTGTGTTTCTTAAGTAGGTACTTTAAGTGATTCTTAGTAAGGGATTTTCCGATCCCCGCACATTGCATGCTAGTAGTTTCATTTTTATCAAATAGAAAAAAATTTAGATTCTAGACTAAAACTAAGGGCGGATCACGAGGAAGCAAAAGCAAAGTTTAGGATTGGACTACAAACAAATTTAAAAATAAAGCTTAGTGTAGCATTCAAATCGATTTGCTTAAGATAAAAATTCGAGAATTTTAAAAAGTTTTAAAGTTTCGAAAGGAATTTGATTAGTATCCTGAATCAGGTCTGCATCCATAGGAGAAGCAACGGACTTGGGCATTTCCTTGTCTAGAAACATTAGGGATTTCATTCACCATAATTATTGCACTATTAGAGGATTCCCCTATTTCCAGATGTTGGATAGCTTTATCTCTTAAGACCTCTTCTGAAAAGCCATTCAGAACCATATATATTTCTCTAGAATAGTTGTCCATATCCATATTATCCGAAATTATATCTTCACCTCTTTTCCTTTTGTATGCTCTTTGCTCATTCCAATTTAGCTCGGATGAAAAACAATTTGAACAACACCTTGAGCAACACCTTGAAGATTAGTATTGTTCTCCACACCTTGAAGATTAGAATTGCTTTCCAATTCTTCCCTTCTTTCAACCTTTAGACTCATATTTTCTTGCATATCTTTAACATTTTTCAGACCTCCGACTTCATCAATTAATTAATTCTCTCCATTTTCCTCTCTCGTGCATCTCAATCGCATTAACTTGTTGGTATTGACCTCTATTAATATCAACCCCTTCCCCCTTCTTGTTCTTCATTGTTCACATGGTCATCAAAAGGATCAACACCTTGAAGGTTTAGAAGCTGGATCACTATCCAAGCCATATTGGCAATAATTCCACATAATTCTCATTGTGGTTAAAAACATAACAGACTTCTACATGTAGCATATGGAAAGCCTAGATAAAATATTACAACTCTCCACTCTTTTGCCATCTTCTGTTGTGATATGAACTCTTCTAACAAGAGGTAAGTTAACATCAACCTTTACCTTCGCCTTCACAACACCGATGCATCTCCGTAGATAGTGATGGGTTCTCCGGCCTTGAGCAAAAGAATCATCCGAGATATATTGTCTCTATCCATATCATCCCTCAACCTAAATTCGATGAAGAACACCTCAAATTGGAATATTGCATTCCTGGACATTCAAACTAAATTGCCATGGCGATAAGACAAGATGACCCCCAACCAGTGAGCTCTTTCTATAAGAATCCTCTGTAAAACTTCCCTTGATAGTATGCAGAAAATGAACACATTTCTTCCATTAGTAGAAATAATGACGACTTGCCTTTGAGCTCCCCATCTCTCATCGGACAGAAAAACTAATGGCAAGTTCTTGTTACAATTGCTTCCCCGCATACATATCCAATCGGTGCAAATGTATCAATGGGATTTTCTTTTCCTTGTGGTGACATGCTTAGTATTCTTGTTTGCTTATGTTACATCTTCTTTGCATGTTTTGGATAGCTTGTTAATGTTTGAGGATGATGCGACCATTGAATTCAACACTTCAAGAAGAAGATTTAACTTGAAAAAATAAGATGAGAACTTTTAAACATGATGGTTGAGGTATAACTTTTTGGGTCTTTTTAAAAATCTCAAAGGGCTTAAACTTAGTGTATGAAGTAATGAAATCTCTGTGCTTAGAAGATATAGACTTGAAGAAGATTATAAAATTAACAAATCGCCAAGTGTTCTTCATCTTTAGAGTCTTGGGAACCAAAGTAATTTGGTCAAGAAACTTGGAGTAAAAGTTGCCAAATTAGCACTCTTTGCGAGACAATAAGAGCCAAAAGATGGTAATGATTAATTTTCCTAGCTAACATTTCATACAAGGTAGTTTCTAAGTTACTTGTAGATCCTCTAAAGCTTCTTTTAGGTAAAATTTTCTTCCCATTTCAAATGGATTCTACCCCGAGGCAAGGGTGGAGTCATCTCGAGTTGTACACCTAGACCAACCGGTCTCAGCGTCAAGCCCAACTTTAAATAATTCAAGAATTGATTTTTGGGCACCACTCCATTTTAGAGGGTGGCCATCATTTTAATATTTGCAAGACATTTAAAAGTAAATTGGAGCACCCTTTATCCAAAATATTTATATTAATATCAAAATTAATCTTTCTAATTAAGTTAGTGTTATGATTAGATTAAGTTAATTAGTGATTAGTGTGGTTAAATTAATAAGTTGGCCTTTTTATAAGAAGAATTATTGAGAGAGAGAGGAGGGAGGAGAAGGAAAAAAATCTTAAGACGATTGATTTCGAAATGAGGGTTCTTGATACTGGGTATACTTGATTTAGTTAATCTTTGCTTGAATTGTGAATACTTCCGTAAAAATGAAAATTTTATAAACTTGTTTTGCAATGTCAATAGAGGTCTACTACGATATCTGAAGAACATGTAGCCTTCTTCAGGTAGTCGAATTCATTTATAAATGAAGTTCAACTAATGTATCTGAAGATACCTCAACTTTAATGGAGTTTTTGCTTTGGAAAAATTTCGGTTAGGAGAACAAAATCGCGACATACCGAACTCAATTTCTGAGTTTTCACGGAAAAAGTTCGGTTAGGAGAAAAAATTATGACGTAATCGGAACTCAAAGTTTGACTATGAAATTAAAATTTTCGGCTAAGATTTATTTATCTTTTGCGAAATAGTCAATGTTCTTCATGTACTTCATTTCCATCAGGTTCGGCTAGTTCGACGTCAAAGTTTTTTCACAAAATTCCTCATCGAAACTTCAATTTTTTTGATTAATTACTGCTCACTGCAACTTCAATTTTTATCAATCACAAATATATAAAGTAGACGTGGGTTAGTCGGAAAGTACCTCCAATATATATACAATCTCGAAAAATCAGACTTAAGACGATTATGTAAATGGAAGAGAAAACAAAAGGATAAGAAAAGAGTTTAAAATGAAAATAGGTTAGTAGAAAAATTGTGTTGTTATGCGCCTATGAAGAGTGATGATATGTTGACGCCCAAAAAAACCGTTTAAAATCCAGCGAGGGGATCGGACACGACGAGTAATGCTCTCTAGTATTGGGATTATAAACGGGCAAAACTGGCCCCGCCTTCAGTGAGTCACGGTATAAATTCCGGGCTTTTTCGTGGGATATAAAGCATTATTGGCCTATGAATTAGAATTGTAATTAGTTGAGTAGAATTGGGTGAGAAATTATTAGGTTAGTCATAATTAAAATAAGAGTAAAGGAAATTTTAGGACACCAGTGTAGGTACCCAAGTACATCATGGTCCCCACAAAAATGATTGGTGCCGAAAAAATGGTTCCAAATTTCTAACTCCAGCCACTTTGCCCATTTTCACTCATTTTACATCCTCTCAATTTTCATGAATTGATGGACCACATCGTCATTAGTATGATGTGATGAGTTGAAGGACACTTCCATGTAAAGTGAAAGAGTAAGATATTCTTGAGATTCCGTCCATCTGAAGGAGTCTCATTCCAAAGATTTCGACTCACATACCTGCCCGCCAGCTCTATTGCTGAAACTACCAAATGCTTTGGCCAATTCAACGCTGGAAAAAATTCACATCGAACAAATAATAAAATCAAACAAAATGGCTGATTGATTCAAGCATAACAGCATTGAGAACACTTAAAAAGAAAAAGAAAATACAATGCGGGTTTTGACCGTAGTTAGGAGAGTACTTTGTTTTTCACCGATAGAGCGTAGAGAAGGAGGAGGAGTCGCCTTATACTACCACTTTTGTAAAATCTCGTAATCAATTCCACAAAAATATTGGAAATGTTTAAGGCCGAAAACCAAAAATATCCTCTTTTTAGTTCAATTACTATAACTCGTGTATCCTATCTTTTTAGGGGTATAATTGGAAATCAAACTTTAATATAACATATCTAAAAATCCGTGCGCTTGGAATTTTACAAATTTTATCTCGTTGGAAAGGTTATAAAAACTCTACGCAACAAGTACAAACAACAATATCAAATTTGGAGTTTTTACGAAAAAAATCGGAGATATATATCATTTTAGGCACAATTTTAGAAAATTAAATGTATATCCATTATGCAACCATCACAAAGGATACATAATACTTTATGTAGCAAAATATTGGTTTATGCATCAACTAATTTTCCATTGCAACTAATAAAAACGATGTAATCCATCCGTTTCAAGAAAATGATACTTATCACTTAGGCACAATTCTCGAAAATTGAATGCATAGCCATTATGCAAACCACACAAAGGATGCATAACACATCATGCAACCATATTTTGGTTTATGGATCGACATATTTTCCGTTTTAGAAAAATAATACTTTCACATCACGTTTGGGAAAAATGATACTATCACATCCGTTTCGGGAAAAGTGATATTTTAAAACTCCGTTTCGGAAAAGTGATACTTTCGTTGTTTTTTTTTAGGAAAAGTGATACTTTTAAACATCACTTTTTCCAAAACGGAGAAAGTATCACTTTTCTCCAAACGGCTAAAAAAATCACTTTTCCGAAACGGGGAGAAAGTATCACTTTTTTAAACCGGTGAAAGTGTCGATTTCTGGCCGGAGAAAGTATCACTTTTCTCAAACGGGCGAAAATGTCACTTTTTTAAAAATCGAGGTGAAAGTATTATCTTTTTTGAAACGGGACGAAAGTAGTCATGGACAAACTCCATCTTCATATTCTTCTTCGGTCGGCCCTCCCACCGTGACAACGGTCGTACTAGTTTTACTTACGGTCACCATTAATAATTGAATAGTCGGTTTCTCCCATGTGGTTAAAAACAAAAAGAAAAAAAAATTGTACGAAAGAGGCCTGCCTGGATAATCAATTGGCACCGGCTCCGGTCAGACCTTACAAATAAAATCGATCGTCATAAAAGTCAGCAATTATTTTTTTAACCTAGCGAGATTGGGGTATACCCAATAAGACAAAATAGGATCATTTTGAAGTAAAACCAAGCCACCCCTTAACCTTGTATTTTCAAAATGGCAAATTGCCTCGTTTAATTAACACTAAAATTTTGATTAGATTAATTAATTAAGTTTAAATTGATTGAATAGATTAAAACTTATGAATTTTAAGTTATGAAATTTTGTTTTTGATTGAACTTTTGTGGAATGATTTTTGATGATTTTTTTTTTTTTTTTTTTTGAGAATATCTCTTGCAACGAAAATGAAGCACACAACCGAAATACTTCTAAAAAGGGGATTGCAAATCTGTCATATGAAATCATACTCAAAATCAAAGAATAAATCAACACTTTCGGTTAAAAAGTATGAAAAGAAATCGGCAAGGTGACTAACATCATCATAGGCCAAAATTGGCCCGCAAGATCTTCATCGTCGACCTCGCCGCCAAAAGTGGCCTAAGATGATCTTCATCGTCGACCTTGCCGACTTTTTGTTTTTTGACATACAGAGATGACATAAAAAATTTATTGTAGGCAAGGTATTCAAAAATACCCTTCCTAAGGTTTTTGGCCTACGAGGTATTCAAAAATACCCTTCCTATTGTATTTGGCCGACAAAGTATTCAAAATACCTACGCCAACGTTGAAAAATTTACTGATCGTATGCCATGGTTGTTATGAAAAGCTCGGCAAGATATGCATGTTACGACCTTCTTGACCAAAAACACGAAATCATAATTTTGGATTTCTAACCTAATATAACAATCAAATCACACAACACAATGATGGGTTTGAGTTTAAACATCATTTATAGTCTTCTTTTATTTGGTAGAGTCAACAATTTTTTTGGAAAACGAAAAGTTGAAGATTTTATATGGCTTTGGTTGATGGAAGATGAAGATAAAGATGAAGAAGAAGAGAAGAAGATGAAATGAAGAGAATAAAAACTGATTTAGGGTAATTAAGATTATTAATGGGTAAAGGTAGTTTTGTAACTTACCCATTAGGACTCCCCCTAAAACCCACGAAAAGTGTCCCTTTAAAATTGGGTATACCCCAATTAGTTTGAGTATACCCCAATCTCGCCAGGTTTTTTAAATAGCTTTTATCAAGAATCCTTGTCAGGTAAATAGTACACCAATCAACTTTGAATCCTAGTACAGTACATTGGTTAATATATCAGATGCCATGTGCTTGCTTATAAATGCCTTACAAAGACTCTTCATTTCTTTCACAACCAACACTCGGAAAACAAACAAAGTCCTTGTTCTCCTGAATTACTTCTTTGTACGCTATCATCCATTACTAACTTCTTTGTATTCTATCATCATCCATGGCTTCTAGTACTCCGGCCTTAGCATCACCTTCAAAAGTACTTCTAGGTGACAAAATTACAACCATGAATGTTGTTCCATCGAACTACATAAGACCCGTTTCCGAACGTCCAAATCTTACCCAAGTTCAATCATCGGAAGATTCATCAATCCCTCTCATTGATTTACAAGATCTTGATGGTCCAAACCATTCTAAGTTAATCAAGCAAATTGGCCATGCATGTCAATATGATGGTTTCTTTCAGGTAACACATAAATTCTTTACATTTCATTTAGTTTTGTAGATTTTAGTTTCTTGCTCACCATATAATCTAAGATAAAGTACACTTTTAGGTAAGTAATCATGGAGTGCCGGAGATAGTTATAGAAAAGATGTTACAAGTAGGGAAGGATTTCTTCGGGTTGCCACAGAGTGAAAGAATGAAGTGTTATTCGGCTGATACATCGAAAACAACTCGACTGTCGACCAGCTTTAATGTCACGAACGAAAAGACTGCAAATTGGAGAGACTTCCTGAGACTTCATTGTTATCCTCTTGAAGATTATATCGACGATTGGCCTACTAATCCTCCATCATTCAGGTAGGCTTTGACATTTTAGTTCCTCTAATTAATTAATTAATTAGTATATATCTTTTGAAAGATTGGCTACTTTTCAAGCAAGAAAAATGCTAACGCTTTGACATCAGGACACTGATATTTTTGTGTTTTTTTTACGTGTGGTAATCTCATTTCAGGAGTGATGTGGCGGAGTACTGTACAAGCGTTCGCGGCTTAACATTAAAATTACTGGGAGCTATTTCAGAGAGTTTAGGTCTTAAGAGAGATTACATAGAAATGGTACTTAGTAACCATGGGCAACATATGGCTATAAATTATTATCCCCCATGTCCTGAACCTGAACTTACGTATGGACTTCCTGGTCATACTGACCCGAACGCCATCACTGTTCTCCTTCAAGACGATGTTCCTGGATTACAAGTTCTTAAAGATGGGAAATGGATCGCTGTGCATCCCATACCTAATACGTTTATCATTAATATTGGTGATCAAATACAGGTATTTATCCGTTCATTTATATCTAATCTGCATCAGTGACTCCGTTAAGAACACAAATTTTCAATAATTATATATTGTATGTTAAATGAAATTATTTTGCGTGAATTATCAGGCTATTAGCAATGACAAGTACAAAAGCGTTCTTCACCGAGCCGTTGTAAACTGCCATAAAGAGAGATTCTCTATCCCAATTTTTTGTTGTCCGTCCAAGGAAGCTGTGATTGGACCGGCTTCTCAATTGGTTGATGACGAGCATCCCTCTCTATATAAGGATTTCACTTATGCCGAATATTTTGCAAAATTTTGGACTCAGAAATTGGGAACCGAAAGTACTTTAGATTTTTTTAAGCGAACAACTTCTACTCCCTCCTGTTCTAAATAATAGGCTCGTTTGTGTGTAAATTTGCACACAAACCAACTTATACGGAGGTAGTAATAATTACCAAAACTAAAGGTGAACAATTTAGAAAATTTTCTAAACTTTCGAAAATAAATCCTCACTAGATTTTATGTGTTTTTTTTTTTGGTTAAGGGTGTTATTCGGCCTAATCTTTTCAAAATTAATAGATGGGTCTTTTTTTCTTTTTTTTTCTAAGAAATAAACAAAGGTAATTAAGGAAGGTAGGGGTTGAACTCCCAAGTGATAGGTTAATGGTTCAATTTCCACTGTTATTTGATAAAAAATAAAAATAATCGAGGAAGTACTATCACCCAATGAAGAAAAAAAAAGGGGGAATGATAGATTTATCCTGCTAGGGGATCTGACGGTCCAAGAAAAGCTTCTAAACATCACGATTAGAAAAGGGAAAAATGGGTCCCAGCATCTATTTGTTGCGGGATTTTTTGTCGGTCAAGGTAGCATTTTCGAAAAAATATACTCCCTTCGTCCCACATATATAGGCGGAGAGAGACAATTCTCTTAGATTAAGAAAATTGCATGGGATTCATAATTTTTTTATTTTTTTTTCTTGTTTTGCCCTTCGTCTTATCTCTAACACAATTACCTATGTACAATAAATATGGGTATATATGGAAAAATTCATCTTGGAAAGCAAAGTCCGCCTATTTAGTGGGACAAATAAAAACCAAAATTCCGCCTATATGTGGGACGGAGGGAGTAGCAAAGAGCCAAGATGCTTTGTTGTTGACGTTAGAGGTAATGGCCAAGGAGTTTATGACGACGAGGTGACCAGATGATAAAAGATGACACTCAAAACCATGCATGACCCATACTTGGTTACGTACCTGAAACTGGAAAATGTTATTTTCATAGCAATGCCGACATTTTTCCCTCGCAGTACGAGTTGTGCAAATGTCCAGAGGATGGATGAGGTCTCACACTTGAAAACCATGCATGGTTGTTCAGTTCTGGTGGACCAGGCTGGAGTTGATGACGACGACACTTATGTAAGCAGGTATATGGTGCGCTGTATGTGGTGACGTCACAGGATTACGTACCACGGCGATGCCGACAGATAGTTGTCAATTTCTGTAATGCAACATGCATGTCACAACTGTAAACTATTTTTCTTGGCATAATTTAAACTATTGATGGACCACGTCCGACGCAGTTTGGGCAATTTGGCTTCAATTAATAACACTAAAGTTAAAATTACTGAGAAATTAGAAGGTTAATTAAAAACAGCCTCCATAATTAAAGAAAATTAAAAAGGACTTTTCATCATCAAAGCATCAAAATTTAAGGTGATTACTAAAAATGCCTGCCTACATCATGCCGGATTGCACGACCGTCCAAATGATAGAAGCCAAGAGCAAGATGGTCAAAGAGCTAGCCGTATTTAAAAAAACAACCACGCATCCGTCCGTCCAACTATTCAAGTGTTATATGCACGGATGAAAGATGACATCCTAATCAACAACCTAAACACCCAATCACATCTCTCACACCACGTCGAGAGTTGCAAAAACCTTCCCTCCCATTGGCCGGTAAACAAAACCCTCGCTCCTGATTGGCCGAAATCAAAGTTAGCCCCCTTACATTTCGTGGCCGTCAATTTTTAATAGAATATGAAATCTGGACCTTCGGATTAGCGGCAAAATCTACAAATATCTTTTGTGAGGGCCCGGACGATTTTTTTTTTTGGGAAAAAAAGGAGAATTTCCATGTAAAAGGAAAATCAACATATAAGTTTTTTTTACGATATTTACATGCCAAAGCAAAAAATCTTAGAAGATCTTTAGGGTAATTCTTTTTAGGAATTTCCATAACAAAAGAAAAATCATAAGTTTTTTTTGGAACTTTTTTATCGGTAATTAATGGAGTAATCTATGATGTAGCTTTTAAATAAATAAACGGAAATACTTTAAACATGGCAATTGATTTGTTTTTTAAGTATTAAATTTTATTAATTTTCATATAAAAAGATTTTCATTAATTTACATGTTTGTTTTTTATACGTAAAGTACTAAAAATAGATATTTAAAATCGAAATTTGTAACAAAAACTAAAAAAAAAAAATCATATTTTTTAATACGACCAAGTTTAGGCGATTATATGACCAAGTTTAGGAGATTATATCATTGGCAGTTAATGCTAAGTTTAGAATTGTACGTCTGTTCAATGGAAACTAAAAGGGAAGTTTCGTGGAGGGGAGTTTAGGTTAGACATATATATATATATATAAGCTACGCAAAGCTTATGACTTTTCACGTTCAGTAGAGGGAAGCAAAACCCTTCCAAGGCGTACAAGAGCATCATCCTTGAATGTAATCGTACATTTTCTTACTTTCTCATTCTAAGATTTTCTATCGATCGCAACATATGGATTTCCGACCGCAAGAGGGAAAAAAAATGAAATTGTATATTTGTTTGATACCACCACCACAACTCACAGGTTTCACAGAGAATGGGATTAGCAACATATATCCCAAGTAATAACCCATCACTTGATTTCTTCTTTCATGTAGATCCTGATAGACCGCAGAATAACAAAAGACTTGGAAACATGATCCTTTAACAGCTCTAAAGGTGGATCCTTTTAATGTTATTTTCCGGATCCCGATCACAATTTGCTTTGTAATGCTCTAATAACAGATATACATAACGAATTGAAGTCTGAACAAAAGCAATCTATTGAAATTAATTCTCCGTTACCCTTGCAGTTTTATGAAGCTTGCAGAGCATCTTGCTTGCTACAGACTACCAAGATTCAAGATATAGGCCAAATTTAATTCTTTACCACAAAAAACTCCTACAAGCAATCTCTTGGATGGTAGAAAATTGGGTGAGGCAGATTTGGTACTACATACATTACAGTGTAATGACATCATATTTTGGTGGCTCATAGTTTGAATATTTATGTCGTGGTAATCTGCAACCAAACAACAAAGGTTTGCTCTTTTCTTTTTTAGACGTCCTTATTTCTTAAGGAAATAAATATGACCTCTTATGCATCTGTCTGTGCAATCAGAAGTGGTATGGTGACTACGTACGAAGATGGCACGATGCGACAGCTCTTGAATAGGGTCAGGCTCCTCGGTCCTCACCAAGATGTTGTGCGGGAGTCAAGTCTCTTTGCTCTCCTTGCGGTACTCACGCCACTCCCGGCGTTAAACTTCTTGCAATCGGTTGAAGAGCGCCTCAACCCCGGTATCCCCTTAATTACTATATTTGGCGAAATCCATTTTGGAGTTCAATAACTCCAAACTTCGAACAACTTTATCATCTATATTAAGAAATTATTTTTTTAATTAGTGTGTTTCGACCATCTATTTGGAAATTTTTAATTAGTTGGTGAATCACTAAAAACAAATAACTAATGATGCATTCAGTATAATTAATTAGTTTTGATATGCTCTCTTACCAATGTTGGAAGAGCTAACAAATGGAGGGGGAAATGTAAACATGACTCCCATCATCGAGGAGTTGTTCCTGATGCAGGCAGGAGAACTCCTTACAAACCAATCCTTAGACTTTTTATTTTATTTTATTTGGAGCTAACTTAGTGTTGATGGGTGAAAACTACTCCTGCAGAATTTGGTAATTTGGGGGTGTGGATGAGGAATGAATCTAAACCTTTAACAAATGCACTGCCGCGGTGAGTGCTTGTAGATTCGAGAGATCAATCTGTGCAAGTCCGGCCTAAACCAAGAAATGGCCGTTCCAGACTTGTTTCGGTCACAAAGTGAAGGAGATGGGGTTGATCTTAGGGAGGGAAGCGAAGAAGGTGTTGAGATTGTGAAGGTGTTGGCTTGCTTATGACTTGTAACGATGATGAGCGGGCTTGCGGTTGATGCAAGCGAAGCTCGGGGTGTTTGAATACGATTTGTATTAACACTTGGTTTTTTAAATCCATCGTCGAACTTGTTTTGTTCTCCGTTATTCCTTGTTTTTGGAAATAGGGCGGAGACCCTATTTATACAAGTCATTGAGCCTCATTCACGTTTCGTGGGAAGTGGAGGTAGTGGAATGATGGAGTAGTGGAGTTGTGTGTCGGTAACACATGACCGATCTTGCCCACTTTCCTGTTCATCTCTAACCGTCCATGACTTCCTAACACGTTCTTGTGATGGCGCGCTGCACGTCAAACCGCGGAGACCAATACCCCAATAAGTATCCCCCAGTTTCGCGACATGATTGATGTCCTGGAATGTGATCGTGGATCCACGAAAGATAACATGTAATGCTGAATTGAATAATGCGTTATTGGAAAGTCGATACTTGTGAAGTATCGTGTGTATTCTATGCGTACGCATTACGGTGTGGTAAAATGATGGGTAATGACTCCTCACTAACCAAATAACTCGACTGGGTTGTATAACCAAGTCATGAGGTCGGACGGATTTGAGATGATGTTTGAGACACTCATCTGCGGCCGTTGATGAAATAGGGTTTTTAAAGAGGTGCGCAAGCATCACTCTTTAGCTTGGTCGAAACCAAGCGTGGGAAGGATTTTGGAGAGGACCGACCATGCATGCGTGTTGGCGGCATGATGGTGTAGGTGCACGTATTCCCGTTCCCTCATGAAAGCGCGATCTGGGCCACTCGATTTGACCCCGTCAAAGAGGAGTGGTCGAGATTGGATTTTGCTTGTTAAGAGTTTGATACCGCAAGAAGCCGCGCGCCATACCCTTTTCGGCGCGTTTTCCAAGACGACCTAGCAGTCGGTCTTGGCTTAGATGAGTTTGGCGTGTAGACGGTAGGGTCAGATGTTCACGCCATGTCTTACCGTCTCATGAAACGTGATCTAAGCCACCCAATTCGTCCGGTGAAGTTGAGTGGTCGAGATCGATTTGCAATTTGGGAAGTGTGTCCACGCATGTTTGAGCGGGCGTTTTGGATTGGCCAGGCATGATATGCCTTGGCCGACCGCATGAGGGGGTAGATGAGCTCACGGTGGTCATCTTTGGTGTGACCGACCCTTGCTCAATCTAATCTGTGACCCTCCATTCGTCGGAGAAGATGGACGCGCGAGATGGCTTGAACCCTAATTTTGGCTTTCAAAGCGCGCGACCATGCTCTTTCAAAGCGGATTTAATTTGTTGTAACCAATCATGGTTGGTTTTGACCGATTGGTCAAGTGTGTAGGCGGTCGCATGGTGATTGTGTCGACATGCTCCGGGCCTTTTGAGTCTATATCTACACCCTCCATCTATACCGCGAAGATGGATGGTTGAGACCGATTTTGCGGCACATGTAATATGCCGCAAACCCTAATTTAGGGTTTTCCGCCCATAATGCTTGGTATGGACGGTTTCTTGGCAAGCAAAGGCCAATGGTCGACCATGCGGGTCGGCCGTGTGTATTCCATACCGCTTGGGGTGATGAAATTGATGCGTGGTCATCCAATCATGCTTGTGGAGTTGGATGACTGCGATCGATCATATTTGGCAAGCTAAGGCCGTGTGTATTCCATACCGCTTGGGGGTGATGGAATTGATCTCGTGGTCATCCAATCATCTTGGTGGAGTTGGATGACCTGCGATCGAATCATATCCGGAGACTGATACGGTCAAGTCCCGATGCTCAATCGGGCTAGTATAACACAGGGAGGGGCTCAATCGGGCTAGTATAACACACCGGAGGGCTCGGGCTAGTATAACACACCGAGAATCAAACATGACGGGTATTTCGTACATGGATTCATTATAGTGCTTGAGGTTCGTGTTACTCAGAAGAGTAACACTCGATCGTCATGCCACACCGATAATGATTCATTATAGTGCTTGGAGGTTCGTGTTACTCGTAAGAGTAACACTCGGTCGTCATGCCACACGATAATGAGTACAGAAATACAAGGGCGATATGAAATTCACAGAAGGGATTGTTGCTACATGCTCCAACCTGGAGGAATTTCATGTATTCACGAATGGGATTGTTGCTACATGCTCCATTCTTGGTGAATTAAGTGAGGAGTATCCGTCACTTATAAACGGCTTTATCTTTTACAAGATGTCACGCATGATTTCTCTCAGTTGCTTACAAATATAACCTTAAACGAAAATCCACCATCAACATTAAGTCCCCGCTTAGCACATAATGGTTACACTATTGTGTGGTAGGCATGAGATGGTGACAAATTAAAGATAAAACTTATGAGGCAAAGTTAGATGTTACCAAGAGGGACGGGTCATCCCGTCCTTAGGTATGTCACGTTCAAAAGGCATATAGGAGAGTGTTTCCCTAGTATGATGTCGGCCTTGCACGCTTGGATCGACCTTGCTATGCCTCGGCCTTGTCGAGGGGCTATTGCGCCCGCTTCACTCGATCGTGGGGTTGTGCCTAATCGACTGACTGCTGCACTCGCTTCGTTCGTGGGGCTCATCGCGCCCTTGATCGAATATGGGATTGTTGTGTCTGCGTGAGTCTCACCCACATACGCCGAGACTTGAAACTTGTATCGGTCTTGAAACTTGTACCGATCTTGAAATCAACACCAGACTAAAATTTGTACCGGACTAAAATTTGTACCCCACTTGAATGGTGTTTGGACCGGCCATTGTGTGCTCAAGTCAAAGAGTTGTGTCTTGCCGTGTGACTACATCTCTCCCGTATTTTCATACAAGTTCTAACTCCCGCCTTTTATTTAATTGTGGAAGAAAAGAATCCCCTGGTTGAGATGTCTT
The DNA here is from genome assembly GCA_023531295.1 of Papaver armeniacum. Lineage (NCBI taxonomy): Eukaryota > Viridiplantae > Streptophyta > Magnoliopsida > Ranunculales > Papaveraceae > Papaver > Papaver armeniacum. The sequence continues at coordinate 318,634 of JAJJWW010001858.1, read as the reverse complement.
ACGGAGATAATGCGGCACCAAGTCGGGGAAGTGTTGGCGGCTTCAAGGATATCTTGAACATTGATGATGAGTTGTTCACCGCGCCTTTTCAACTATAGGAAAATATATGTTCCGCAAGATAACTCTTCTCCTATCGACTTTTAGGTTTTCATGTTCCGCCCAGGCCCTCATGAAGGATGAATGAGACGTATGTTGAGCAATGAGTACATCAAAGATAACTTGACCAGAGCGCTTGATTATTGATGCGACTTGAGTGTTGAAACGTCTCGAGAGGATGTTAAAGTGGTTTCTCGATGCGGTTGAGGTGGGTCCTTGAGAGAGTGTTGAAGAAGGATCCTGGGTCTCGGAGAGCGTTGCGCGCTCTTGAATAGACCCTTGAAGCGGCCTTACTGAGGGAGCGTTGAAGTGGCTTCCTCTTCGCCCGATTACCCTGCGAATCCATGATTCTTGACCGACCGTCTTTCTCATGTTGAAGAAGTCCTTGATCGACGGTGAAGGAACTTCATGTTGAGCCTCGATCCCAAGCGTGGTTTACATGGTTTGTCCAGTAGTGGTCGTTGTCGAGCCTATAGAATATCTTGGGTATTGCCTCATCATTGTGGGAGTCGTACATGTGGTACCGGAGTTGGAGTCATGGACGCGCAGGATGTCAGTATCTCGGTAGTTTTCCTCTTCCGCTTGAGGAACCGCTATGTTGGCCGAAGGTTGTATCGCTTGTTGGTGAGATATATGCCCCACAAACATTATGAGGCTCTTCATTACAGCGAGGCTCCGGTTCTTTCTATCGGGGCATATGTTGTTGTAGATGAGAGTTCAACAACTCAGAGGATGACCAAAAGTGCGGATTCTCCAACATAGCATGATAGACATGTACCACTGTCTGATAAAGTGACTCGCTCGGATCTTGTTCGACCACTGTCTGATAGAGTGACTCGCCTCGATCTTGCTCGATATGATGCGTGGACATCGTTATCTTCCTGAGGCTGCTCCCTTGAGGTATCGGCTCCAGTGGAAGATTGCCGTCATAGAGCGTTGATACGTTGCACCATCATTCTTTAAACCGAATGGCAGTATGGTATAATAAAAATTTCCGAGAGGAGTTCGAAAAGATATCTTACTTGCATCATGCTCGTACATCCTTATCTGGTTGTAGCCGCAACATCCATCCATGGAGGAGAACATGCCATGTCCGCTGGTTGCATCTGGTTTCACGCTGGATTGCCTCAGAGATTGTCCGGCCAGAAGCTGGATCGGAGATTGTATGAATGATTACACGGTCGAGCTGATGGAGATAGGCCTAGGAGATTCCTTATCGTCGAACTCATCGGTTGTGGAGTTGGTTCCCTCTTGCAAGCGAGTTGTGGAGCATCTAGCACTTGCTCTTGTGGTTCATTCTTTGTTGTAGCATTCCGTTGGGTGGAGAGATGGGTGTCGGTCTTTCCCGCTAATTGATAATGGCAGGTGTCGGTATACCGTTTTCCCTTCTACGGTCACGACTCACCATAAAAGTTCGTTCCCTCTTACGTGTGAACGTGGGTTGTGGCTTCACAAGATGGGAGAAGAATGCTTCGTCGGCAAAGATGCATCGTGGGTACTAGCCCTCAATGATGCAAGTCGGTCTTCTTCCGAATTGACGCCACATGGGGAGTGGGATGCAACGAACTTGTCGATTCTTTCCACGGAGCTTCTCCCGTATGTCTTGGTTTGGTTTCCCTCGAAGTCCGTCTCATTGTGGTAGGCTTCCGTGCGACCTTGCCCTCCGGGAGAGCCTTGGATGTCCCGAGAATCTTGAGAGTAATGAAGACGATCTGTGTAGATAAGGGTCGTCTTGAACTCAATCCTTGATGCGTGCGGTGACATGTAGGTCACGGTCGTGACCTTCCTCTCGGTTGATAGCGAGCAAAACGTCTCCACGCTACCGATTCTTCGAGAGATGTGAAAGTTTGCATAAAATTTCCACTAGAGAAACCGCTTCCCCGATCCACCGCCTCTGGTTCATAGTGAAACTATTGACTTGAGGAAGATCGTTGTGAGGATCGGTCCCCAAAGGTGTAGGAGCCTCCATGACAGACCGCGAACAGTGAAACTATTGACTCGAGGAAGATCGTTGTGAGGATCGGTCCCAGTGTAGGAGCCTCCATGACAGGGCCGCTCATATCTCGATGTCGCTTCTTTGATCGGGTCCATGTAGGTCCGTGCCATTGAAGTACCTTCTCCGTGCGTTGAATTCATTCCTTATTGGCTCGAGGGCCGTTGCGGGTCATGTGGAAATCGATCGCTTAATGTCTTAAGAAAAGTGAGTACCTCTTTTCCGGAGTTACGGCCATATCCGTTTGAGTCTTGACAAGAACTTCCTGCTTTTCCATCAAGTCCGCAATAATGGGAGATGGTCCTCTTCTCGCCCCTCCCAGGTTCCTCGTCCCGATGAAGGAGTGGAAGTTGTTGCTCACAGTGACTACCGGAGGTGTTACACTTGATGAGATGCCGTGACTTGCACCGCTCCGGCTCTGTGATGGGAGGTGTTGTAATATCACTGCCGAGTGATCGGATTGAACGTTCCCATCCTCTCGTACTCACGTGTTACTTGATTGATCTCTCCTTCCTCAAGCGTTTCTTCACGGCTTGACAAGGGTCTTGAGATGTAAATATTCCGGGGATCCGTAAGCTGCAGGCTCCATTTCTTTATCCGGGTAGACGTTGTAGTACTCCTGGACAAGTCCTCTCCTCTCGTGGGAGTTGCCTCGGTTCTTCATTGTTGACTGGACCATGTTGTTCATCTTTCCCGAGTCACCTGCGGTTCGCGCTCTTTTTGCCTCTCCACCGGTAAAGGTGTGACTCGACTAAGGATTGACATTTCTTACTTGCACCGCTTGAGTAGATGCCCCCGATCCTTCTTGTAATTGTCTTTGTTATGTCATTCAAAAGGCGAAATGTCTCGCTTTCTGTCTCTGGTGATACCACTTGATTTGCCAAGACATCCTCCAAAGATTCTATCTACACTTCCCATGGTATCTCGAACCGCTTTGTAGTTTAGGATACATTGCGAGATGGAAAAACCGAAAAATTGAGGATTCAATTTTATGCAACCGATAGATCAATCTCCCACTGTGGTCGCCAATTGTTGATGGGTGAAAACTACTCTACTTGGAATTTGGTAATTTGGGGTGTGGATGAGGAATGAATCTAAACCTTCAACAAATGCACACTGTGCGGTGAGTGCTTGTAGATTCGAGAGATCAATCCGTGCAAGTCCGACCCTAAACCAAGAAATGGCCGTTCCCAGACTTGTTTCGGTCACAAAGTGAAGGAGATGGGGTTGATCTTAGGGAGGAAGCGAAGAAGGTGTTGAGATTGTGAAGGTGTTGGCTTGCTTATGACTTGTAACGAAAGATGAGCAGGCTTGCGGTTGATGCAAGGTGCTGCGGGTGTTTGAATACGATTTGTATTAACACTTGGTTTTTCCCGTGCCGTCCGAACTTGTTTTGTTCTCCGTTATTCCTTGTTTTTTGGAAATAGGGCGGAGACCCTATTTATACAAGTCATTGAGCCTCATTCACGTTTCGTGGGAAGTGGAGGTAGTGGAATGATGGAGTAGTGGAGTTGTGTGTCGGTAACACATGACCAGTCTTGCCCACTTTTCCCTGTTCATCTCTAACCGTCCATGACTTCCTAACACGTTCTTGTGATGGCGCGTTGCACGCCGCACGCCGTAAACCGCTGAGACCAATACCCGATAAGTATCCCCGGTTGCGACATGATTGATGTGCGGAATGTGGATCGTGGATCCACGAAAGATAGCATGTAATGCTGAATTGAATAATCTGCGTTATTGAAAAGTCGATACTTGTGAAGTATCGTGTGTATTCTATGCGGTACTGCATTACGGTGTGGTAAAGTGATGGGTAATGACTCACTAACCAAATAACTCCCGACTGGGTTGTATAACCAAAAGCTGGTGAGGTCGGACGGACGAGATGATGTTTGAGACACTCATCTGCGGCCGTTGATGAAATTAGGTTTTTAAAGAGGTGCAAGCATCACTCTTTAGCTTAGTCGAAACCAAGCGTGGGAAGGATTTTGGAGGGACCAGGCCATACATGCGTGTTGGCGGCATGATGGTGTAGGTGCCTCGTATTCCGTTCCCTCATGAAAGCGCGATTCGGGCCACTCGATTTGACCGTCAAAGAGGAGTGGTCGAGATTGATTTTGCGATAAGAGTTTGATACCGCAAGAAGCCGCGCGCCATACCCTTTTCCTCGCGTTTTCCAAGACGACCTAGCTTGGTCGGTCTTGGCCGGTTGGTTTGGCGTGTAGACGGTAGGCTGATGTTCACGCCTATGTCTTACCGTCTCATGAAACGTGATCTAAGCCACCCAATTCGTCCTAGGTGAAGTTGAGTGGTCGAGATCGATTTGCAATTTGGGAAGTGTATCCACGCATGTTTGAGCGGGCGTTTTGGATTGCCCTGGCATGATATGCCTTGGCCGACCGCATGAGGGGGTAGATGAGCTCACGGTGGTCATCTTTGGTGTGACCACCCTTGCTCAATCTTGATCGTGACCCTCCATTCGTGGAGAAGATGGACGCGCGAGATGGCTTGAACCCTAATTTTGGCTTTCAAAGCCGCGCGACCATGCTCTTTCAAAGCGACGAATTTGTTGTAACCAATCATGGTTGGTTTTGACCGATTAGTCAAGTATGTAGGCAGTCGCATGGTGATTGTGTCGACATGCTCCGGGCCTTTGAGTCTATATCTACACCCTCCATCTATACCTGCGAAGATGGATGGTTGAGACCGTTTTGCGGCACATGTAATATGCCGCAAACCCTAATTTAGGGTTTTCAGCGCATAATGCTTGGTATGGACGGTTTCTTGGCAAGCAAAGGCCAATGGTCGACCATGGGGGTCGGGCCGTGTGTATTCCATACCTGCTTGGGGGTGATGGAATTGATCCGTGGGTCATCCAATCATGCTTGTGGAGTTGGATGACCGCGATCGAATCATATTTGGCAAGCTAAGGCCGTGTGTATTCCATACCGCTTGGGGTGATGGAATTGATCCGTGGTCATCCAATCATCTTGGGTGGAGTTGGATGATCACTCATCATATCCCGAGACCGATCTGAGCCAAGTCCTGGATGCTCAATCGGGCTAGTATAACACACCGAGAGGGGCTCAATCGGGCTAGTATAACACACCGAGAGGGCTCGGGCTAGTATAACACACGAGAATCGGCATGTACGGGTATTTCGTACATGGATTCATTATAGTGTTGGAGGTTCGTGTTACTCTGTAAGAGTAACACTCGATCGTCATGCCACATCGATAATGATTCATTATAGTGCTTGGAGGTTCGTGTTACTGTAAGAGTAACACTCGGTCGTCATGCCACACCGATAATGAGTACGGAAATACAAGGCCGATATGAAATTCACGGAAGGGATTGTTGCTACATGCTCCAACCTTGGAGGAATTTCATGTATTCACGCTGAATGGGATTGTTGCTACATGCTCCATTCTTGGTGAATTAAGTGAGGAGTATCCGTCACTTATAAACGGCTTTATCTTTTACAAGATGTCAGCGCATGATTTCTCAGGTTACTTACAAATATAACCTTAAACGAAAATCCACCATCAACACTTAGTTTTGGACTCTGATAATGTAAAGGGAAATGCATTCCGAATAGTTTAATTGCTGAAGCTGGCTTTTTGATTTTTGAAAATGTTGTTTTAACTGCCATGTTACGAGAGTGCCAAATTTAATCTTGGTAGTTTGTTCCTCTTACATTGTTAGTTTCATGCTTTCATCATGGTTCAAGTTGTTTAGGTTCATACTTCATACTAAGCACTAACAACATGATAACTCTACAATTCCTTAACTTTGTAGATTTTTTACGTTTAACATTTTAAATTTTAATGGATTTTCTTGGATTGAGGATAATTTCCTTAGAGAATGATGTTCTCTAGGAATCAGTTTTATAACAAATCAATAATATCTTCTGGAAATTACAAGAGTTATGACGGATATAATTCTCCTTATTCTAAATAAGGTAAGGCGGATAATATTTATTTTATTACACCCCTTAGTCTGACCGGGAGAGGAGAAAACGCCAAGACTAGACCGAAAACGAACAAATAGCTAACGAGGTAGTCCCTTGGTGAAGATTTCAGCATACTGGTTCTCATAGGGGACGTGAAGAACATGAATGTCACCAATACGAACTCGTTCACGTACAAAGTGTATATCAATTTCCACATGCTTGGTGCGTTGATGTTGAACAGGGTCTCCAGACATATAAATCACACTCACGTTATCACAATATACGATAGTAGCACGTCGTAAAGGAAGATGAAGCTCTAGGAGAAGATTGTGAAGCCACGTTGTTTCAGCAACAACATTTGCTACCCCCCGGTATTCAACTTCAGCACTGGATCGAGAAACTGTTGCCTAACGTTTGGATGACCAGGAGATGAGATTGTCACCAAGAAAGACGCAATAACCCGAAGTCGATCGACGAGAATCAGGACATCCCGCCCAGTCAGCATCAGAGTATGCTGTTAGGCCAGAGGTAGTGGAGACCGAGAGAAACAATCCGTGATGAATTGTGCCCTGAAGATAGCGAAGGATCCGCTTAAGGGTCTGCATGTGAGGCTCTCGAGGGTCATGCATAATTCTTACTTTCTTACTTCGTCTTCTCTTCTATTGATTTCATTGATCTCAATCTCTATCTAATAACTTTCACTCTTATTCATTCCCATTCTTCAATGGCTCCAGCTGGTAAAAAGATGGAGACAGAATTCATTAGGTTAAAGGAAGAACTCAATTCAAAAGGTTATTCACTTTCTCTTCCTTCATCATCTGATTATTCATCCAAACTCAATCTTGATTTGATCAACTCTGAACAATGGAACAATCAAAGAGTTATTGTCTCATTAGGACAACTTCTGAATAGTCTCATTAGGTTATTCACTTTCTCTTCCTAAACACCCAATCACATCTCTCACACCACGTCGAGAGTTGCAAAAACCTCCCCTCCCATTGGCCGGTGAACAAAACCCTCGCTCCTGATTCTCCTAAATCAAAGTTAGCCCCCTTACATTTCGTGGCCGTCAATTTTTAATAGAATATGAAATCTGGACCTTCGGATTAGCGGCAAAATCTACAAATATCTTTTGTGAGGGCCCGGACGATTATTTTTTTGGGGAAAAAAAAACGAGAATTTCCATGTAAAAGGAAAATCAACATATATAAGTTTTTTTACGAGATTTACATGCCAAAGCAAAAAATCTTAGAAGATCTTTAGGGTAATTCTTTTTAGGAAAAATCCAAGAATTTCCATAACAAAAGAAAAATCATAAGTTTTTATGGAACTTTTTTATCGGTAATTAATGGAGTAATCTATGATGTAGCTTTTAAATAAATAAACGGAAATACTTTAAACATGGCAATTGATTTGTTTTTTAAGTATTAAATTTTATTAATTTCCATATAAAAAGATTTTCATTAATTTACATGTTTTGTTTTTTATACGTAAAGTACTAAAAATAGATATTTAAAATCTAAATTTGTAACAATTTTTTCCGTATTTTTTTAGGCCGAATAACGAAATAAAATCTATCCTTAAACATGTAAAGATGCGTAATATCTTTTAGGAAAAAATATGGACAATTTTTTTTTTATTTGAAGCATATATAACAATAATTAAACGTAACTATCCTAAAATATAAAGGGTGTTCCTTTATATACCCCATATATTACTAGCGATACCCCGTTAGTTAGTTTTGTTGGTTGTGAATTAGTTAGCATAAAAATCGTCAGAGTATTAAACAATTTTTGATATCGATACCCCCTGTTATCTTTAAACCTGTTATTACATGTAAAGAAAAAAGCCTCTGATAATCGTAAAAATAAGAATTAGCATCATATTATCTTCTTTGTTCTAAAAGCGATTTGGGCACTGACAATGTGATTGCAAATATGAAAGACTGCCACCAAGAAAACTTCATATAGAACAAGCATGATAAAAAAAATTTTCAAATCTTCTCCAAGAGCCCTAGGCATAATCACCACCATTACACCAGTCTTCTCCTTCTTCTACTACACATCAAAAACGCAGAAAAAATCTAAAGTTTTTTATTTACAAAACCACATAGAGAAAAGCCAAATCACCCAATAAATTTTCTATTGGGATGTTAAACCCTAAATTATTATGAACACTAATTGATCATTTTACCGGTGCTCTAATTTAACAATCTGTTAGTAATTACATCACTGATTTCTCTTTATGATCATCTTAGTTGCCCGATGCAAACTAACCCCAATTTTTTTCCTCATCATATAATCTCTTATCTCTACCAGAAAGCACTTCAATATTAGGTATACTAATGTATGGATTTAATTAATTTGGGGTTTGGCATTTGAATTTGAAAATTTACCTAATGTTTCCTAAAATCACGATGAGTTAGAAGAATTAACTTAATCGGAGAATTAATAATGGTGATTCTAGGAAGAGCTAACAATGGTTTGATTTGTTTCGGAGAAAAGAGTTAATAACGGTGGTTTAACAGGGTTATGCAAAAGTGATATCTTTGATGGGGTAGCATGATTAGTACGATGGGTACACGGATTAAGGGGTACCGTTAGTAATATATGGGGGTATATACAGGAACACCCAATATAAAAACTATATGAATTTATAGATATCGATCAAGTCGAAGGTATTATTTCCACAACAAAAGTATTATTTATGGAATTTTTGACGTCCGTATATATATATGAACTATCAAGTATTCGAGGAAAAGCCAAATCCCGACGTCTTCCCAGTGGCTTTTCTTTTCTAGGATTTGTGTTGAATCGGTATTTTTTTCAGCTACAAAACGGTTTTTCTTTTGGTTTCTTAATTTGGTTTATATTTTTGTTTAGATATTTATAGGTTGTTTATATCGTTTAGTCTGTTTTTTTATGATTTATGTTTTAATTACAGTCAAAGGAGTAATATGAAGATTGTATAGCGATTGATGATTTATGTTTGTTTTGATTTTGTAGGTGAGAAAAAGTAATTCGAAGATTTGTGGTTTGCATTAATAATAGTCGCTAATCAGCATCTTCGTTGATTTGTAAGTTTAACCATTTTTTCTGATTTGTGTGTGAATGTATGTTCTAATATGATAATTGGTAAATTCCTCTGTTCCTCATTTTTATCGATGTTGCGGGTGATAATAGGTAAATTCGAAGATTGATTACTGTCTGATCGGTAAGTATTAAAGGAAAATTTAGAGTGTGCATCCATTAATAAGTAGTTGGACTAAAAAGGATAGTATGAATATTTGGGGCATAACAATGATTGCGGTGATTTATCTTTTTATTTTTTGATATTCAGTGATTTTTATTTGTGCATAATAGATAGATGTTTACATTAATTTTTGTTGGGCGTTTTTGTTTTGTTTTGTTGGTATTGAGGAAAGTGTACTCCATAAGACTGTACACCCTCGCAAACAGCTAGCAAGAGTAGTTCTCTTGAACAATCAAAAAGATCCTGATACTTTGGGCTGCGATTTGCCACTCGAAAGCAGTGTAGATGGTTGTGTGATGCGGAGATTGAGGAACTCACCACTGGAGGAAGTGGTACACGTGGTGAAGGAACAAGAGGTAAGTACTATCCTCGGGTATTTGGGTTTCTCGATTGTGGTGTTGTTAACTAACTTAACACATCAATGGCACGTCAAGTAACCCTTTGTAGTGATTTCTATTGCCGATAACTATTTCTGGAATTGATGGTTGAAAGACATGGGTTGAAGCTTCTAAGTACCAAAATGCTGAGATAGTGGCAAAGGCGGTACCGCGGTACACATTTCCAGCTTTTCCTTTATGCATCAGCTCATGGCCGACAGTACTGTTTTTCTTACCTTATCTTGCTAATAGGTGTACAGGTTGATACATCTGCCGATATCCAACCTGAAAGTATGAGGTTATTCGGAACTTGAGAACGATTATTATTGAGCGCTATATTTAAAGGATCAAAATAAACTGAGTGGTGTTTTTTTTCTCCTTTCCACCTGGCCTTAATATTTTTATTTTAGTCTTTAGAGTTGTATTTTTTTTTCGAGCTTCTAATAAGGTTATCGTTTTTTTTGCAGCTAGAATCATGGATGTTTTTCTCCTGTTTTTGTTCCTTCTTTTGAGACAACAACTACTGTACGTATGAAATCTATTAGATGCAGTTTCTATAATTCAGAGATCGTGAACATGGTTGAAGTGTTGATCATCGGTGGCTTATGTCTTATTTGAGTCATATCACTGCTCCATTAGTACTTATTATGGCTAAGATGAATTTTGAGAAGAAAACATTTGCACCAGCGAACGATTCAGATTTTGATGCAAAATGGAGCTCATGTTTTGTCAACTTCACCTTGACTCCCCTTTTATATTAGAATATATTTTGATTTTCATTGTAATGCTTGGCTTTGGACAATTCTGGTGATGATAAGTGACACTTACCAAAATTATTTGTGGTCGCTAAGTTTTCTACCGTTCTGTTTTATAGTATGTCAGACAGTGACTCCCAGTTCCTTACGTTCTTCAAGAGGACATGGAAATAGACACCTCTATAATGAACCCAATAATGAACCTCATGGAAGACGCCACAATCATTTTTCAAGTTCAGGAAATTATATTTGGGGCTTAATCCTTGCGGCGATCATTAATACCATATGGAGGGAAAGGAATTGCAGACGCATTAATACCATATGGAGGGAAAGGAATTGCAGACGCTTTGATGAGAAGTACCTATATAAGACTGATGATGAACTTGATTCAAGAGGCAAAATCATCTATGTTTTCTTAGGCAGCTGCAGCAGGTCACCGTGTCCATTTGAACTATTCGAATTTTGTGCTTAGTACATGGGACTCTATCTTCATGTCCATTTGTACTATTGTACATCCTTAAATCTTATTAATATGTCTTCTTTTTTATTAAAAAAAAAAAACCTCATGGAAGACAATTAATGGATGTTTGTGCAAAGAAAATTTGGAGAAAGAAAATGCATTTCTTTAAGGGGCCTTCATTTTTCGATGTTAAATCTTTTGTGTGATGTTGTATTTACGATCTTGGTGTGCCTATTCCTTCACGAAGGGGTATGTACATAAGAAGGTTAATTATTTGAAACATTATCATGAATGGTGTTTGCACGGTTCCGTTCGCCAGTGTTCATCCACATGCAAAGTCATTACACCATATTAAATACAAGCACTTTGTGAACACTATATATATGGTCTGAAGGTATTTCTTTGGAACTTGAAATCCATTCTTAGTGTTTAACAAAATATGTAAATTTATGTACACATGCAAAAATAAAGTAATAAGCAATCAGTTATAACACTAACTACCGAGCATTAAGAAATAAAGTGATAAATTGGATTATCGTGATGACATCAAATATCTACTAAGGCTTATTTCAATAATTACAAAATTACAAGCGAAAGAAATTAGTAAATTATGCTAAATATTTCCAACATGCAACAGGTATATATGGAAATTTCATTGTTATCAGGTTACGAAATTAGTTTAAAGTATATATAAAGGGTACAAGCTTCTGGATTTGCAAGCTATCAAACTGGCACGATCAATGGGTGAGAAGGAATTGTTTTTTTTTTTTTTTCGATGATTCACTGTCAGTTTTTTTCTGAACGTCAGCTTAGATTGAAAAATATATAGCCTAAATGACTTAAAATCGTGGTTCCGAGAAAGCTACAGAAGTAAATATATAAGTTCTGGAGAAACCCTAGCCCTATTCTTTTTACCATCTATATTACCATTTCCTCTTGAGCTTTCCCTTCTTAGCGGCTGAAATTTTATTTCACCTTTTTTATCTTAATCAAGTTGAAAGTTCACTTTGTGCATAAATTTCGTTTTGATTTTTTTGTTATTGTTACATTGATGTTTAGGTGTATGTTTGCAGAGTATGTTTTATTTTCTTATTTGTTTGGTTTGGATTAATCGAAAATGTTTTTTTTTTTCCTGTATCAGAGAAGCAAACAGAAATGGATACAAAGGTGGTGGTTTAGTATGGGAAAACGATATAGTAACCTATCTGAGAACCTCTTCAAGAACCGATGGTGATGAAAGGTGATGAGTATTTGTGCAAATAGTTGAAAATGAATCCTTATTTGTATAAACCAAAATTCTACTGTCAGCGGTTGATTATTTCAGTTTATGAGATGTCTTGGATAGGATATAGTACATAAAATTATCTCACTCATTTCAGCAATGACATCCGTGGTTTCAACCTGGATCATAGAAAGTTGTCATAGGAATCTACAACTATTTTAGCAGACAATGTCTTCACGATTAGATGCCTTTTGAGAAAAAAGCATCTAGCAGCAAGAATTCCTGCAAAAGAAGAAAGGCAGAAGAAGAAGTAAAAATCCTCCGGGTTATGGGCTTGATTTGGAGATGAATAAGAGGTTCGTTAAGTGATGGTGTTGAAGCCAGCAGAAGATAGATGTAGATTAGGAAAATGATTTGGTAAGTTTGCTTATCAAAGACCTATCATTTTGTATATTAATTTATATACGAGTAATAAAGTCCGGTAGTATTTTTTCCCTAGTATCAATAAGATGAAAGCCATTAAGATAAGGTCATTGTAAATTTTCATAATTCAGTCTTCTTATTTGTACATTAAGATTATGTATATAAGAAGGCATGACCAAGGATGAGAACTCTTAAATTCTTAAGAAAGATAGATCCCCAAATAAGTGGTCATTTAGCATTTGTTAGCTCGATCTTGAGAACTCTAAATTTGGTATTGGAGTTGGATATCTCATTTATATAATTCAATTTTTTTATTTGTACATGTAATTCTTATATAAAAAGACATGGCCCAGGATGAAAGTCTAAATTTGTTAGCTCCATCATGAGAACTTTAAATTTGGTCTGTGGACTCTCTTATTTTTCTGCAGAGGTCAGTTCTAAACCTAAAAAATACGTCCAATGGAAGCTCAATTACAAATGTTATAACTCAAGAGTTCCGGCGATTTCTTATCCTCTATTAGAAGCTTTGGATTTATTTTTTTATTTTGTAGTTAACCAATTATTTATTTTTTCTATGTATAATTTGTTGGACAACAGATGACAGACACTAAGTAGCTTTAAGATCATGCTTTAAAAAAAAGTAGCTTTAAGATGCGGGTGCACTGCCTAACATAATCCGGTAATACCTTTTAATTTTGGTTTTGGGGTTTTAAATTTTTATTCACTATGCGCTAACCCCCATTGGTCGGTCAACGAAACTCTCGCTCCTGATTGGCTGAAAAGTAAGTTAGCCCCCATACATTTCGTGGCCTTTAATTTCTAATAGAATTTATTCGATCCGATGTCCCAGATTTAATCAGAAATTATTTAAAAAAAAAACGGAAAACAGATTTGCGTAGATTCTTGGCCAAATATAATCAAAATTTCCAAATATTTTGCTTTCGTGCATGTACTTTGTTTGGGGTTCTCATAATCTCATTCCTATTATACTCCTAAAAATAGACATATATGTCAATCTAAATGTAGACATATAATCAATAGGATTTGGTACTTTCTTGGGTAGGTAAGATTTACTACCAGAAATAAGCTGACGTGTAAAGTATTTTAATGGCTACTTGGTATTATCTATATATAAGATTCTCATTCTATGTTGTATACATGTTAATAGGTAATGTGTTTTAATTCCATGTTTTATATTTTAAGGTGTGGTTTGGGAATAATGTTGTAATTTTGTTAACAGATCTAGAAACTGCCAGAATTTCTTTTTGTTCGTCTCTATATTTAGATAACTCCGAATATAGCGATTAATTAGTCGACAATTTATGCTTGGTTGTATAAATTGTCCAGAGGTACTTGGTTTGCACGTTCAGCTGCATCCACCAAGAGATACGTGACTATAGCCTCCTATATGATACCAAGCTATGACTATAGCCTCCAAGCTATCAAGATCGTGCTTTGAATGGTGAGGGAGATCGAGAAAACAATGGACAGTCCTAAGAAAGGTTTGTGACCTAGCCAAATTACCACTGTAATGTTTTTATTGTTTTTGTTTTTTTATTTTAAAAATCATTCTCTGTTTGGAGTTCGTTTCATGATTGTGGTGTTGCCGTAGTATGGACTTTTTGATCAACACTTTGCTTTTTTAGGGATTTAATTCTGCAGCATGAAGTGCTTCTTATTTTTTATGAAAACAAACTCTAAGAAAACGAACATTTTGGAACTGTGTTTATTAAAACACTATGGCCAGAAACACCACGGCCAAAACCCAGGTCCGTCACTAATTTTTATGCTAACATGTTGTGTGTATCCAACACAATTTACAAAAGAGATGACCACAAGTAGTAGTACACATACCATCGCAGCGGAACTCATCAAAGCAGATCCTAGGTATCTATTTCATTAAGAACCTAATACAAGAAAACCCTATGTATCTGTATTTATTTTAGTGTTTGGTATTACTTTTGTAGAGAATTCTTGATAGTATGTGCATATCTATGAATATACAGCTGAGTTTGATTGTTGGTTTTATTGTTGATTGATCTTTTTGTTGGTTCTTTGTTTACTACCAATCTGCGAGTACAATTTACAAACTCAGTCCGGAGAGTGCACCTCATAAGATTGTCAAGGCCTTAGTTTTGAAGGTCTGGAAGTTCGAAAATAAACGGAGTGGGAAAATATGGAAAGCTCAAAAGATTGTCAAGGCCGTAGTTTAGAAGGTCTGGAAGTTCGAAAATGAACGGAGTGGGAAAGTATGGAATCTTGAGATTCATCTTATTGACAAACATGTTAGTATTTTCTTTCATATTGTCCAACCTCAAATATACCAGGGATATCCTAATTTGTTGTATAAGCTTTTATGGTAATGTATCAGCTGTCTAAAAGTTCCTCAAATAAACTGAGGATAGCCTAATTTGTTGTATAAGCTTTTATGGTAATGCATCAATTTGTCTTAAAGTTTGTCCTAATATTTAAATTTAAATACTACGTAAGAAGGGAACTCAAATGCGAGCTTAACAAGTTTCAAAGATAGAATTTATCTTGAATTTGCAGTCAATTTGTAGTTCTTTGGACTGGAATATGAAGACTTGGGACACTTCATTTTAAGTGTTGGCAACAAATTCAGTTCAAGGCGAAGAAGAATTTCATTCCAAACTTAAGCTTTGACAAACAATTGATATTTGGTTGTATCCCATGCAATCTCTGTTTCTTTGGACACTTCATTTTAAGTGTTGGCAACAAATTCAGTTCAAGGCGAAGAAGAATTTCATTCCATACTTAGTGTTGACAAAAAATTGATATTTGGTTTGTATCACATGCAATCTCTGTTGTATTTGCTTTGGTTCATATGGTCTCTTTCATTATATCAAAATGGTGGTTTAATTACTTCATAATTGTCTTCATATGTAATTTGCTAAATGAAGGTGTAGTTTTTTGTTTTGCTCACCTTAGATTTGATGCAGTTAGACCAAATATATAGCTGTAAATTTTTATGAGTTTGTCTTGCTTTACACTTTGTCTTCTTTGCTATGTATCCAATATTTTCTTAAGTTAGTTTCATTTCCATGAGCAGACTATTTTAATTGATATCCATATTCAGTCATGTGCCAAATTTCCAATCTTTTCTTAAGTTAGTTTCATTTCCATGAGCACACTGTTTTAACTGATATCCATATTCATTCATGTGCCAAGAAGGTTATAGGCTTATAGGCAGTCTAAATGCTCGACATTTTAAGAAGGTTGTTAATGAAAAGCTTTTAGAAGTTAATTTACCATCGTTTTGAGAGATTTTACCATCTAGCTTTTAGAATGTGTATCTCTCTACTAGGGTGATAAAATTCATCCTAGGTATCACAATGAGGTATATATAATACTTCAAATTACTATATGCGGAGTTCTGAACTATTGAGATCTTATAGTTTGTTGTATTCTTATGTGTTGTTTAGAATACCAGATTTATGATAATGGACAAAAGGTACTCTTTGAACTTTAAGCTCTCGGAAAAGAAAGATGCGTTATTATGAATTAATGGTCTGCAAGTTACTGAAAACAATAAATTTATTCTCATTTGGATGGTATGTCGACTCATGAGTCTTAAACGGATAAATTCAAAGAGGTGAGGATTTTGTTGATGCTTAGCTGAATTAGATACACAGTTGAATTTTATGTTATAGGTTTTCATTATTTTCCAGTCAACATGATAGGTGTCCAAAATACAATATGTGAGTGTTGTTGCGTGATTACTGGTGGTAGGAGATGGTAGTAGTAGCGTGTCTGGGGGAAGTGGGTGGTGGTGGTGGTGTTTGAGGTGGTGGTCTAATTTTTAATTAGTTATTTCCATTCTTGATTTTGCTTGATTTTCTTTATCTAGGTTGGCTAATTCATGTTTTATTATGAAATTTATTATGAAATATGTTGTAGTAGATGCTATCTGAGGAACAAAAATAAACATCACAAATCCTAAATTCCAACACCACTTCGATTTTGTTTCAGATTGTTGAAAAGTATGAATTTGACTGATATATCTAGGGGCGATAACTTGAGATTGTGGATATCCAAAAATTAGTATCTTTAAACCTCTCACTTCTAATTTTTTTTTCTGAATTTAAACAGATTAAAGAAGGTTGTCTAAAACAGGATCAATGACTTTGGAAAATTTGAACTAGGAGTCGTATAAAGTGAAAATATTATGTACGGTTTTGTGGACCGATTTTATTTTTTGTTGGCCTTTTTGGTTTTATTTTTTGTATGAGGTGAAATTCTCATGTGCAGTTACTGTAACTTTGTTATCGTTGTATAGGTTCGCTACATTATTGATGGCTCTGTATAGACTTGGAATATTGTCTATTTATGTATGAAGCTACGGATAAAAAAAAAAGTAGCTTCATATTCGTTTGTGTATATGATGGACTCAGTCCTCTCTAATTCAATTTTATGGAACTTGAATAGGATGTACTTACTCCTCTTCCAAGTACGTTTAATAAGCAATTGATTCCCTCATCTCCATTAATGACATGTACGTATTAGGTGGGGCTATAATTTCGATATGTTAATATTCTCTTAAAAGGTGTGTAGTATTTGGATTTCTGAATCTGCAACAAAGTGATAGTTGCAAGATTCAGGTAATCATGCTTGAAGTGGATAAGCATTGAAGAAAACTAGGTTATATTCAAAAACTTAGAGCTTGAGCATGTGAAGACTGGTTCATTTGTTCAAGGGAGTTAGGCAGGCAACCAGTAAGAATCACTGCATTTTTATTCCTATTTTATAATGATTATGGTCGATTTAAAGAAGCTACAAATTTATTTTTTGAACATATGAAAGCTTTTGCATCTATGAGACGACCAAACATTATAGATTTAGTGTATTTGGTTCCCATACACAACGACAGAGAGACTTTATCGCTTAGAGAAAATACTTATATTCAAAAACTGCAGAAAGGGTCTTTAGCTGGATCTATTAGCTTTTCATGAATATCTTAGCTTTATATTGCATAATAATTAATGTTGTTGTCTGAAAAAATAATTGTTTTGCAGCAAGGATTGTTAAGTACTAAAAAATGGACTACCATTTAGTTAGCATAGGTAGTGTGAGATATTGACGAAATGATATCTGATGTTGAAAAACAGAATGATGATTTATTAGCAGCTGAGGTCAAAGAACGATGGGATACACAAGAGGATTCTAGAAATTATTGTGAAAGCAAAGAAGAATTTCATGCCAAACCCTGACAAATTAGTATTTGGTTTTTATTCCATGTTGTCTCTGTTTCTTTGCATTTATTTTGGTTCATATAGTTTCTTTCGGAAAGAATCATAGACTATCGCCATGGATAAAGAAAAAGTATTTAGACTATCGCCGAGGCAAAGAGCAACTAATTACCTTTCTTCGACGACCAACTTAATAGTTTCCAAGTGTATGGTATGCCAACATTAGTTTAGTCCAATTTCCGGTTTGACATCTTTTAGATCTCAAATCGCAGCGAAGTCTTGAGAAAATCCAATCACATTTTTAAGTTTGCTTATTTGACCACAAAACAAGTCTGCATTTGAATCGGGACAAAGGATTAAAAGAATATAAAGTGTATATGAAGCGGAGGCACTTGCAAGTGGGGATGCCATTATCCTGCAATTAGTTGGGGTGACCATAGAAGCGTTTTTTGTTGGCTAAGTGATCCGAGGAGAGCGAAAATCGTTGTTACCATCATTCTGATTTTGTCGATTTGATAAATTTGTTTGACTAGGACTAGAATACCCTTAGTTACACACGCACTGTTGGCACATTATATCTACCCAAACTCATCTGTTTACTTATTCAGAATCACGACACAGCAACAAGGTCCATCTCTCGTCATATGTGTACCTTCCTCACCGTAGTTCGACAAAATATAGTTCAAGTAACAATGGTGTGCCGTGATATATAGATCTGCAAATAGAAAAGAAGAGGTAAAGTTAAATTTAATTTGCTGCTATAAAAAACTAATTACTGAAACTTAACCTAATTTGATTTACTTACACCATCGATCAAGGAGAAAGAATCAAACACAAGAAGACGAGATCGAAAATTGCTTTAACAAGAAATTTCCGCCTCTACAAATAACAAGAGTCAACAACCCAAATTATAATGGAGGAATTAGAGCTTAATTAAAATCCTAATTGGGAGGCACAGATTGGAATAAAGAGATTTTTACCGAGACCGAGATTAGTAAGAGGTGTATCTAATCGTGGACAAGAGATTGTGATGGGAAAATACCATTTCATTTTCGCCATTTTTATCATATAGAAATTTGCGAGAAAAATACGTTAAAATTCGATTGAATATGTGAACCCGTTTGTTGCATTGGCATTGTTTACTCTTTTTCTCGGAAAATTCATGGTACGATCTAAACAACTTATTACGGTGATATACTGTGCATTTTGTTATAATTGATCACCTACTATATGATGGAAAAGAGTCGATGATCGATCATTAAGTGGACTAAAATGAAAAAGATTACGTAGCTTTGCATTTGACTTAAAATGGTCGAGGACATGGGGGTATTTTTAGTCCAAAAAAAAATTGAACTTGACTCGTTATATAAATCAACCGACCCAACGAGTCGACAACGATTTTCGCTCTCCTCGGATCACTTTTTGCTCTCCCTTTAACAAAAATCCTAGAATTTCCTATCCCTAAAAATAAAATAAAACTAACCAAAGAGTATTCAGAAAAAATCCTATGTATTTGACCACGGGTGCGGGGAGAAGCCCCGCCACACTAAATTGGCTAATTCCATCAGCCCCGGTGCGTAGCACGGGTTACATACTAGATGCAGTCTTCGTGCGTTCCACAGCCTGAGGATTCTGATCCTGATTGACCCCTGGAATTAAATATATAACTGACCATAAATACCTAAACTAACGTAGATGCAATATTTATGTTAAGTTAGCATAAATAACTTAACATAAGTACCTAATTTCCTTGATTTGTAACACCGCTTACACGATTTACTACCAGAATTAAATACATTACAAATATATTCAAGTTGTTGCCATGGAGTGTTCATGACGTCCTCAACTTAAATTTTATAACCATGCGCATATACATTAAGAAACAAATCTAAAACTCCTAAATATTTATCATATATAGATATTATATTGCCACAATTAAAACTAACATTAGATATTATATTGCCACAAATAAACTAGCATTGCAGGGTTTTAATAGAGAACTTGGCCGACAAAACGGGGGTCTTCTCACATCGATATACGAGTGGTCACGATTTACAAATGCTAATGAGGTTAACATTGCAAGATACAATTATAAATAGAGAATTTTCTCACACTACTTCTTTCTCCAAAAAACAATGCAACGGGTGAGAACAAAATCAAAGACTAACATTAAAATATTCATTGGAACATAAGTACCTTTCCTTCGATACCTTTCGATTTTTTTAAAAACTCTTTCGATTTCTCCATTGCATTTCTTTACGGCAACAAATCCTGGGTTTTAGCAAACTACATAGGATACATAATATCATCTTCAAATCGATCAATATCGAGTATGAATTAAAATATGTCTTACCAAGATCAGTATTTTGCTTACGAAGTTTGCGAGATATGATTTATGTTGAATTCCTTTTTTTTCTTATATATATTAAGGACATCTACAAATTCAACCCAAGGAAACGTTCAAAACAAGTCGTAGATTCGGACATACAAAAAGAACTACCAAAAAGGGTGGCATCGAGAGGTAAGAAGTACAAACCAATAATTGTGTTGATTGGTGATGTTTTATACAACATGCTATGATTGTTTTGCATAAAGAAGACGAAGAGAAAGAGAGAAAGAAGAACAATAGGTTCAAGACAAGGATTGTAAACTATGCAACACGGTTTGCCGATAATATGATTCAAGAATGTTAAAGTGCAACAGAATACCGAACAAAAGCACAAGGAATAACACAGAAACTTAGTCTCAAATTCAAAGAAGATAAAAGACAACAAACAAAAAGGTGGCATCCGAGGTAAGTATTATAAACCAAGAAACTTACTATCTTAACGGTCATGTTTGTGTTTCACTATGTTGGAGGTAATGTTTTAAGAAAATATGCAACATGCTATGATCGTTGCACAAAGGAGATGGAGAAAAATAGAGAAAGAAAACAAATAAGTTCATCACAGAATCACAAATTACAAAAATATAACACGGTTTCCCAGATAATCTGATTGTGTAGCAGGAGGTGCAACAAGCATACCAAACATCTACACAGGGAGAAGCAAGGGAAATTGAGACTGAAATCCATCCAGATAAAAGACAACAAAAAAAAAGCGTGGCATCTGAGGTACGGATTGCAAAATATAGTTACTATCTTAACGGTCATGTCTGTATTTCACTGTATTTGCGGTGATGATTTAAGAAAATATACAACAGGCAATGATCGCTGCACAACGAAATGAAGAGAAAAAGAGAAAGAAGAACAGATAATTTCGGACTTACCCAGGCAAGGATCACAAAATACTCTAATTCAGCAACAAGAAGTTTTATTTGGATCTCAACAGGTAATTTAAGGAAGAAAAAAACAATATAAAGATACTTTGGATAATGATATTTAAGTTGTTTATAAGTGATTTATATACAGGTTATATCATCGGTGTACCAAACACCTGCAAAAGGAGAAAAACATCCTAATTGTGGCGGCATATAAAAGAACTACATTTAAAGGGTGAAAAAAAAAATCAAAACCAACAAAATCTCATATTCACAATGATAGGAGAAGGATATGTTCACGGTCGGTTATAGCAAGAATCGAAAGAACATGGAATGGAATCAACAATAAGACGGTATAGGTGTATATCTTGGAGATGATTCTCATAGATGCGGAGGTAAGACATCTTTAGCAAGGTATTATAAAAGTTATTATTTGAACAAACCTCCTATCATAGCAGTTATTATCTGATAAAATAATGTAAACATGGAAACCAAATACATGCTTACATTAATCTGAAGGATATTCCTTACTTCAAGGACATAATTAAAGATCAACAAATCATTCGAATCCAACATTTTAACCTACAGCCATACCATGGAGGTTATCGACCAGTACCTAGCGCAATAAAAATTTGGGTGAATACATACACGAGCGTGGTTTTTATGACTGAAAAGGATCAACAAATACCAAGATACAAATTTTCGATATCAGATTTTACAACACTTAGAGAAAAAAATAGATAATAAAACAGATCTAATAGGTAATACTAAGTGTTGAGAATTCTTTTCAATAACCATGGCACTCGATTGTATGTATATGATAAGAATATCCAAACTGAATAATTATTTTTACAGATGTTGTTGGGATGCTAAGGGGTCTTTCAAAGAGTTAGATAAATCATTAAAAAAACGAAACTGATGCACCCGCACGTGATGTCTTGATACAAAGCCGCGGTGGAATTTCGATATAGGCAACTATATGGGATAATCTTACCACCCAACTAAGTGATTATATGCTGGAGCTGAGGATCATATTTTAGCATAGATTGAAAGCAATGCAAGATAGGACACCATTATTGGATGGACATTAACTGAATTTTTGAATTGAGCTAAACATTGAGATAACAAATGTGATTGATCACAGGGGAGGTCTATTTGCAGTCCAGTAAAGCTACGAGAATTTACATAAATCTCGATGTACCGGATTTGGAAATTTATAAAGAAATGTACGTCATGAGACATGCATGTTTGAATTAATCAACTTAATGTGTAATAAATTGTTTATGATTTTAACACTGGCACATTGGCAACAATAAATATGCATCGGTGGAAGAACTAAGTATTCAAACTTGGCAAAGGAAAAATTAATGTTTGAAAATCGCATACCACTCAAAGAAGCACTGAAAATGTTACATGACGAGGAAAATTTTATGGTGAGATCTAAAAAGTAATTCAATTTAAATTATATTTCGATACCAAAAATATATCGTGAATGAATCAAATACAATGCAGAGCGCAACTTTTACCATAAAAGCAACAATAATTGGAATTCAGTCAGGATCTCCGTGGTACTATACAACATGTCCAAAGTGTGTAGAGAAAACATATATACATGGTAAAGAAACCATGGTGCAATACATGTATAGTCGTAGTAAATGCACCAATGCCACGGTAATAAAAGTTCATATATATCTTATTGCGTTTAAATAAAATAAAAAATGAAAAACTAACTCAAGCTTTGTGACAGTTACATTCTCCAACTAATAATATATGACGGCCGTGGTGTAATCGCAATAATGGGACGAATGACTGAAATGGTTGTAGATAATATTAGAGTAACAAAAATGAAGTCATTTCCAACGGTCGATGTAAAGGTAACTAAAATTTCTTTAATAAGCAAAATTTACGGTCAAGGTAACTCAAGAATAATGATTTTATTTTGCGGAAAAACAGGGAAGACTGCATTGAAGAAATATTAGATGCAATAGGGAAAACAATGGTCTTTAGACTCATTATTGAGAAAGTAGCTTTCTCATCACGGTCTCACAAAAGACATGACATATTTCATTATGATGATGCTTTAGAGAAAGCATATCTATTTAATAGAAGAAAAAAAGGTAACTACATCTACATGTTATCATTATATGTTTCGTAGGATATAAATACAATTGAAGACCAATCATTATGTCCATACAGATCATTGGAGAAAGATCTCTACGAAAAACAAACAACTTGCGATGTATTTATTCCTGGAAAAGAACAACTCTAAACACCTCCCAAGAAGTACCTGAAAATCCATACAGATCACTGGAGAAAGATCTCTACGGAAAACAAACAATCACATGTATTTCTGGCAAAGAACAACTCTAAACACCTCCTAAGAAGGATCTGAAAAATGAAAGGAAGTATAGTGACATGTGAACATTGATAAGGGTGGACGAACATGATAGTGAAGTGGCCGATATCATGGAGAGAGATCCTAACATGCCAGCATTGGTCGAGATAGATGAAGATGGCAATGAAGTGTTAACTTATTAATAGGAATTATGGATAACATGATTGTTATTATACTATAATATATTATTTAAATTTCTTTAAACCAAAAACCAATCGTGAAAATTTAAACTAAATGGATTCAATTGACATAAAGTATGTTTAGCTTTTTCTACATTCATGTTCGCTTTATTCAATTCAAGGAAATTAACAGTCGATGATGTATATCTTCTACTCTTCCCAAAAATGACCCAAAATAAAAGAAAAATGTCTCTACAAATAATAGTTTTGCTTAAAAGTATTATTCAAAATAATAATAATTAATGCATTTGTCTACGGGTGCGGGGCGAAGCCCCGCCACACTAAATTGGCCGACCCCACCAGCCCCGGTGCGTAGCACGTGTTAGATACTAGTTCTATTAAAAATTAACGGTCACGAAATGTAAGGGGGCTAACTTTGATTTCAGCCAATCAGGAGCGAGAGTTCCGTTCACCAACCAATGAGATAGGGGGTTTTTGCAACTCTCGACGTGGTGTGAGTGATGTGATTGGGTGTTTAGGTTGTTGATAGAATTGCACAAAATATCTATATAGGTTGATATCGACAAGGTAGTAATATAATCGGTAATTTCGTCATTTCATAGTTGATTTCACAATTAATAAGATTAAAGAGCAGGCCTCGAATTACCCCAAGAGAACCCACTTGAGCTAAATCAAATTAATAAGTCAAAACTCCAATAACCTTTGTCGGCAACTAATTGAAGAGTCCATTATGATTATTTTTTTCGGTTGACCCATGAATCGGGCCCGAGGATAATATTCCCCAAAGGAAACCATAAACATGAATAAACCCTAGCATAAACCCCTTTCCGTTCCACACTCAAAATTTTCATACTGCTGTTTCTTGCGGAATCGTGGAAAAGATATTGAAATGGAAGTCCATCTTGGAAAGCTCCCCTTTGATGTCGATTTCCATCCTTCTAATCCTCTAATTGGTGTCGGTCTTATAACCGGTGATCTTCAATTGTAAGTTACAATACTACTTTGAAACATCTTCATCATCACCATCACCATCACCATCACAGTCTCACTTAATTATTCAATACTGTTATCTCAATTTATCTTTAATGTTTTGAATAGCTAATTACATGATAACTTATAATAGGTACCGTTATGCTGCTGATTCTCAACCACAAAGGTACAACCTTTTATCTCTCAACACATGCAGTTAACAAATTAGGGTTTCACTGAGACGAATATTAGTTTCGTTGATTTCTTCTTAACTGGTTACATATATTGTTATATAGGCTGTTTGAAATCCGGGCACATACTGAATCCTGTAGAGCAGTTAGATTCATCAATGAGGGACGCGGTAATGCTCTTTATGGTGTTTTTTTTGCTGTAGTTTGTTACTTTTTTTTTCTCTTATGTGGAGGGCAGAAGTTACAAAAGTTGAATTATTTGTTTTGGATTAGTGCCCTTGATTTGATTTGATTTTTTTTCACTGCCAGCTATTGTGACATGCTCTCCGGACTTTTCAATTCTTGTCACGGATGTCGAGACGGGAGCAGCTATTGCTCGCTCAGAAAATGCTCATGAGTGAGTTTTTTC
Organism: Papaver armeniacum; assembly: GCA_023531295.1. Taxonomy (NCBI): domain Eukaryota; kingdom Viridiplantae; phylum Streptophyta; class Magnoliopsida; order Ranunculales; family Papaveraceae; genus Papaver; species Papaver armeniacum. Next base: position 293,535 of record JAJJWW010001858.1, on the reverse strand, counting down.
GTTTATATCGGCACTTAATTTGAATTCATATAGTTGTGAATTCCATTGATACAAAGTTATGAAGAAAATACGAACTTGTTTGATGTAGGGCTGCTGTTAATCGATTAGTCAACTTAACAGAGACAACCATTGCCTCGGGAGATGACGAGGGTTGCATTAAGGTTTCTGCAACTTTTCTTAATCTTATCGTTCCTATATTTCTAAAAATAGTGATTTGTTTTAACCACTTCGCATATTTGTTCCTGATTCAATGTCTAGAGAACTAATCTAGTATCAGACGTCGTCATTGCTGTGTGTAAAACTTCAGTGTATGACCCAAAGTTCGTTCTAGATCAATGTAGTCTTGAGCTTTGTTGTACAAGACCGAGAGGCAGTCAGTTTAGAATGTTCGTTGTATTTGGTCAAGACAATGTTTGTGGATATGCTAGTCACTGCATTTGAAATATGGAATTGTACTCTTTGCAGGTTTGGGACACTAGGCAACAGACATGCTGCAATACCTTTGAAGCTCATGAAGAGTATATTTCTGATATGACCTTTTCTGCTGATTCAGGGAAGCTTTTGGCTACAAGGTATGCAAATTTGTTGGAATTCATGGAAATATGATTCTGTTCACTGTTTGCTGATGAAGATTTTGAAAACTCTACAAATGCATAATATCTTGTATTGATAAATTGAAAAGGGGGAAATAGCAGAAAAACAGAAGAAGCAACTGTTAGGTTGACTTTGTTTGTTAATGCCCCTGTTTTTATTTGTTGTGCTTTCTTGGTTTCCTTGTTGTTTGGACTTTATTGGTTCACATCATCGTACGATTCTTTGTTACCATCTGTACTCACTCCGAGGTGCACCGAAGTTTTCTGATTTGTATATTTTGTTCAACTGAATATTTTGTTTTTTCCTTTTTCAAGTGGAGATGGGACTCTATCTGTATGTAGTCTCCGAAGGAATAAGGTGCGTCAATTATGTCACTTGGCATTGGTGTTCTTTTTATCCTGTGATTTTCAGGGTTTTTAATCAGTTGTTTATTGCTGAGAGCAGGTGTTAACTCAGTCCGAGTTTTCTGAAGATGAACCGCTTTCAGTGGTTATAATGAAGGTATCATCAATTTTAAAGTTTTTTTTTTCTCCCCCCTGAAAACATATTCCTGTTTATGTATGTGCAAACATGTCTAATTAGTGGTTTCACGATTGGTTGTCAGAATGGTCAAAAAGTTATTTGTGGAACACAGAATGGGGTGCTATTATTATATTCGTGGGGACATATGAAAGATTGCAGGTATGTTTTTTGAATATTATTGGATACAGTTGAACCAAGTTTAAGGGCGGAAACGGTGCAAAGTTAAATTATGAAATATTATGGACGAAAGATAAATGAAAGGATTGTATATGTCATTTTAGCAAATTGATCCATACTTAGTTCTTGCTTTCCGGTGCCTAATAAGAAACCTTCTTAAGTTTTTTTTTCTTTAATCTTTATAGTTACATGATAAGTTCTTTCTTTTCTTTATCTACAGTGATCGATTTACCGGTCTTCAATCAAATTCTATTGATGTGTTACTCAAGGTAACAAGCTTGGATTCCCTTTTCAATTTTTTCTTAATCCAATGGATAGTCTTTAACCAAAATTACTGTAATTTACCTCTTAATTGTACCAGCTTGATGAAGACCGAGTAATTACTGGATCAGAAAATGGTCTCATTAGGTAGGAGTACTTATGGTAGTACAGATTGATTCTTTATGTATGTATAGCATTAGAATTATGTGTTTTTATTTACTGCATAATAATCAGTTCTTTTTTCTTTCTCCATGCTTTTTACAGCTTGGTTGGCATTTTACCTAACAGAGTAATTCAACCAATTGCAGAACATTCAGAATGCCCTGTTGAGCGCCTTGGTATGATTTTAGTTATTCTTCCTGATAAAAGAGCGCTGATTGTGTTTTCACAAAACAGCATTTCTAAACTTGTGTTTGTTTCTGCAGCCTTTTCTCACGATAAGAAGTATTTGGGTAGTATTTCACATGATCAAATGTTGAAGGTATGATATATCGCTCGTCTAAGCATGCATTTTTTATATACTTATATTGTCCTTCGGGGGAGAGGCTTTTAATGCTTCGGTGCGGTTTAAGGATATCCCCATATCTTTCTCTCTTCTATTTGTACAAAATCATAGTATGGCGTCAAGGAACCATGCTTTATGCTTAACTAATGACTTTGTTCCTTTGTATACAAAAATAATGAGAATACTCGTTTATGCATCAACATGGTATTTTTTTTTCTTTATACAGCAACAAGTGATACAATTCTGAATGTTTTGTTTCTTTAGCTTTGGGATTTGGATGAATTATTAAATGGTGTTGGAATGGCTCCAACTGGTGGTCAGACGGTAGCTACTGACAGTGATAGTGATATTATGGAAGAGGATGACGTTATACCCCCCCAACCTAACCCAGGTGTGTATTTGAGAATTATTTATCCCACTTGAATATAATCAAATTAAACATACATCTCTTCTTTCTAAGACTAATCTTTCCCTGCAAGTCCGAGAATAAGTTCAGCTTTGGCATTGCTGTACTGTTTTTTTTTTTTTTTTTTTTTGCCAGACATGCCCTTGTTTCCTGCATAGTCTTTCAGTAGTGTTTTCAAGAGTCCAGCAAATTATATTTCTATTATTTTCCTGAAACCTGGACAATCCACTTCATGCGTCATCTTCAGGAATTCATGGAAACCTGTTCTATTCTTTTGTGATAATGAGGATAATTTACTGGTGACATTATTCTTGGTATAAATAATTTTCTCAATAATAGTTTTATATTTCTCAATTGCTGTTTTTATTGTTTTGTAGGTAATAATAGGAGAAGGGGAAACAATGCACAGCCTTCTATCAGTGAATTCTTTGCAGATATGTAGTGTGCTCAAATTGTCCTTGTAGTTCCAGTTCAATCCCCCTTCTGTATGAGATTGGATTACAACTATTAAGTAAATACATATATTTATAAAGATTATTACAATTATAGAGTTACAAATTTTATTTTAGGGCTTGAGAAAGTTATTCATAGTTAATAGTGAATACATCTCGGTGTTATAAGTTTTCTCCTGGTGTTATAAGTTTTCTCCTGGTTTGTTCAGTCAGATACGATGTATTTTCTCTCTTTTTGGTTCATGAAAACAGACCCTATATTTTCACTATCTTATTTTATTTACCTCCCAGTCCTTGTTCTACATCCGTCTTTCCATAATGCACCACCAAAATGTAGCAGTAACCTACAGTTGACCACAAAAGAATTGATCTTCTTCCATTCAGATACCTTATTGTATGTCTGTGGATGCAACAGTTCTTGCTGTCTTTTTTTATACTTCTGAAAATTACAACGAGGATTTAGTCCTAACACTGACTCTGGTTTTAACTTTATATGTTACTAGTATAACACGCACGCGCGATGCGCCTGCCACCCTTCACTTTACCTAATACAGTCCATTCTTGAACCAACCAACAAACACTTGACCAAAACTCTATTGTCGATCACATAAGCTATAGAAAATGGTACCAAAAACTTAGCTGTGTTGATTATATAAATTCATTTGTATGTAGTTTCTGTTCCTAGTCTAGACGCACATCTGTACAATATCAGATTTTAAATACATTGGTCCATATCGAGAGAATCAAATATCATAGTGAATGATTGTAGACCCGTAGTAAATTATAATATGAACTAACCCTAGCTCTAGTATTAATTTTACAATGAATAATTGAAGTCCTGTAGTAAATTATAAAATGAATCAACTCTAGCTCTAGCATCTATTTCACAGTGAAAATCTCATATACAGATTACAACTACAACACCAAAAGGTTCTTCCTACAATGTCTAACATTGGCTGGTTATCAGTTAATAGATCAATTACATCGGTCGTGCCTTGAAGAAGGAAGAATGCAACAACAACAAAATAGAAACTAACCACGATACTTATCCAGAGGCGCAAACTCAAACTAATCCCTCTCCATCCCAAGCAACCTCTTCCACATGTAAGTTTGGACTCCAGGTAATAACTCCTTAGAACCTCCAAAAGACAAAACTCAGTCAGTGAATTGAATACTATTGCAAGCTTCTCTAGCAAGTGATTCACTGAGGTCCAACTACATCAAACAAAAAATAGGTTATGATCCTGAATGAGTACTTACATGTCTTTCCTATAACAATAACCAAAGAGTAACCATAAAATTTCCACAACTGATCCAAAATCCATGACATAGTCTGCACAAACCCACACTTAATTTCAGAAGGAGGTGAACCGCGACAAAAGGATCATAATTCAACTATGCATCTAATTGGTAGTTTTCCAAGATGGGATATACCTAACTATGCATTAGTATCCATGTCAGGAGTTTGACAATGATGAGTTCCATAGTAGGACTACGACAGAGCTGACCCTCCCTTACTATCGACCCATGCTTCAACTGAAACACATACCAAAACCATAAAAAGAAAATCTGAAACTTAAGCTGGCACTCACGGACGTCTCTATATCCTGAGATTCTACTTCAAGCTTACACTTCAGTAACTAAACAAATATTTCCATGTCCTGAGATTCTACTTCAAGTTTACACTTCCGTAACAAACTAAATGTATCCATGTCCTGATTTCTACATCAAGCTTACATAGTTACGGAAGAAAATCAATTGGATATAACATAGTTTATCGAATTTAGGGGACTGACTAAATCCATGTCTTGATTTCTACATCAAGCTTACACTTCAGTAACTAACTTACGTTTAAATTTTAGACAATAATTTCATATGGGAAAATAGTAACTGAAACTGAAGAAAATCAATTGGATATAACATAGTTTATAGAATTTAGGTTACTGACTAAAAGCAAAGTGATAGAATTTAGGTTTCTTAAAATCCGAATGTCAGGGAAAAGAATTTTCTTATAAGAGAACAAAAATGAACCTGCAATATCTCAAATTTTGTAAATGAAGCTCTATTTTTCCAAGCACAATAGTGCCCACCTTCCCAAGGCTTCTTCTTACCCTAGCTTCATTGCTTTGAACTGCAAACCTCCAACCTAAATGATTGAGAGAGTGTAAGGCACGTGAAATTAACCACTAAATTAGATCATACAAATGTCATAAACCTTAAAACTAAAGCTCAACAGTTGAAGAAGGTAAAAAAAAAGAAAAGAAAAAAAAAAGAGCATACCCGATTCGTATTACAGATAAAATCAATCCAGAGAGTCTCCTAAATATCTCTCTCTCTCTCTTCGCACTTTGATTTCTAGGGTTTCAAAACTGGGGAAATCCAATGTGAAGATCCAAAATTCCACCAAACCTTGATTGCATTAGCTCTCACTGAAATGAAATCAGAATACATGAGTGCATCAGCCTCTAAAAACAGACAACCCAATCCTCTAATTAAACTTTGGGTTTCAATTAAAATCTCGAACTTCAATTTTACTCAATCCTCCAATTCAACTCTTAGGGTTTTTGAGTACAAATCTCTAACTTCAATTTTTTGCGATTGAGTTTCACGATCTATAAATGGAATTGAGTAATTGATGTAAAACCTAGCTTCAGAATCACATAAACATAGCGTTTTTGCTCAAAAATCAATGGAGTCGATTAGGGAAGAAAGGTTTGGGAAAAACTGATAGAAAACGCGATTCAGATTCCATAGATTTTGATTTGGTTTGGCACGATTACGCATGTACCCCTCACTGTGACTAATATCTACGAAACAGTAGGCGGAAAAGAAAAAACACGGAAGGGCAATAAGGTAAGTTCCTGTCGGACGTGTGAAAATCCCTCTTTTCTTTATATTAGTTAGATTTTTACTGCTTTAAATATCAGACCTCCATTTTAATACCCGACGGCCGGTAGAACTGTTTAGGGACCCAAGAATTTCCTGACATTAGAGGGGAACTGTATGCAGTGCTCACGGATTATGCCAAGTAGTGTTGCAATTGGTCAACAGGTCAGATTAATCCTTTTCCGCTGTTGGACCGTTGCCAGGTTGAATATCAGTCCATCGCTTTAGGGTATGATGACAGAATTTGGGAACATTGTCACAAAGATAAAGCATATCAAGTAGTGTGAAGTAGTGTGAAGATAAGGTCTGCTCCTGAAACTGAAGATGAGTTTCTGGTAGTGGAGGTGTTGACTGTTCGGGATCGTACATGGGCTACTGGCGAACATCAATGGAGAAAATTGGAACATTGGAGTTTGTCTCACACGCCTTCGTTGGTAAGATACACTAGCGGTGTCATTGTACGAGATTTAATGAATCTATTCTTGAGTTTGATATTCAAAGTGAAGAGTTCATTCCATATCCAGTTTCTTTCTCATTCAAGAGTTCATGGATATGTGATTCTCCATCTAGTAGTTGGGGCGCGGTCAAATGGACGGAAGAGAACGTCACAATACTTGTGCTTATTATGAATTTCCAGGTTTTTCCAAGGAAGCTCTTAAAAGGACAGATCTCATCTTCATGCAATTACATCGTCATATACCACTTCGATCGGGGAAATCAATTACTGAAAAATAAAATGAAAATATTGGATACGTTAAGACATACTATCTCTTTTCCAGAGACGAGGGAGTTAGTTTCATCTTTCTTTGGGCACTACTGCACCATGAGCTGAAATAAAGCAATTACAGTATCGATTTATATACTTGAAAATTGCGCAGGGCCAAATTGATAATGAAGATTTTACAATTTTAGTGAGATTAATACGAAATTAGTTGTGAAGGTTATACCGTATTATCTTTAAAAGCTTCAGAATCAGCTTCTGACATTAATTTATGTACAAAGATTGCCCCAGACACCACACAGAAAACACTACTAGTAAGAAGTGACTGCTGTACAACCCAAATTCTGGGCTCAGATAATTGAAAAGGAGAAGAATCATACGTTGATTCTGTTGTTTTGCGTAAGCATTTACACACAGCTGAGTTTTAATTTCTACAATGGATGCTCGAAACCCAGATCCGAGCACCAGACCAGTTCTAATATCTCTGCCAGCAGGGTTCAGTTTCGGCAGAGTGCTGATATATACGGAGGGGGATTTACAGAAAATGGTAAATGGCTGAAAGAGCGTGCGTCCATACTCTTCCTTTGTTCTTGATTTCGCCCTTTATATGAGTGAATGACTCGACATAACTTTGTGGTATCTCTAGAGAATGCTACTACGAAATGACCTGCAATAAAAGTAGAACATAATTATTGATCAAGTCTAAAACAGCTCAAGGAGATATAAACTCGACATTGCAGAGAATCAAAAGTCAACATAAAAAAGAAAAGTGTATTTTATTCGCAGCATCTGCTGTATGACTATCGGAGTAGCAATGCTACTGAAGATGATAAGAGATACTCCTATCTGTAGGTGAATTGAAAAACAACTAACTTGCCTGATAGAAGTTTGCAATAGAAGAATATTTGAGAAAGTAAGCAGGTCTCGTGCTAATAGTCATTGCGAGGGCGGAGCATTTGGTAATCAAATAGCAGTGTAGAAATAAAAGATTCTATAGCAGCATCTGATGTTAAATCAGATCTTACCTCTACAATGCAAAGATGATAATCGGCAAGGCTAGATTTGAAGTCTGCCACTCAAAGTAGCAGGCTGCTCTTACTCTTGCTGGATTTTCAGGATACCTGTGCCAAATCCTTTAATTACTACCACATGCTGCTTAAAAGTAAACAATGGCATTATAATATTCTACCTCAACATGTGATTTGTCATTTTGATCTACCCCTCGACTTGCCGTCGATCTGAACCATTGCTGTCTTGTGCGAACCGTGGAGACTGGACAGGAATCATAAAATGTGGTTGTGCTGGAACTGGAGCCACCATACCTATCATGCAGTGAATAGATCTAGATAATTGAGAAACCAAAAACATACACGAAGGTAATGCAGTTGAGCGTAAGTTAGAGCAGTGTCTTGACATCTCAATAAGTGTTGCAATACCCTACGAATTCTCTACGAGTGTGGGTGAAGAATATCTTCCTTTTGACTGTCAAAAATCAGGTAGATCTCAATAATTATTTGATGGGGGTTCTCGTCCCATGCACCTATGGTGAATATAACCAAACAGGTTTGGCAGGTAGACATTGCTGCCAGAATTTATTTTGTATTGACAACATTTGGAAATCCAACTCAAAATCATAAAAATATAAACCACAGAAAAATGTACTTCAAACTAAGGGAGCAAATCACTCCTGCATAGAAAATACTACCTGTGGGATATGATCCTTGAACTAAAGGAGTGGGTGTTGTGGCCGCTTCACTGACAGTGGCCGTGCTAAGTTGCATAACGTGGTGACCTGGCATTGCATAGCCCTGAAGTGCTGTATAGCCATGATTACCAGGAAGAGGCTGACTTAACTGGCCATACGGGTAGACAGCTGTATTACCGGGTACTCCGTATATTTGAAGGACTTGCTGTCCCATATAAGGGCTGTAGACACCCTGCCAAAAGAAAGAAAACAGTATACTCTTGTGAGCATGTCGATCTCATTAGAAACAACTACTCTCGTAGAATCTGTCCCCAATTCAAGTGATTTTTCAAATAATTATCATGATTTCGGGCTACTAACCTGTGGATAGACATATTCAGGTCCATAAGCTGTGTACCTGAATCAGGAAAACAAGATTAATTAAAAACTGAAGATACTGCAACTAACTAGTCAAACAACTCATTGTTTCTGTTCCGTATAACAGCCAGGAGGATAACTAAGTTACCCTCTTGAAAAACAATATTATAGTGACTGGGCAATGCCACCCATCAATCACAGTTTCCTTACTGACTATTGGTCACAGCATTATGGTCTTAAGATTTGATAAACAAAAAGTACCGAGGAGCAAGTAAATGTGGTGGTACAGAGTTGCTGTTGAAATACAATGGAAAATCTATTGTGCATTGACCGTGTCGAAAAAACCTGATATGCATAAGCAACTTTCCGACCAATTACTTAACGGAGCTACACTTACCCATATGGTGGATATGGAAAGCCATGTTGGTAGCTGTAGGAAACTGGTTGTTGAAAGTTGGGGTTTCCGGCATAAGGGCCTCGCGAACCTTGTCCACTTCCAAAGTACGGGGTTACTGGCCTTAAAACGTCCTATAAAAACAAGACAATGAGAAAAGTATGTAAGTATTTAGAATTATAGACATTGTTGGGATTTACCTAATACAAGTGTGAATGCGCTCATCTGTAAATATTAGCATATACATGATATGATGCCACAAGATCCATCTGAATCCTTAACGTAGTTCATAAATAAGACACACTATAAAAAGACAATGGGCAGCCATTTAGTAACAAAATTTCATACAGTGTCTGTAACTATTTCACATGTTCAAATTGGCATGGCGCAATTCCCAGAACTCAACATGCTTATACTTTGTGGAGTTGTTATTAAATCTGGGTTGTACTTTGTGATCTGAAGAACAAACCAGCTACCACAATTCGTACATTGTAGACAGGTACTAATTTTAGAGCCCTCTTAACGTTTTAAAGCTTGATATCCATTAAACAAAAAAATAGCATGATGCAAACGCGAGCGGGCGTTGTTACATATGATTGCAGTTTTCACTGGGCATTAATTCACTTCTCTAGTTTCTCAATTAGTGTCCATGTCCAAAATGCATATCATACTCAACATTGAGTACATCTTCCTTCAAAGTTTAAGCCCTTCTTCCTCATTTCCATCCTGCAAAATTTTCCCGCATACCAAGGCTCTATGCAAAAGAATCAATCTAATATTGATACACCACCAAAATCAAGGCTATTTTACTGTTGAAACATGCAGACTTCCATGTACACAGTTAAATTCGAAGATTTGTTTGACTCTGATTATTATATTTTAGCGCGTATCTCATCAAATGAGAAGTAAACATAAAACAATAAATTCCTTCCAGAGCTTAGGTTGTCGTACAAACTACCGCATCAATTATTATGGTTTATAGAACAAAAGTAGAATTAGGTTGTAAAGTTGTCGTACAAACAACCACATTGATCTTAGTTACTACACTAAAACTAGGGAAATGAAGAAACAAATATGATGTAACAAAAATAAAAATAGCTGTCACTATATTTAAGTTTACTATTAGGAGAACAAAGTTGGATCAAGGAAGACTTTAAGGAGCCAGTAATCTAAGAATGTTTAGTGCCTGAGTGCTTTCATTCTTCAAATACGGGAAGAATTATAGACTATATAAATAGAGCATTTCACAACAACAAAAATCATACAAAATTCATATTCGGTTTAAAACAAATACCATAAGGTGGAGGGCGTCCCTGCGAAGCCAAATTGCAATTGGCCCGTCTACCATCAATAATCGGAGTTGGATCAACGCATGCTCGCCTTGCAGCTTCAGGATCACGAAAAGTCACCTAAACCCTCCAAGAAATCAAACCCAAAGAAAAAGAATCATAATAAAAACTGAATGCACAACAAAAATACACCACATTTCTACTTTCATATTACCAAAAAGGAAAAGAAAAATTCAACTCATTTCTACTTCTTTAATGTGAGAAATCATTCTTAAAAGGAATGTCAAGGACTATCTACCCAATCATTGTTTTTTCAGTTTAACTGATCCAAAATGTTAGCTTAATTATTTTTCTCCAAAACAAACTATAAAGCAACTTTTTACACTCCGGAATGTCGTAATCATAGAGTGCAATTAACCACTTAAAAAAGCCAATTCCAATCCTTACTTTCTCTGCAGGAAACTCTAATTTTCTTCTTTGAGTAAATCAGTGAAGTGACCGGGCAGAACAACATTAATAATAGCAATTTTTTTCTTGAACAACTAGGACGCCAATTGAAAAGTAAGCAGCAAATGCTTGTAACTTGCAGCAAATAATGACTAATAAGACCCAGAACAAGGAATACTCACAAAACCATAGCCTTTTGACCTCCCTGTATTCTTATCACTGATCACAACAGCTTCAAGAATCTCTCCAAATGGCTCGAAATAACTACGCATCGTTTCGCTTTGTGTTTCCCATGCTAATCCCCCAACAAAAACCTTTGTGTAAGTAGTATCACCAAAAGGAGAATTCAAGAACTGAAACCCAGAATTCGAACTTGATCCTGATGACCCAGGACGTGGAATTGATTGATAAGCCATGAAAATTCGAACAATTCAAGTAACTAATTTCAGAATACCTACTTCCACTAAAAAAGAAACAAAAATCAGATCAAATTCGCCCAGAAATCAAATTATCCTAGAATAAACCCAATAAACACTATACATGGTTATAGAGAGAATCCCCGTATGAAGGCCTAGTAGAAATCGAATTTGGAGAATAGAAAAGGGAATACAGTGATCAAACCCAACAAATAATAGGGTTCCTCTTTACACAGAGAAACCCTAAGAAAAGGCTAGATTCGTGGAAGTATATAAGGTGAAATTGGAAGAAGATAATTTACGGGGATCTAACATGGGTTTTTCAGAAGAAGAAGAAGAGAAGAAAAATAGGATCGGTGTGAAATGGAACTTTCAAGAAGATTATATGAAAAGGTAGTTTTCTTTTTTCCCTAGAAAAAAAAAAAAATCTACGGAAGCAGCTATGGTTTTTCTATTCAAGGTATAGCAGGAAATACCCTTCGAAGATTCTCAAAAAACAAAGTTAAGGAGTGGGAGGAAGGAGGTAGGGTCCCTGTTTTCTCTTTTCATTTTCTCTTCGGAAAAAATGTTTTTGTTTTGTTTGCCTCTTGATTTTCTGCTAATAAATGGAGGCTGCTAGAGCATTTTTGATCTAGCGCTGCTAGAGCCGTTGGATGCACTAATCCAAGGGTTGTGGTGGTTTATGATGGAAATTGCATTTTTGACCTTGGAGTAAAAAACTGCACTGGGAATCGTTTATTTTATTGTTGTTTTAGACTCGTTCCAAGTCTTATGGTGTGGAGATCTTCCAAAGTCTCATTTTTGGTTTGCCGGAGGGTTCGTTCTGCATCTTTCTGGGTTCAAGGCAATGGCTCGTGAAAGGGTTCTTTTGAGTGAAAGAAGAAATTGAGGCGTGTCGTCTGCGAATCGGGCGAAATCTGAGTTAACTCGGATTCTCAAAAAAAAAAATTCTTTCCTTTATGATTTTCATCTCTTAAACCCTCGATTCTTTTTTAATTATCTACTCTGTCAAATCTCTTTATGATTAATTCAGTTTGATACCTTTCTAATGAGTTTTTAATTTTTTGTTGCGGGGCCTCATCCATTGTTTATCATGGAAGGCATCCACTTTTGGACTTGGATTGTTATCCTTCTTATTCAAACATTATTGTTTCAAGCAAAAGCAGTATGCACGTCTTCTTCTTCAGCAGTTTTGCAAACCATCACTCTCATGATGGATTCCAACAGTATGTACCCGTATTTTGCCATGAATCATTTATATGATTCAAATGCTCCAGATGATCTTCGTAAGAGTCAAGTTTTGAACTCAGTAATACCGATCCAAGACACTATTCAAAACTCCTTGGAGCCAAGAAAATTTCAAATTTTGAAATGCCGTGATTGGCGGCATTACAGTTACCAGGCGAGTTTTAAGCAGGAATTGGTTCTCATATTCAATGCAGATTTTGGTCTTCAACTAGTTGTCAAGGATAATCGAATGTTTCCCAAGTCAACTTTATTCTTCTTCAATGCCAGATATTCGCTTATACTCTATGCAGTTATAGATTTCACAATTTTAAAAGATCTTACTTATTTTTCTACAACTATATTTGGTCTCAAGGCAGTTGTTATCACCTTTTATAACCAAGAAAAGTGGATCTCTCATCCTCAACCTTTATCAGAAAATACTATCGATCTTTTTTATCAAGATACAATGCCTTCTTCTTCTAAAAACCATGTTTCTGCCATCACTAATCAACTTCAAAACGCAAATATTCGTGATATCTCTCGCAATGAAGTTAAGGAAAGCGGTGGGTTCGATCAAAGCCTTATCGATTGCAAATCAAGAAAGAGGTCACACTCTAATAGGCAAGCTCTTTGCCGAGGAACCCGTGGAAACAGATTTGGTAAGACAATAACTGAAATCGCTATGGAAGCCATACAAGTTTAGAGAAATTCGTGCATTGGACGCGAAACATATTTTTGTTCAAGTTCAACACAAAGGAAAAGATGGAAGCAGTGCTTACAAAAACTCCTTGGAATCCCTTTGAAAGACTGGAAGTTCACTCACCAAGAATGGACAATACAGTTCAAGAATCCACTACTTGAACATCACTCTGTGCAAGTAATAGACGAAGCCCTAGTGGAATTAGGTCCAAATATTTGGACTAAACCTGAACATCGCAGACCTACATATGGAAGTATGATATCAGCGAGAGTGAAAATCGATCTTGGTAAACCTCTCTTTAGAGGTGGTTGGTGGAATACCGTGGTTTGGAGGAGTCTCTTGAATTCGTTATCACTGAAAAAGCCAGCCACACAATCTTTGCCCTCATTGTTGGACCGTAGACCACAATAAAGAAGAGTGTGCTAATACAACTCACGATCTGAAGATACGAAGATATACTAATGAGCAGTACATAAGTTATGTTCATGAACTAGGTGAATCTTATGGTGTGGAAATCTGTGAAAACTTAGACCTGCTGATTCAAAAGATTTGTGAAGCTAGCAAAAAGCAAATAGATGAATAAGAAGATGATCATGAGGATACTAGGAGACCAAAGAGATCAAGAAACTCAGAAGAAGAAGTACCTGAAGCTAAGAACCCAGCTAACATACTGCAGCAACATGACTCTCAATTCTCTAAAGAGAAAAATACTGGTAGGAGTCCATCTGTTATTGAGTTTGATGGTATGGAGCATGACCTGATTGATGAAGGGGATAATAATGCTAAGGTGTACTCCCATGGCATGGATGAGGCTGCTGCTGCTTCTACTCTGCTATTTTCAAATCTTATTTATCTTCACAGCTTTATATCTTTACATAATTTTCTTTCCCTCCACCATTTATTGCTAGGTTTTGATATAATTACTTTCAAATTTATTACAAATATGAAAGTCCCGAGTCGGAATTGTCGAGTTTTCTTGGAAAAGACACCCGTGACTACCTTCATCTTCTTAATCATCTCGCATTCTCTAGATATCATATTCATTTGTGAAAAATAAAATAAATGATAGTAGAATTCTAGTCTCTCAAATTTTCTAAACATGCCGAACAAAACTTATGTCCCCTCAATAGGTACAGCTGGAGGACTCATTCTTCTCGGAAAGATGGTTTCCGGTTAAACATTATTGATCAATCGGATAAAATGATTCATGTTAGAGTTCTTAATGATCCCAAACAGAGGAGCTTGGTTTCTCATCTTGTATTTACGATACTCCCTATGTTCATGAAAAAGTTAAGCAATGGTCTAACATTAATGAGCTTAGTAAATCCATATATATCCCTTGGGTAATTATAGGCGACTTAAATCTTACCCTCACTCCAAGTGATCGAAATACTCATTACTCGCTCAAACTAGCTCTAATGAAATATTATATTTAATTAAAGATGGTGATCTTTCAGACATAGGTTTTTGCGGGAATCCATTTACTTGGACAAGTAATAAACATGACACTGGTCATATTAAGTCTAGGCTAGATAGGGCCTTAGTTAATAGTAACTGTTTCATAAACTATCTCGATTCAATCCTGACTCATTTACATCAAAATGGTTCGGATCATGCACCCATTTTATTGGAGTTATGTAAGCACAATAGAGTCATGGGTAGGAACTGGAAGTTCTTTGAACATTGGTTGTCGCAAGATAGCTGCTCTGATGAAATTAAGAATGCTTGGTCTTCTAGCTTTACAGGTTCTAATGCTTTTGTTTTTTCAAATAAATTGTCTAACACAAGGCATATTTTGTCACGATGGAGTAAAAGCATCTTTAGTAATTTCAGTAACATTATTACCAAGCTTCAAGAAGACATTTCTTCTCTTCAAGATGCTGACGTAAATGGTGCAAACACTGAAAAGTTGTAGTCAAGCTAGAGCAATAAGTCAGAAAACTAAATGGTCTACAACGATATGGACTTAAACTCGAAGTACTTTCACATAAGAATGAATAGAAGAAAATCTCGCAATGAATGAATTCCTTGAGGGCCCAAGATGGTACATGGTGCAATGACAGGGACTCTCTTTTAATACTTCTCAACAGTTGTTTTCAAAATATCATGACTTCTTCTTCTCCACCGACAAAGAACAATTTTCTTGAACATATCCCAAGGTGTGTTACGAATGAGGACAATCAACGGTTGGAAGTTATTCCTACTAAAGAGGAAATTCACCACTCTAATGACTATGAAGCCATGGACCTCACCAGGACCGGATGGATTTCCTCCGAGCTTATATCAAACACAATGACAGACAGTTAAGGTTGATGTATGCAAACCGGTACAATCTTTCTTTCACTCGGGATATCTTCTTAAACAATTTGAACAACACCAGAGTTTCACTTATTCCTAAAGTGCAAATAGCTCAAAAGTCGGAAAATTTCAGGCCAATAGCATTGTGTAACACAATTTACAAAATTATCTCAAAGATAATAGCTCTAAGAATGAAAAAGCATATCTCATCAATCATCTCTCCAATGCAATCTGCTTATGTACCAGGTAGATTAATCTCAGAGAATATCTGTCTTGTTCAAGAAATTGTGCAGGAAATGAAGAGAAAAGAAGGCAAGTGTGGTCATCTTACGCTTAAAATGGACATGTCCAAAGCCTTCGATAGGCTAGAGTGGAGTTTCTTACTTGATATTCTTAAACAATTTGGTTTTTCAGAAAAGTTCAGGCAACTAATTTCACAATGCATCTCTACAACTCAAATAGAGATCATGCTCAATGGCTCTCCAACATCATTTTTTAAGCCAACTCGTGGTAT
The DNA here is from genome assembly GCA_023531295.1 of Papaver armeniacum. Classification (NCBI taxonomy): domain Eukaryota; kingdom Viridiplantae; phylum Streptophyta; class Magnoliopsida; order Ranunculales; family Papaveraceae; genus Papaver; species Papaver armeniacum. The sequence goes on along the minus strand of JAJJWW010001858.1, from coordinate 277,664 downwards.
TCGACAAGGAGATCCATTGTCGCCATACTTATTCATCCTGGCTATGGAATCCTTCTCAAGATATTTGGCTTATTGTGAAGGTAATGATTTTTTAACAGGTATGAAAATCTCTCGATCGGTACCAAAAATAAACCATCTGCTATTTGCAGATGATTGTTTATTATTTTGTAAAGCCAATGAGTCTCAAGTTCAAAAACTTTTATCGGTGATTGCACGCGTTCTCTCAATGCTCACGGACGAGTTGATTAACTTTAATAAATCAGTGATTCTACTTGACTTTAGTCTTGAACAAGTTTGCCAAAGATATCGGTGGAACCCTACACGTTAGATATCTCGGATGAAAAATATTTAGGGTTACCTTTTTTTTCGGGTATAAATAAAAGAATTCCGTTCTCTTCTCTTTGTGACAAGATGGGTTATCGTTTTGCAAAATGGAGTGGCACCAACTTCTCAAAAGCTAGTAGATCAGTAATGGTAAGGAATGTCTCAAGCGCCATCCCTATCCATCGTATGACAAGTTTCAAACTCCCTGGTTCAACCATCAGAAAGATGAAATCCACTCAATAACAATACTGGAGAAACAAAGCTTCGTGCAAAGGTAATCATGTTATTTCATGGAAAACAACACAAAAACCTAAAGAGGAAGGCGATCTTGGGTACAGAGATTTGGAATTTTTTAACAGAGCCTTACTAGCAAAATCAGCTTGGAAGCTTTGTTTTGACTCAGACTCAATGATGACCAAATATTTGCAGGCAAAATATTATCCGGATGGTGATCTCTTTAACTTGAAGAAGAAATCTAATACCACCTGGTCCTTGAGAAGTATTAGTCTAGAGTTAAACTTTGTTCTCAAAATAGCTGTTTGTGCTTGGGAAATGGCAAAAAGATACTTATATGGAAACAGAGGTGGATTAAAGAGCTACATGGTCCTCCCATACCTAAACATGGTTGCTGTTCTCAACAACATTTCAAGTATGTGCATCAATTGTTTTCGCCAACAACTATGTCATGGGATTTAAATACTCTGATTGATCTATTTGAGGATGAGGTAATAAACTACATCACTAGTATCTCGATCCATATTAATCAGGATGACAGGCTAGTATGGCTGCTAGAGAGAAATGGTTCTTTTTCTGTGAAATCATCTTATCGTAAGATGTTTGAAGAACATCATGGCTCCAATGTTGTTGGATATAGGATGGTGAAAATCTACAAAACACTTTGGAAACTCCCTCTACTTCCAAGAATTCGACACTTCTTATGGAAGGAAACTTCATATCTTTTCTCTACAAGAAATAATCTCACTAGGAAAATACCAGGAATAATAGATATATGTCCGCCATGTGAGTTAACGTCTGAAACGCCAGCACATGTCCTTCGTGATTGCCATATTCCCAGAATTATTTGGTTCGCTATGTTTGGCTGCACTGCAAATAACACAATTAGTTTCTCAGACTGGTTGTGCTCCTGGTTTGATGATCTTCAGGATAAGAAGATTTCTACTGATGATTTGTGCAACAGGGCCATTACAGCTTGGTGTTTGTGGTCTGACAGGTGTGATAAAATCTTCAAGAACATCAATCCGCTGCCAGACAGGACAATCAAGAAGTGCAAAAGCTTTATAGATGATCATTATTCTCTTCGAAACAAATCTACTTCTAACAGTGTTAGAGTCTGCCGTAAAAATATTTGTTGGATTCCCCCTCCTTATAATTATGTGACTATTAATTGTGATGGCTCTTTCTCAAATAATTCAGGGGGTATAGGACTGATTATTCGTAATTGTGCAGGTTTGCAGCAAGCAGCAAAATGCATCCATTTAGAAGATATTGGAAGTGCGGAACAGGCTGAATGCATGGGACTGTGGGAAGCTGTAAATTGGGCTCATACGTTAAAGCTTAAGAAGGTGTATTTCGAGCTTGACGCCAAAACAGTGGTTGATGCAGTGATTAAGAATTCTCTTATTCAATGGCGTTTACTTATTATGATAAAAGACATTCAAAATTTCTTTAGTTTTAATACCTCTTGAAGATGTCACTTCATTCCCAAAGAGAGAAATAAAGTAGCAAACATTCTCTCTAGACTTGCTAGAGTAGATGGTTTAAGTCAATCTTGGTCTAGTTTTACACCTCCAGAGATCAGATCTCAGTATGATGAGGATATAACTCAATTATGTAACTGATTATTTTTTAATTCAATTACTTCCAATTTCAAGAAAAAAAAAAGAGTGGAAGAAGAAATTACACACAGGGGTGCTCTTTTCTAGCAATTACGGGATTCGAACCCCTATCTTCGAAGTGGGAAGGAGCATGTCAACCATCAGACCAGTTGATGTCTTAAAGGGTATGTGATAGACTATGCAAGCTACAAGCTCAATAAAGTGGTAATATCCATGTTTTCCTTAAAGTCTCAATGTTTCAAAGAGAATGTGAAAAGACGAGGGTACCCAAATATACCTCAATCTAAAACTTTTCCACCTATAAGTCCTTTCTCCGAAAGTGATTGTCTATGGACTGAGTCGAGACAATACAACTAATCGGTTCACACTTCGTGTGATCGTCTATGGATACGAGATCGAGACAATACGACAACAAGATAAATTGTGTGATTGACTATGGATGCAAGATCGAGACAATACAACAACGAAGTATGTTTACTTGATAATAGGTTCGGACTTAACCAAACACAATAGGATTGCTATCAAGTAAATAGGAATTAACGTTTGTGTATTTTACTTCTAGTTATAATAAAAAAAATTATAATTACGGAAATAGAAAAGTAAAACACACAACAAGATTTTGTTAACGAGGAAACCGTAAATGCAGAAAAACCCGAGACCGTGTCCAGAATTGAATACTCTCAGGATTAAGCCGCTATACAAAATCTAAACCAACTTCAAAAAGTTGAGACCAAGCAACTAAACCTATAGTTCACCTAGTTTCGTATGTATCCCTGTGCCTCCAACTTGCAATAAGTCACGCACTTGGAAAAATTCCTTTGGTTCGTATTCCAAACAGTAAAGGAACAACAAATCTGTTCGGTAACAACTCTTTTCAATCAAGTGATATGAGTTTGACAAAAGGCTCTTCCGTTTATCCCAATAAACTGCTTTGTCAGGTCCTTAGATCTATCTTTTCAACAACTACCAAAGTAATTGTTAAGATTATGCAATCAATACTTTGAATCACAAAGAATTGTATTGATGCCGATCTACTCAACTAATCAATCAAATCTATCACAAAGATAAACCAATTATAGTTTGATCCTTTTCCAGCCGATCAAGTTTTGTGCACACCTAAGATTATGAACCCAAATCAGAAATCTTCTTCGTCTTCAAATCTTCTTAGATCTTCAATAAACACCTGCACACAATCAACTTAAATCTCTTGTGATCAATCACACACAGAACGGAGTCTGTTAGCAATGGATATCACAAGACGTCTTTAGATCTACAAACAGTCTAAAGTTCCCCGTCGAAACTTCAATCTAGTTTGAGTGAATCTTATATTAGAAGAGAAGATTCTCAAGCATAAACAAACTAGGTGAAATCAAAGTTCAACAACCGTTAGTCAATCAAATCAATCGAAAACTAATAATAAACTGCAATTATCTAGTTTCCCACCAACGGTACTCGTAGAGTTTCCCAATACCAAAGAAGTCTTTAAAACGAGCGGTCGTAAGAGATTTCGCCTAATTAGGTTACTTTCCTCTCCGAATAAACGGCTCCACCAGTAAAAACACAACAAGGTAGTGTTATGTACCTAGATGTACATAACAAGATTGGATAGATAATTTGAATTAAACCTCTCTTAATCCCAGAGGATCAAGCCTCACGGTTTCATACGAACACTGACCATAATCGATAAACTCGATATTTGGATTATGAATTGATTTCCATTCTCATTACAAACTCTGACTCTTTATAGTTAGGTTTTCCCCCAGCTAGATCCAACGATCCTAAGCCTCACATATGATTACATCCCAACCATCCATTACACTTTCAATTAACTCTTATTAAACTACTAATTAACAATTAATATTAAGGGCTAACTACAATCCTAATTATGATATGGGCCACTCTCCTGCTTATGCAGGTACATGACATTCCCTACTCCTTCGGAACATCTTTGTCCTCAAGGATGTAGACTGAGTTGCCAAGACATCTCCTCCTTATGCAGGTACATGATGGTAAGCATCTGAGGCTGTAGCTTCTAAAATAGCGAGCGGAGGAGATAAAAATAGCCGCGAGAAACGTGCTCACTGTCTGCAAAACACACATCAAGAGAATTGACCACAAGGCAGGAGTCCTTTCTGTAAAGCCTATCATTCCCCTGAACTTGGTTATGATGTGATTTCCATGGTAAACTGCAGGCCCATATTTTGTCAACACCACCTGCTGGATAAGTACTCATACCAACAGCCTTCTCGCTTGTAGACCGGAGAATGTAAGCTTGCTGTATCATTTCATTAACCAGCTAACCAGCGTCACACCTGGTTCCAGTTATAACCAACTCAAGTGCATGCAAGACTCCAAGGAACAGAATTAAAGGGTACCCAAAATCCAAAAGAAGCTCATGAGCAGATTTGCCAACACAAGCATCCGTGAAATTCAACCCATTACTCACAATCAAACAATAAGTAAGGTGGAATTTGGAAATATGGCTAACATGAACACACCTCCACTCATAGGTTCAAGTTCTTTACCACGATCAAATATGAGGCGAATATACTTAGCGGTAGGTAAACTGGCACATATAGAAGCAATAAGAATTATGTATTTGAAGAAGTATACCTTAGTGAAATTCTGATGTCTTATGTTGCATTCTTGAAGTAGGCATTCTTCCAGCTTACCACTGTCACCCAAGATAGTTGGATTATTAAACGGATGTGGTTGTGCATATGGCATGCTAAGAATGAAAGCTGAATAACAACCATAACACAGAAATTGTTCTTGTATTATGCCCCACATCCACAACTCACCCAATATGTGTCCTGTAGCAAAAAACCAACCATAGCAAAACTTCAAAAGAGTATCGGCTTCACCACACTTCTGACTCCACGCTACACTTACATCCGATGTAGCCAAAATTGCAATTCTAGCAACCATTGTGACAGTCAGTTTCCTCTCCTCAACAAATTCAATATCAATAACACATAATAAAACAATGAATGGCTTAGCTGAAAAATCTGAGTGGTATCCAAGGCGAAGAAACAACGAAAAAACAAATGGGCATAAGGCCAAGGGGTACTAGTTGAACCCGACAACTTGAATCATTTGCAAAGATATCATCTCAGCAATTGCACAAGCAATCTGGTCAAAACAATAACAATGCCGCGTATGAAATATTAGCTCAAGAGAAGAGTGAATACCAAGCTGCAAATACAAGAATCCATGGTGAAGTATGAACATAATAAACTCGGAGAAGCATTCAAATTTCTCTATATGAATCCCAAGAACAGCCAATGATTCAAGAAATTGAACTGTAATCTCATGAAGCGAACCACACGTCAGCTGCAAAAGAAAAATGACTTTTCTCCCCATCCTAACTTGAAGACACCAAAGAAAAACATCACCAATATCACCAGTTTTGAACACTAACAAGATATAATTCATAGAGGATGAATGTGATCGAAACCCATGTCTAAAAAACAGCGGATAAACGAAAGTTCCGTTGTTTGCATTCCTTAAAATTGGACAAACATGTAGCACAAACAAACAAGAATCAGTCAAACCCAAATTGAACCCATAGTTACCAGTAAAATAATAATATCCATTAATGGTTCCCAATTCTTTTCCGCGATCAAATACTCGACCATCAATTAAGGATTTCGCACTAGGAGATAGGAGATTAAGGACAGTTTTTCTCTTGAGACACAAAATATCTATTGGAAACATTTTACCAAGCATCTGTGTACGAGAAACACCTTGTTCATGAATCAACACTGGAACAGAGGCTCTATAACATACATCCAACAGTTTCAAGCACACATCAATTTCAAACACAAATTCAGAACATTTAGTAAAACAAGAAGTCCTTAAACTGAGCCGGATCTCTTGTCCTCGATCAAATAATGAATGAGTATAATCAAAACTAAGAGTAACATTGTCCTCACAGTTACAGTTCAATTTGCTTTCGAGAACTATGAAATCCTTTGAGCTTGCAAGGTTTTCACAACAATTCTCAATAGTAATTACTCTAGCAAACAAGAGTAGCGAAAATCTATCCCTCTTAGGTATTTGAACAAACATCTTCTTCGCACACACAATTGTATCAGCAGTAAGACATAAACGAGGAAACAGATTGATAAACCGTAAATTTGAATCATACCCCAGGCTAAGAAGCAAGTGAAGAAGTAATGTCTCATACGTAAGTGGTGAAATCACAAGACACTTACCTCGATCGAATAAGGAGCGAGTATAATCAAAATGGAGACCAAAACAATCCATACGAAGTAACTTGTTGTGAAGAAAGAACAACTTCTTCAAGTACGCATGATTTGTGCAACATTCCTCAAATAATTTGAGGCAAAACTGCAGCTCAAAACCTTTTAATCTTTCAGTTGTGACTGGAGATAACTCGGAGAAGCCATTGATCTCTATTTTTGCAATTTCGTCAAAATGTAACTTCACACCATGAAGCGAATCAACATCTTCGTTCTCTTTGAAGAAAAATGGAGGGATCAATTCCAAATCGAGAGAATCGTTTGCGTTAGCAACACCGGTAGGAATTGATGTTATTTTCTCAGATTGAGAAACAGTGAAATCTCCAATTGAGTTAATAGGAATTGCAACTTGATTGGAATCTTCATGTATAGAACTAGGATCTGGTGGTGAATTTGAAGAAGGAACCGTTGGCATTGGAAGACGAACCAGTATTTGATTCAGAGTTTCCTGGATCGAACTCAAATTGATCTTGAAATATTTAATATGACTTTCCAACACTGATAATCGTTCACCCTGAAGTTGTTGCTGAGCAACAACCTCCTGTAATGTTGGATCACCTCCTCCCATCATGAATCAGGTATGCAGGATCGTGAATCTGATACCAATTGTTATGTACCTAGATGTACATAACAAGATTGGATAGATAATTTGAATTAAACCTCTCTTAATCCCAGAGGATCAAGCCTACTGGTTCATACGAACACATCCATAATCGATAAACTCAGTATTTGGATTATGAATTGATTTCCATTCTCATTACAGACTCTGACTCTTTATAGTTAGGTTTTCCCCCAGCTAGATCCAACGATCCTAAGCCTCACAGATGATTACATCCCAAACATCCATTACACTTTCAATTAACTCTAATTAAACTACTAATTAACAATTAATATTAAGGGCTAACTACAATCCTAATTATGATATGGCCCACTCTCCTCCTTTTGCAGGTACATGACAGGTAGTTTTGCTGGCTCTGAGGATTAGTTTGCTTGAAATTCAAACTTCAATATTTATAAACCAATGAAGTTTGGACACCAAGGAATTTCCAAAACCGAAAATATTCTCAAGATATGCAATATATTTCCAAATCTGGTTTCCATAATTCCTGGAAATGCTTTGTCCAAATATTGACCGAAATCTCAGTAGAAATCTCCAATTAATAAATGCACATTACCAATTTTTTCCTCTAAAGATATGCATTTTAATTGCTGGAAATTAAAAGCATATAAAACTAAAAACCTTAATTAAAAGATTTTCAATTTATTTCGATCCTGGATTCTCCTTTAGCTATTAAGGAATATCTTTGAAAAATAAAAGATAAGAGTTACTGCACATGTTCAAAGTATGTCGACATCTTTACTTAGTAAATCCTCTTTCATATTTACTATCTTGGAACCGGTTTGCCACACTTCCAAAACGAGTTTAGAATTGGTTCATCTGACTTCCAAGAACTATGTGATTGATTATCCTATCAAATCACCAAACATGGGTTTCACGGTTCTACCAGAACAAGTTTCGGTTCTACCTCCATGTGGGTACTAGAATTAGTAACGCTAGTTACCAAAACTTGGTTGACTAGGTACTAGGATCGGTTCCCACATATATATGGTATCTAACTTGTATTTGGTGCACATGTCCATAGGATCGGTTCCCAATAACTAAAAACGTGTTGCACATGTTCATAGGATCGGTTCCCAATAACTAGAAACTTGTTGCACCTCTTACAAGGATCGATTCCCCTTTTGTGATTGGTTGCACCTCTTACTATGATCGGTTCCCCAATGACTAGAGTTGGTCATACCAATTACAACAAATCGATCATACCATCTCAGGTGATTACTTAAGATCGGTTTCACTAATAAAAGTCATACCAATACAAAAGTCAGGCCTTGTGAATAGTTTTACCAAGTTACATAAACAAGTTATGAGCGGTTATACTAAACACACATATTGGTAATTCAAAATATTCGCAATGAATAAAAAATACCAATAATCTTAGCGATTTCCCTTTCAATTCACAAAACAAGTTTATGAATGTACTTCCTTTAAACGAATGTAAAACATTGTTTCCTAGGACAAAATCTTCACCCCATACCCATACATAATCACAATAGCATTCATACGATTATGTCGATGTCTTATATACGAAGTTCAAAAGATAAGCGTTATACTTCGTATTGTATTCCTTAATACTATGTCTAACTAGAGTATAATCATTCACAGTTTCACAGTTATGTTTTCAATATGCACGACTTGAAAGATACGTTAGGGAATGAAACAGTTCAAGTCAAATATTACTAACCTCAAGTGGAAAGATGATGTCGTCGTTGTAGCTCCTTACTTCTTCACATTCTTCAAGTCTTCACGTAATACTTGTAATGTCTCATATCCTAATACTTTCAAGCTAACCTATACGAAGTTGACTCTAGTAAATAATCAAGCGACTCTTTAAATGAGTTTTGGTTCACTAAAATATGACAACCAAACTTGACATACCAACGCTTGGTGGGTTCAACCGAGCTATGCTCTAACAAAATGTGATATACTATGCATGCTATAATCTCAATAAATGGGTAATATCCATGTTGCATATAATATTTGCTGACAATGATATGTTTTTGTGGCACTCTGACCAATTCGAATATTGAAAAAGACCAACAACAAGCGAATGAGTAAAAAGGGAGAGCCAGACCCAGCGTGAGAGTAGGCTCGATAATTGAGAATCGTCGTCAACACCTCGGTGTAGATCTGGGATAATCCTTTGTTCCATATCCCTGGGGGTATTCACAACTAGCCACGAAGTTGTGGGTATCAAAGTGCCGAATATCGTAGAGTTTTGTAGAAGTGTCCGTTGTTTTGGTAGAATAGAATCTAGAATCTACTGGAGAAGAATTAGTAAAGTTTTACAAATATACTAACTCAAATCACAAGGTCTTTCTACCTACAAAAGAAGAAACGGACTTGGAAAAGAGACTCTTGCGAATCCTGGATAGAGAGAATGTTGCCTTAAGTCAAAACACACCACCACCTTTCAATTCAAACTAACCCTCTGGATTTAAAGGAGGAGCGTGTTCTAGAAGCTTTTAGGGATGTACTCGATATGAACCGATTCCGGGTAGTTCATTCGCAAATCACTTATAAGACGTGAGATATGCTTTAAGTCATAACGGGGAAGGCCTGAGACTTGGCTCAAATGGGGGCTATTTTCTTCTAAATAAAAGAAAAGGTCAGCTTCTTGGATCTTTTGTAATGTCACTTCCATCATCACAAATTACCTGCTCTGACCAACTAACTATACAAGTCATGCGCGTAGTTCAGTAGGAAAGTTTCAATAGGTAGACAATAATATGTGGTCGGTATTTTGGGTGTGAAGAAAATGGAGTTAGAGGATAAATACCCTGGAGTTTAGATTTTAAGTCCTGGGTAAGAATTGCAAGTCTCATAAAAGAAATATTATTTCGCACAAGCTGGGATGACTATTTTAATACATTATGTTCTTGCCTTGATACCTTTCTTCTATATGGATACTAATGTTAGGGCATTGCTCGTTTGACCCACAAGCGTTGGTCTGTCAAGTATATTGTTAAGTTTAGATGCCAAAACTTACGCTTGAGCATCTTGATAAAGTCAAACTTTGGATTAGGTTAGACTTAGGTTGTGGAGGTGTAAGATGGAATACTTCAATTTACCCTCGAAGAATTGAAGACGAATGTCCCCAAAATTTAATATTTAAAATTTTATTTCCCTTCATATAATTATTACCATACCCATTAATATGTAAAGGAAACAAAATATAAAATGAAGGTTTGACTTTAGGTTGAGAGACTTGATCATTGGAATTTATCAAACTGTCAGAAGAATGAAGTACATGAATAGTGTTTTACTACTCCCTGTATGATTTTCGGAAAATTGGCTTAGCTAACTTCTGAAAAAATTATGCCGAGACAACATTGGGTATTCTTAGTCCTCATTGTTGAAATTTCAATTTAGATGTAACTTTCATAAATTGCCTAGCTTTCTGAAATTTCCTAGCTTTCGAAAGTAAAAACTATGACTTTCAAAATTACTTGATCTTGTCAAAACACATGCTCGCTTTCATTGTTAGGAAAGCTAAGCTTTTAGCTTTCAGAAGTTAGACAATGGACGTGTTTTCCTGCTCGCTGACAGGTTTCGAAAATTGTATTACCTAACTTTCGAAAGTTGACGTCTGAAACTATTTCAGGATAATTTTTGAAACATAAGGGAATCATGTTCAAAATCTCTGGGACCAAAAATCTTGACTTATATATATGTAAGTTCATGATTCGATAATATCATCATCACTCAAAGATGGATGTTCTACTTAGTAATCCTGACTATGTTAGCAACACTAAAACATGATCAGATGATCATTTTGATTATGTCAGATATATATCTTAGGAAAATCGATGACAAGTAATGATAATTGTATATTAGTCAAGTAAAAGTTTTTCACAAAACTAATTGAGAAGATTATTAATGGTTTAAGAAGATTATTGATGCTATGATTAGTGTAAATATTTATGAGTTTGCTATAACTCAGGACTTAATTTCTAGTGTCCTTAAAATATGAATAAATCAAGACAATATCTTAAACATTAATAAGTGGTAGATTTCCAGGTATACCATATTGGAAACAATATATTTGTCATTAGTGCAAATGAGCCATTCATGGTTGTACAACCTATAAAAACTAGCTAAGTAATTTATATATATATAAAAAAACAAATAAAAATGGTGTACTTGTTTTCAAAATTTATCTAGTTTAACACACATCCGGGTTACCTTAATTTCCAAAATAACAACCTTGGTCAAAAATTATAAGTAGGAAGTCTCTGCAAACATCATAACTTATCTCATTATATACTTGTGCGATAAGTTGCAGGGTGGCTTCGCCTATTAACCTTTGCATCTTTTAAAGTCTTCTTTAGGGTTCAAGAAGCTAGAAAGTATTTGTACTTAAGTAGAAGAAAATCTGGTTTTTGTCTTTTCATTTATTTTCACATTTAGATAGTTTTATCTTTCTTGATCTTAAGATCAGGTTTATCATAATTTCATTCTCTTCTGATATAATACCACTCAAGAAAGGTTTGGAATATGAGGATATAATTTATATTGGCGTATTTACATATTTTGGTATGTGGGACCATTATTGAGTACCTATAAGACATTCAATTGGTTTACATCCAGTGGTCGTAGTTAAGGTATCAGGGATTCACTAGTTAACGAATGAACCTTTTCTTATAAGTCACATCCAGTTGTGATCCATATTGAGTTTTTATAATCGTACAATTTTCCCTCTTGAATGCGTTGACTTGATAATCTAAAAGGAAAATCTTAGTCGCCTGGTTGGAGCCTGGGTAACGATAGTATCTTCGGTGGACTGTAGATCAACTCTTTGGCAGTAATGGACCTATGTTAGGGGATTCACGTGTGTTAGCTACTAATTGGCTGAACTCTTTGGCAATAACGGACATCTGTTAGGGGATTCACGTCTGTTAGCTATTAATTGATTGTAGGAACAACATGGATAGTGTTGAAGCGGGATAACTCGTGCTAGTATATTATATCTCGACTATATTGGACCGAAATCTGATAGTACGAGAGAGTGTAACGGTTTAATTCGGTGAGTATTCAAATTGGAATAGGTCCCAATGTTTTATCCGGTTGAAATTTTCCTCTTCAACAAAGTTCTATCCACGTGTGTCACTTTTACTTTGTTATAATATTTTCTTCTTTATAATTAAAATTTAAAGTCTTAGACACTTTGTCTATTTTGTGATTATCTTCATAAGATCATTCAGGCGTGCCCTGAATATGTTAATCAAAAAGGATTTGTAACATACTGGAATCCCTCGTCTTTTCATCTAATATGGTACCTAAAAAAGTGTTGCAAACGCTTGACAGAACCGTTCGCAACTTTGGTGGGGGGCACTCTAGGGGACCCATGAAAATTACATTTTGCAAAGTAGAGATAGTTCACTACGAGTAAATAAAAACGTAGCTAGGAACTGAGAAAACTTGAAGATTTGAATATAACATTAGTCGTAAAACTGGCGTGGGGGTTTATTCATGATATTAAGTTGTTACTTGTTAGAGCACCTTGCTTGGTCGAACTCGCAAGCATTGCTATCTCAATCTTGTTTGTCAATGTTAGTGATCAAAACTATAAGTCTTGATTTCTAGTTTACTTATAGTAATGTCTCGGACTAGGATAGATTGTGTAGTTGAGCATTAGACTTCACGACGTTCATCAATTGAAGACGAAGAACTACTAAGAAGAGCTTGTGGAACTTCATCAATAAAAGGTACGTGGAGACTAAAACTCATCTATCACTTGGAAAGTCTATTTCCACTCTATCTCATATATTGAGATAAAATTCGTATTACTATATAGTATTCGATTATGCACATTTGAGATTTCGAGCTGAGTTCAACTCGCTGTAACGAAAGTCAAAAGATGATCATATGAAAATCGCCGAGTAACATCTTACATGGTTTGTGTGTGTTGATGGTGGATTTTCATTTAAGGCTAAGATTGTAAAAGCCAAAATTATGCGCTAACATCTTGCAAAAGATAAAGTCATTAATGAGTGATGAATACTTCTTCACTTTAATAATTCACCTATAATGGAGAATCTGGCAACAATCCCAGTATTCTGTGAATTAAATACACGAAATTCATCCAGGTTGGAGCATGTAGCAACAATCCCATATACCATGTGAATTTACAGCATTATTAATTAATTCATGACCGACCTCGTATTTCCTGTACTCATTACCGGTGCGGCATGACGACTGAGTGTTGTTCTCAGCAGGGCAACACGAATCTCCAAGCATTAATAATGAAGCATGTACGAAATACCCATACTGAGCTACAACTCTCGGTGTGTTATACTAGCCCGATTGAGCATATTTGAACCTCGAACCGACCATATCGGTCTCGTAAACGATCACGACCATCCAACTTCACCAAAGATGATTGGATGGCTTAGATTGAATCCATGACCCCAAGCGGTATTGGAATATTCACTACCGACCCAATGCGGGCCCGCATGGTCTGGTCTCCCAAAAGGGTGGCATAGCTTTCCAAACCGTCTAAACCAGAGCAGGAAAGATGGGACGAAAAATCCTAAATTAGGGTTTGCGGCACATTACATGTATCGCAAAAACAGATCTCAACCATCCATATTCGCAGGGCATAGATGGAGGGTGTAGATGTAGATTCAAAGAGCCCAGAGCATGTCAACACAAACACCGTGGGCCCGCCTACATACCCGACTGATCGGTCAGGACCAACTATGGTTGGTCGTCTTGATTCGTGCGCCCCAAAATGGGTATGACACACGGCCGGCAAAACCTAATTAGGGTTTGTGTCGCGATCACGAGCGTCCATTTTCTCCTTCACGAACGAAGGGTCCAGGAATAGACTAAGCAGGTCCGGTAAGTATCAACATGATCACTGTGGGCCCACCTATCTCCACACCCGATCGGCCAAGACCAAACTTGGTCAGTACACCTTGATTCGCGCGCCCAAGCTAGGCGTGGTCACACTTCCCAACCACAACCGATCTCGACCGCTCAAGTTTACTCTGGACAAATTGAGTGGCTTAGATCACGTTTCTATGGGACGATGAAGTACGGTATATACATCAACCTACCATATGCACGCGGTGATCGGCCAAGACCGACCAAGCTTGGTCGTCTTGGAACGCGCGCCCAAAATTGGCATGATGCGCGGCTTTTGCGGCACCCGTTTTCATTTGCAAATCGATCTCGACCACTCAACTTCGCGGGACAAATTGAGTGGCTCGGATCATACTTTCACGAGACAATGAGATATGGGCGCCTACATCGTCATGTCGTCTACACACATGCACGATCGGCCCTGTCAAAATTGTATCCCAAGCTTGGATTCGACCAAGTCAAGAGTGATGCTTGCGCACCTCTTCAAAAACCCTAATTCCATCAACGGTCGCGAGATGAGTGTCTCAAAGATCATCTCGTCCGTCCAACTTCACCGCTTGGTTATACAACCCCGGTCGAGTTAATTGGTCGGTGAGGCGTCATGGTGATCACCACCCGTCACTTTACCACACCATGATGCGATGCACTGCATAGAATACACTATTTCACAAGTATCGACTTTCTAAATAACTTAGTTATTTAATCTAGCATTACATGCTACTTTATGTGGGTCCCACGATCCACACATTCGAGACATCAATCATGTCACAAACTGGGGGATACATACTGGGGTATTGGTCTGGCGGTTTACAGCGTGCAGCGTGCAACGCGCCATCACAAGAACGTGTCAGGAAGTCATGGACGGTTAGAGATGACAGGAGAAGTGGGCAAGACTGGTCGTGTAACACTAACACTAACACACAACTCCACTACTCCATCACTCCACTTCCTCCACTTCCCATGAGAGACGTGAATAAGGCTCAAATTACTTGTATAAATAGGTTCTCCTCCCTATTTCCAAACAACAAGAACAAGTCCAGACAACAGAAGCAAGTGTTGATACCATCGTATTCAAACACCGGGCCGATAGCTTACATCCCGCAAGCCGGTCCGACTTCCCCGATACAAGTCATACATAGCCAACACCTTCACAATCTCAACACCTTCTTCGCTTCCTCCCTAAGATCAACCCCATCTCCTTCACTTTGTGACCAAAACAAGTCTGGAAACGACCATTTCTTGGTTTAGGCCGGATTTACACATGTTGATTTCTCGAATCTACAAGCACTCCCGTGTAGTGTATTTGCTTAAGGTTTAGAATCATTTCTCATCCACACACCCCAAATTACCAAAACCGGCAAAATAGTTTTCACCATAAACAATTGGCGACCACAAATGGAGGTTAATCTCTCGGTTGTAAGTCAATTTCTTCAAAATCCGATTGAATTTTATCAATTTCAAAAGGGTAGATCTTAGGACCAATTCAATCATCAATCCATTTCAAGATGGTAGAACTCAGGCTGGATCGGAATCAATTCCGATGAAGCTAGTGTGGATAACACTCCCGGTGTCGATGTACCCGTCCGGTGGAGCTACCGTGGTCAATACATCTTATGGAGCCGTCACTTCTACCACCAAAGGTGCCGGCGTAGCGAGATGTTCCGAGTAAGTGTAACACCTCCCATTACCAGAGCCAGAGCAGCCGCAAATCCCGGCATCTCATCAAGTGTAACACCTCTGGTAGTCACCAGATCAAAAACTTCCACTCCTTCATCAGGACGAGGAGCCGGAGGGATGAGAGGAGGACCATCCCCCATTACCATTGCAGACTTGATGGAGAAGCAGGAAGTTCTTGCTAAGACTCAAACGGATATGGCCGCAACTCGAAATGAGGTACTCACTTTTCTTAAGACATTAATCGATCGATTGCCACAAGAGCGCGACAGGCCCTGGAGCAACAAATGAACGCATTCAATGCACCGGAGAAGGTACTTTAGCGGCGCGGACCTCCATGGACCTGATCAAAGAAGCGACATCAGATATGAGCGGTCCTGTCATGGAGACTCCTACACTGGGGACTCATCCTCACAACGATCCTCCTCAAGTCAATAGTTTCACTATGAACCAGAGGCCGGTGGATCGGGATGCGGTTTCTCTAGTGGAAAGTTTATGCGAACTTTCACACCTCTCGAAGAATCAGCGCGCGGAGACGTTTTGCTGCAATCAACTGAGGAGGAAGGTCACGACCGTGCCCTACATGTCACCGCACGCATCAAGGATTCGAGTTCAAGACGGCCCTTATCTACACGGAGCGTCTTTGAATGTGATTACTCTCAAGACTCTCGGGACATCCAAGGTTCTCCCGGGCAAGGTCGTACGGAAGCCTACCACAATGACGGACTTTGAGGGAAACCAAACCAAAGACATACGGGAGAAGCTCCGCGGAAAGAATCGGACAAGTTCGTTGCGTCCCACTCCCCGCGTGGGCGTCAATTCAGGAAGAAGACCGGCTTGCATCATTGAGGTCTAAAACCCACGATGCATCTTTGCTTGACGAAGCATTCTTCTCCATCCTGTGAAGCCACGACCCACGTTCACACGAAGAGGGAACGAACTTTTGTGGCGAGTCATGACCGAGAAAGGGAAAACGGTATACCGACACTTTGCCATTATCAATTAGCGGGGAGACTATTACCCGGTCTCTCCACCCAATGGAATGCTACAACAAAGAACGAACCACAAGAACAAGTGCTAGATGCTCCACAACAGTGCAAGATGGCACCAACTCCACAACCGATGAGATTGAAATCATTGAGGAATCTCCTAGGCCTATCTCCATCACTCAACCTTGTGTACGGATAAATGCACGAAGCTCGTGGAACTTCTCAAAGAGTACCAGGACATATTCGCTTGGAGATATGAAGAAATGCTGGGATTTAGATGAAAATTGGTCACCCATCATCTACATGTCATACCCGGATCCAAGTCGGTTAAACAGTTATAGTTCGGACACGAGGAAAATGGATAGATCGGGTCTGCGTAGACTTCGAGAGACTTGAACAGTCTTTGCTCCAAAACGATCCTCCTCTACCTAACATCGACATGTTAGAAGATGCAACCAAATGGACACAACATGTTCTCCTCCATGGATGGATGTAACGGCTACAAACCGGATAAGGATGTACGAGCATGATGCAAGTAAGATAGCTTTTCGAACTCCTCTCGGAAATTTTTATTATACCATACTGCCATTTGGTTTAAAGAAGGCCGGTGCAACGTATCAACGCTCTATGACGACAATCTTCCACTGGAGCCGATACCTCAAGGGAGCAGCCTCAAGAAGATAAAGATATCCACGCGTCATATCGAGCAAGATCCGGGCGAGTCACTCTATCATACAGTGGTCGAACAAGATCCCGAGGCGAGTCACTTTATCGAAAGGTGGTACATGTCTATCATGCTATGTTGGAGAATCCGTGCTTTTGGTCATCCTCTGGAGTCATTGAACGCTCATCTACAACAACATATGCCCCGATAGAAAGAACCCGGGCTGCCGGTAATGAAGAGCCTCATAATGTTTGTAGGGGCATATATCTCACCAACAAAGCGATACAACCTTGACCTTACGTCAGCGGTTCCTCTGACGAAGAAGAGGAAAACCACCGAGATACAACATCTTGCGCGCCCGTCAACTCCAACTCCATTACCACATGCACGACTCCCACAATGATGAAACAATGTCCAAGATATTCCATATCTGGCTCGACAACAACCACTACGAACAAACCATGTAAACCACGCTTGGAGACTGAGGCTCAGCATGAAGTTCCTTCACCGTCGGTCAAGGAATTCTTCAACATGAGAGAGATGGCCACCAAGAAGCATGGAATTCGCAAGGGTAAATCGAATCAAGAGGGAAACACTTCAACGCTCCCTCTAGCGTAAGGCCGCTTAATGGTCTATTCAAGAGCCGCCTCAACGCTCTCCGGGACCCACGTTCGCTTCAAATCCTTCTTCAACACTCTCTCCAGGATCCACCTTAACGTTCGCACTAAACCACTTTAACATCCTCTCGAGTCGTTTCAACACTCAAGCCGCATTAATAATCTGCGCTCTGGTCAAGTTATCTTTGATGTACTCATTGCTCAACATACGTCTCATCCATCCTTCATGAGGGCCACGGAGCATGAAAAACCTTGAAGTCGATAGGAGAAGGGTTATCTTGTGGAACGGATATTTTCATATAGTTGAAAGGGCGCGGTGAACAACTCATCATCAATGTTCGGCATATCTTTGAAGTCGTCAACACCTCCCGACTTAGCACCAAAGATTATCCCCGGAAGACATATCAACAGGAGTTCTTTTCTTCATTCTACAATAAAAGACATGAGTCAAGATACTTGTATAAAAACGCGTGAGATGTGTAGTCACACACGACGAACACACATTCACATTGGAGTACACAAGGCTGGTATTGGGTCCAAACACCTGCAGTATTGATCAAGTCACAAGTCCTGTATTGCTCAAGTCTCAAGTCCGGTGTTGATCAAGTCACAAGTCCGTGTTGCTCAAGTCTCAAGTCCGGTGTTGCTCAAGTCTCAAGTCCGGTGTTGATCAAGTCACAAGTCCTATTGTTGCTCAAGTATCAAGTCCTGTTGATCAAGTCACAAGTCCTGTTATTGCTCAAGTCTCAAGTCCGTGTTGATTAAGTCACAAGTCCTAGTATTGCTCAAGTCTCAATTCCGGTGTTGATCAAGTCACAAGTCCTAGTATTGCTCAAGTCTCAAGTCCGGTGTTGATCAAGTCACAAGTCCTAGATTGCTCAAGTTTCAAGTCCGGTGTTGATCAAGTCACAAGTCCTGGGTATTGATCAAGTCACAAGTCCCAGGTATTCCTCAAGTTTCAAGTCCGGTATTGATCAAAGTCACAAGGCTGGTATTCGAATAAAACAGCGTACGCAGCAGGTAGGTTTTTCGGTCCGAAACACGGGGTCGACGTTCGATCGAGCACGGCGGGTCCCACTTGATCCCAGCCCAGTTGGTCGAAGCAAACACAACCGTCCCCAATCAAAGCTCTCTCTCCAGAAGAAGGCGTTTCAGCTCCAACACTTCAACGCTCTCCCGGGCCTGCTCCAGAAGCTGCTTCAACGCTTTATACAAGACCCACATTTACATTTGAGCACACAAGGTTCATTTAAAAAAAAAAAAAAAAACAAGCTTGCTCACATCGGGTCCCACGCTCGAGCAAAGCAAACAACAAGGCCGGTGTTTGGTCAAAGCATCAAGTCCGGTGTTTAGTCAAGCTAGTTTGGGTCGGTGTTTGGTCGAAGTAGCAAGATGACACTCGAGCAAGTACATCAACCGTACGATCAAAGTAGGCACAGGACATGGACGACGTTTGAAACATGTACACGGTGGTCCCGCATTTGATCGAAGCATGCACATCTGCCCATGTTCGAATCAAGCATGCTTACATCGGGTCCCACGTTCGATCAAGCAGACGTAGCGGACCCACGATTAACCAAAACAGGCACATCAAGCCCACGTTCGATCAAGCAGGTGCAGTAGCCCCACGAACGAAACAGGCGTAACAGTCCATCGAAGCAGGCAAGACCGACATCATGGTAGGGGAACACTCGCCTAGACGCCTCTTGAACGTGACATGCTCCAAGGACATGATGACCCGTCTCTCCTGGTAACATCTAACTTTGTCTCATAAGCTTTATCTTTAATCAAGCACCATCTCATGCCTACCCCACAATGGTGTAACCATTACGTGCTAGGCATGGGGACTTAATGTTGATGGTGGATTTTCATTTAAGGCTAAAATTATAAAAGCCAAAATTATGCGCTAACATCTTGCAAAAGATAAAGCCATTAATGAGTGATGAATACTTCTTCACTTTAATAATTCACCTAGAATGGAGAATCTGGCAACAATCCCAGTATTCTGTGAATTAAATACACGAAATTCATCCAGGTTGGAGCATGTAGCAACCATCCCATATACCCTATGAATTTACAACATTATTAATTAATGCATGACCACCCTCGTATTTCATGTACTCATTACCTGTGCGGCATGACGACTGAGTGTTGTTCTCAGCAGGGCAACACGAATCTCCAAGCATTAATAATGAAGCATGTACGAAATACCCATACAGGCTACAACTCTCGGTGTGTTATACTAGCCCGATTGAGCATATTTGAACCTGAACTGACCATATCAGTCTCAGAAACGATCACGACCATCCAACTTCACCAGCATGATTGGATGGCTTAGATTGAATCCATGATCCCAAGCAGGTATTGGAATATTCACTACCGACCCAACGCGGGCCCCGCATGGTCGGTCTCCCCAAAAGGGTGGCATAGCTTGCCAAACCGTCTAAACCAGAGCAGTATGGACGAAAAACCCTACATTAGGGTTTGCGGCACATTACATGTATCGCAAAACAGTCTCGACCATCCATCTTCGCAGGCATAGATGGAGGGTGTAGATGTAGATTCAAAGAGCCCAGAGCATGTCAACACAAATACCGTGGGCCCGCCTACATACCGATCGATCGGTCGGGACCAACTATGGTTGGTCGTCTTGATTCGTGCGCCCCAAAATGGGTATGACACACGGCCGGCAAAACCTAATTAGGGTTTGTGTCGCGATCACGAGCGTCCATTTTCTCCTGCACGAACGAAGGGTCCAGGAATAGACTAAGCAGGTCCGGTAAGTATCAACACGATCACTGTGGGCCCACCTATCTCCACACCCGATCGGCCAAGACCAAACTTGGTTGTACACCTTGATTCGCGCGCCCAAGCTACGCGTGGTCACACTTCCCAACCACAAACTGATCTCGACCGCTCAAGTTTACCGGACAAATTGAGTGGCTTAGATCACGTTTCTATGGGACGATGAAGTACATGTATATACACCATCCTACCGTATGCATGCCGGGATGATCGGCCAAGACCGACCAAGCTTGGTCGTCTTGGAACGCGCGCCCAAAATTGGCATGATGCGCGGCTTTTGCGGCACCAGATTTCTGTTGCAAATCGATCTCGACCACTCAACTTCGCCGGATAAATGGAGTGGCCCAGATCACACTTTCCCGAGACAATGAGATATGGGCGCCTACACCGTCATGTCGTCTACACACATGCACGATCGTCCCTCACAAAATTGTATCCCAAGCTTGGATTCGACCAAGGCAAGAGTGATGCTTGCGCACCTCTTCAAAAACCCTAATTCCATCAACGGTCGCGAGATAAGTGTCTCAAAGATCATCTCGTCCGCCCAACTTCACCGGCTTGGTTATACAACCCTGGTCAGGATTTAATTGGTCAGTGAGGCGTCATGGTGATCACCACCCGTCACTTTACCACACCATGATGCAAAACACGCATAGAATACACACGGTACTTCACAAGTATCGACTTTCTAAATAACTTAGTTATTTAATCTAGCATTACATGCTACTTTATGTGGGTCCCACGATCCACACATTCGAGACATCAATCATGTCACAAACCGGGGATACATCTTTGGGGTATTGGTCTGGCGGTTTACAATGCGGCGTGCAACGCGCCATCACAAGAACGTGTCGAAGTCATGGACGGTTAGAGATGACAGGAGAAGTGGGCAAGACTGGTCGTGTAACACTAACACACGACTCCACTACTCCATCACTCCACTTCCTCCACTTCCCATGAGAGACGTGAATAAGGCTCAAATGACTTGTATAAATAGGTTATCCTCCCTATTTCCAAACAACAAGAACAAGTCCAGACAACAGAGGCAAGTGTTGATACCATCGTATTCAAACACCGGAACTGATAACTTACATCCTGCAAGCCAGTCCAGCTTCCTGATACAAGTCATACATAGCCAACACCTTCACAATCTCAACACCTTCTTCGCTTCCCTCCCTAAGATCAACCCCATCTCCTTCACTTTGTGACCGAAACAAGTCTGGAACGGCCATTTCTTGGTTTAGGCCGGATTTGCATAGATTGATTTCTCGAATCTACAAGCACTCCCGTGTAGTGCATTTGTTTAAGGTTTAGACTCATTTCTCATCCACACACCCCAAATTACCAAAACCGGCAGAAATAGTTTTCACCCATAAACAGTGTGATACAATCATTAGGTGTAGACTTGAAATGTTTCGTTATTATTATTTCAATAACTTGAAAATTACTTTGATGCTAATAGTATGTGAAAACGGCTATTTTCATCCTCTAAGAAAGTTTCAATGATTGAAATAGAGTTTAGAACACTTAACCAACATTGGCTTATAAACATGTTATGCACTCTTGCATATATGTAATCCATGTCCGGGAACCATAGTATGCGTACCCGTTGGTTTGAGAAGTCTGGGAACCTAAGTACGCGTACCCGTACGCGTACTGGCGTAAGGTTTAGGTCCGAAAAATTCTGCTGGGTTTGGAGGTATGCGTACCCGTTCGCATAATGGCGAAAACCAAACTTGGTCCGACTACTTAAGTATGCGTACACGTTTGCATACATGAGTGGTTAAAGTTCTAAAATCGGTTGTGACATGAACTAATACATTTATATAATAAGGAATGCATTCTTTGCAAACCGTGGCTATAATGTTCATGAATTGATTCGAGTGAATCAAACCGATTTTGCTTCAATTGTGTTCTTGTATACTTCTATGAGAATATAGCAATGAACAATTCTTTAACTAGTTTCATATGAGTCATTTGAACTAGTTATGGTTAAGATGAATAAGGTTGATATGAGAGTGTTCATATAGCTAACCTCGGTTAACTACTATTGAGCCAACCTAGTGTACACGTTTAGGTACGGTTACTCAAACCTAAATGAAGGTACATTTCATTTGTGTATAACAAGCTAAGTTCGATCTAACGGTTGAAAGATATTAGATTGAAACTAATCAGGTTTTCATCTAACGGTGAATATTTAATGCTTTGTTACCAAGGTAACTTAGATTGCAAACCCTGATTTGAAAACTATATAAAGGAGAACTCTAGCAACTGGGAAACCTAATCCCCACACCCCTTGTGTGATACTAGTTGCGACTAGAGTCGATTCTTCTTTAACCTTAGGTTTTTCAAGAAACCCTGTAGGTTAACGACTTGAAGGCTTCATTGGGATTGTGAAGCCAGACCCAACTATTTTCTTTGTAGTTGCGTGTTATGATCTTACTTTTACTATCGTGATTGAGTATTATCTTTGCTAAGATTTGCTTTAGATTTACTCCGATAGGTAAGATTAAAAGAAGTCACAAACATCTTCGTCTCATCGTTTGTGATTCTACAATATCTTGTTTCGCTACCATATGGTTAAGATTATTGTGAGGTGATTGATAATACTAGGTTGTTCTTCGGGAATATAAGTCCGGTTTATCAATTGGTTCATGTGCACCTTAATTTATCAAAAGACGGAACAAAACTCGTAGGTATTTCTGTGGGAGACAGATTTATCTATCCCAACAGACTTTTCTGTGTGAGACAGATTTGTTTATCAAGTATTCGACTTTAGGTCGTAGCAACTCTTGGTTGTGGGTGAGATCAACTAAGGGAATCAAGTGCGTAGAATCCTGCTGGGGTTCAGAGACGTAAGGAGCGCAACTGTACCTTGATCAGTGGGAGATTGATTAGGGATCAACTACATTCCATTCCGAAGTTCATTGGTAGTAGGCTAGTGTCTGTAGCGTTTTAATACAGTGTGGTGTTCAAAGCTGGACTAGGTCCCGGGGTTTTTCTGCATTTGCGGTTTTCCTCGTAAACAAAATTCTGGTGTCTGTGTTATTTATTTTCCGCATTATATTTTGTTATATAATAGAAATATCACAGGTTGTGCATTAAGATCAATCAATTAGGTAATCCAACCTTTGTTTTTTGATATAGATTGATTGACACTTAAACATTGGTCTGTGGTACCATTCAAGTTATTTCTCTTATTCAATCGGGCTCGCAAATTCCTATTTGCTGATTGCAGATTGAATTGAGAAATTGAGATATAACATCTTTGATATACTTTTCTCTAGATTGAGTCTGACTGTCTAGTTGATTCTCTTGAAAGTATGTTGGAGTTTGTCTTTCTTAGAACGAAATATTGAGTGTGGTTGTTAGACCCCGCTTTTTTAATTGGTATCAGAGCAGGCAAACACATTTAAGACCTCATAAGTCTGTGTTTGTAGCGATCTGAGTATGAACGATACTGTCTCTGAAACGCATCAACAGTTCATAAATATTCTAACTTGGTCTAAAGTCTTGTTTTTCATGAGAAATCTCTTATGTCTTCTCCATCATCTAAAACTGTGTATAACTGGGAAGCACGCCTAAATGAACAGTTGGATGAACTTTCTGATGAAAGTGATTCAGAATAGGGACAAGATATTGATGAGGAGGTCTCACAGTACATCAAGCTTTTCGATCATCTCCTAAAAAAAGAAAAGTTAACATCTTTCTTGGCTGAATTTCTGACTCCTCTCTGTCTTGAAAACAGGAAAATGAGAAAACTTTTTAAGGGATATGACTGTGGTTATAGTTTGCTATAATCTATTCTTAAAGATCGAGAGGAAGATCTGCATTCAAAGAATTCTGAATGTGATGAACTTCGTCAAAATCTATTTGTGTTGAAAGAAATACTTGCAGAAACCGAAGCAATGTATGACTCTCAACAAAATTGTTTGCTTGTGATGGTTCTTCTTTTAGGATCTCATGAAAAATACTTTATATGAGTGAAGAAATTAAATGGCTAGCCACATTTTTAGTTCTTTTGGGTACAAAAGGAGCAAATGGTTTTGCTCGTTATCTTAGAAAATATGTTGCAAGATGCATTGTCCAAGAAGTTTGAACATCTTTCCAGACCCACTTATATCTTCGCAAAGGTAAATATAGCTCTAGTTCCGGACTAACTCTTTGTTGTTTGGTTTGCTACTCTTTTTGTTAGTTTTTTTTTCTTCCTTTTCTTTTAAGAAGGGTCATAAATATAATATAACAATGTAAAAGAATGACGATACATGTAATTTATCGTTTAACTTTTATGCATCTACAAAATAAGTCGATGTACATGTAAATATACAAATACAAATATCTGGTGTGTGTGTCTCTCTCTCTATATAAATATATGTTAAAAAAGGCAAATGTGTTTAGTTGAAGCTATATCTTGTACCAATTTTAACTTATGCTTTTCTATTTTCCCTTTCTAAAGGAAGTAACAAAAAATCGTAATTTCTTATCAATTTGAACCGGAATTAAAATTCAGCCGTTGAATTTTCAGAAAAATTCCATATGAACTATTGATCGCCCACTGGATCGTCTTTAACTTCTAAAGTCTTGTCATGACGAAGGTCGTTGATGTGATAAGGAGTTGGGTGTAATATGCAAATTCCTATGGAGAATTTGTGAGGGTTTTTGGTGAATAACCGACATATGTTAGGGCCTTTGATAGAGATGATACACAACAACGCATATAAACTTGCTGGTAACGGCAAAAGAAGTTGTTGAATATATTAAAACGAAAGTATGCATTCTAATTAGTGATAAAAAGCATGCCCCCTTCTAATCAGGTTGTGATGTTGGCAGGCGTGTAAAACCGGTGCACAATGTGCGTGCACGTAGTATATTAAGAGAGCAAAATTATTTAAGGGCACATTATCAATTATAAAAGTTATGCTTCAAAAAAAAATCCATTATAAAAGTTAGAAATTATATTTCCTATGTTGTCCATATTCTCATATATGTATTAAAATTGTGCGAAACCAATTATGGAGTCGTACGAGGAATTTGGAACATAGTTATATTTAAAGTCTTATTGTAACAACGTATTTATGTTGTATGCTATGAAAATTTGTTATTTCACTTTTATTATATTTTTTATAGCATATTTTAACAAAATAAATTTTTGATGTGTGTTGGGGGACATATTTATGTTGTATGCTACGAGAATTTGTTATTTCACCTTTATTCCTATTTTTCACAACATATTTTAATAAAATAAATATGGCAATATAAAGGTGATTTTGTCATGTGCGCTGGACACTCTAATCTTTCAGATCCCAAACTCTTCTTTCCAATATTTTTTTTTATTCAAACAATGTAATTTCGAGGTATTTATAAAATTTCTTTCTTTTTTTTTTATCAAAAAGAGAAACTCTTCTCTCAATGACAATACATACCACCCCAAAAATGGAAGACTCGAGGAAATATCTTTAACGGATTTTCCAATGCTGACTTTCTTGGATACGAAACAAACAATCAACGAAGGCACATAACATTTATTGAACGCCAAGCCATATTTTAGATTTAATCGAGTTTAGATAGTCTTGTTGTAATTAGTGAAACAATACGAAATGAACATCTGATTCTTAATCAAACTTTACGAAATGACTCTATGGATACTATTACCCACGTGTAATAGTTATATATTTTTACTAAAATCCATGCTTAAAAAAGAAAGAAAAGGAAAACATCATGTATACATGTATTGAACCTTGAACCCAGATAAGCATTTGGAACCAATAAAGCTATGGTCAATTACAAGGTCAAGGTCAAAGTAACATAACTTATCTTTTGTAAGAAAAAATTTAATTAAAGAGGGAGGATCTCCTTCGACTTTTATTCTCACACTATCTCATACTTTGAACGTTATTGTTGTTATAAAAATCAATTGGTAACGGATTTAAAACTATTATTTTGGGAACATGATGCTCTTTCAAAGCTACACATGCCTACTAAAAATGAGTGCACTCCGAGATACTAAACCCTACAATCTACAGATTTTGATTTCAATGATTATAAATCTGTTAATTTTCAACGGTTCATTTTCAAAATTATAGATACTGGATCATTTAGGAATACGCTCATTTTCGGCAGGACCATAAAACTTTGTAAGAAGAACCTATGCCCAAAATATTAACTTCAAATACATTATCGATTGGTTTCTTTACAAAAATAACATCGTAAAGAGAGAAAGTACGAGAAAAAAAAGTTGAAGGGATCCTCCCTCTCGGTTAAGAGGGAGGGTACTTTCAACTTTTGTTAATCTCCCTCTCAATTAAGACGAAAGATCCTTTTACATTTTTATTCTCACGTTATCTCACATTTTGGGTGCCTAGTTTGTGAATCAAAATTAAATGGTATTCAATTTGAATCTAATATTTTGGGGTTAAGTTCTTCTTATAAAGTTCTACATACTTACCAAAAATGAACGTATTCCGAAGCGTATAACACCGCAGTTTATCAATCTTAATTCCAACGGCTCAAAGTAGGAAACGGTGATATTATACGTTTCGGAATACGTTCATTTGTAGTAGAAATATATAGCTATGTTAGAGAAACATATCACAAAATTCTAGATTCAAATCCGAAATTGTTTTTTAGCTTCAAATCCGCAATAGTCCAGATTCTATTCACCAAAATAACGCCTAAAATGTGAGAATAATTTTATTCACCAAAATAATGCCTAAAGTGTGAGAATAAAACCATGAAGGGATCCTTCCTCCTCAAGTACGTGTAGCCCCAATCTATATGACTAATTTCCAACAACATTGTGGATAGGGATCAAAAATCTGTCCCCACGAACACTCTCTCTAGGAAAGCGACCCTCACCAAAAAAGGATGACGAGTGGTTGTGACAAAAGATTGATATTTTCTTGAAGAGGTAAATAAATAATTTTGTCAATCTTCCGTGACTTTTGCCTAAACTACTCTCAACCCTTGGCTTCACTGAACAACATAGCTCATATGATTTCGGCCAGATATACTGACGAAAGCACGAGTCGAACCATTTTACCCATTACTGTTAACTGTTTACAAAAGAGTCGCATTCATAATCCAGTCTTATCGATTAGGTCCAAAAAATTGTTGTTGCCTACAAGTTACAATCACATAGCTCGGTTATTGAGGGGACCATATTGATCATTTTCCATGCACATCCATTTCATTTTTGTTAAAACTCTGATCAACATCCATTCCTCAAAAGGCTCGGATTATCAAATAGCTACACGTAGCGTTCAGTCGTTCACTCCAAAACCTAGCTGGAATTCATTTTCAATCAGTGAATATAATGGAGTTTTCGGTGTTGGCAAATGAGGAATTTTTCTTCTTTCTTATATTTGGCAAACTGCACTACAATCTCAAACTTTCGGTGTCATCCGAGGTTGTTTTCACTCGCCAGTAGAATCTGTTCTTGTTTGGTACAATATCCATTGCGTGGCTTCTCTACTCTCTTACTTCTTTTGTATTTCTAATTCTGAAAGTCCTCCCTCACAGAGAAAATACACCGAGAATCCAGTTTTAGAAATCTTTTGATCATGGAATCCACCGTTCTATTTACCCACTATTTTTTTTTCCTTGATGAATGGGAAAATTGGGAAAATGCCCCAATATAAAAAGTGTTGGGAATCTGACCCGACGTTAAAAAGTGTTGGAAAAATGCCCACTGTTAAAAATGCCAGTTAAATCCACATGTGTGAGTTCCCATGTGCGGAAAAAAGACAGAAATACCCACCTCCACTAGGATCCTGCCACGTATGCGAATGATCAATCCGACGGACTGAGAGGAAGAATCAACTCACGTGACACGCGTGTAGGTTTCTGCCCTAAATATCGAGAAGAAGTTTTCTTCTTCATTTCATTCGGATCCAAAATATGGATGGAAAAAGAGAAAGAACGAGAATAAGATTAGGTGAGAGATTCAAACTTCGATTTCATCTAGATTAAACTGAAAAGTATTAACTCTTAGTGATTAAGATTCGTCTCTTGATGTTGCAGCGATTAAAAGCTCCTGAAAATATTGCAGTGATGAAGAACACACAGGAAGACGATGAAAGTTGGAGTTTGAGACGGGCGCAGTTGAATCGATCGATAAACAAGTAAGTAAATGAAACCCATTCCTTTATTATACCGAAATCACATGATGTTTTGTGTTAATTTGAAAATGAAGTGAAATATAAATTTAGGGTTTCATGAAATTTGGGTTTTTTTTTTTTTTTTTAGTAATTTAGTTAACTGAAAATCGTGATGTTTAATTAACATGAAATGTATGTAAAATTTCTTCCATTGAATTGTAAGTGAAAATTTATAATAGTGAACTGAAAATTTATGAAATTGAAATTGAGCTTTTTTACATGTTTGTGGGGATTTATGACATGCTTGTATTGAAATTTGTAATACATGTATATCAGGGTAATATGGATATCGAATTTCACAGGGACAATTTCATATTACATGTATAATGGTGAACTGGAAATTTCTGAAATTGAAACTGAGTATTTTGACATGCTTGTGGGGATTTTGACATAAAAGGAACTCCTATCATGTTCTGCATGTTGATTAAGAATAATCACTTGTATATATTACCTTGGATTATGTTTGTAGGGAGTGTTTTGCAAGCAGTAATATGGTATGGACTTGTGGTTCATTTTATACTAGTAGTAGTGTAGTACTATCTCCTCCTGATTAGTTTGATGTTTAAAGATGCGATCCAAAGAGACATAAACAAGAGACTGAAATGGAAACTTGTATGATTTTGTAAACTAATTAGAGAGAGATATGTATATATCTGTATTTATATATAGTGGAGGTATAGAAACACCATTACAGTTTTGAAATCATTTTTGTTGTGCCTTTGACTTGATTTTACCTGCTGACATCTAGTGGGCCTAATTTCCAAGGAATTCTCCTTGTTCTTCATCCACTGAACCTTCAAACTAGTCAGAAGCCTGTCATCTAGAAATGGAGCCAAGTTCAACAAGAATCGCCTCTATGTTCAAGCAGCCCAAATCTACTCTGTGTGTCCAACCCATTGCTTTTTTTGAGAAATCTTTTACTATAAGGAAAAAATATTTGGGTTGCTCTTTGGGACTGTATTCTTACCGGTGTTTCCTTCTATCTCTATGGATGTGAGTTTCTGCACTGAGGCACTTCTATACCATCCCACCCGCAACGACCCAAGGGACAATTTCTCCATCTATTTCTATCACATCTACCTTCTTCATGAGCATGCATTCTCTGTGGTTGAGAAGCTCATTTCTTTCTTGCCTCAGTTGATTGTCCAGCTGGTGCTCATTGTGCGCTTTGCTCGGGACCTGCCATTCTGCCTCTTTGTGCAGACAGTAGCCTTCGTAGCATTCAACTAGGTTTGTAATTCACAACCATTTAGTTTTTATTTTAGTGTTAACTCACTCGATAACTTGCTATTGAAAGTTGTAGTTCATACGTACAAAGTCCTATCGTTGGTCTTCATTTTATAAATTTATGACTAGTTGCCTAATTCATTGTATTAATCATCTTCTTGGTATAGGCTAGCATTATGAGAGCTACTGTAACCACGTTTACTTATCTTGAGTTCTAATTTGAAATGATGTTGTAATTTGCTTTATGACAGGTTATTACAGCCCAGTACTATTTGCTGATGTGGGGTTATCTACTCCCTCCGTCCCTAATTAGATGAGCTACTTGTAGTTTGCACAAATTTTAAGGCAAGAAGGAAAGTGGAGTATATTTAAGTATTTTTTTACAATTATATCCTTATAGGCAATAATTAGTAAAATTTAAAACGATTTATCTCTTAAACTATACCACGGTTTTTTATAAACTTTATACCGTTGAAAAGCATTTTAAAACACCTACGCAACGAATATAAATATGACTATAAAATTATACATATTTCTTATAGAAAAAATAGTCAATTAAAAGGGTAATTTTAGAAATATCCCATTGGTTAGTGAAATAGCTCATCTATTTGTGGACAAAACTAAAAACCAAGTAGCTCATCTAATTAGGGACGGAGGGAGTATTAGAGTTCTAAGGGAAGAATGTCTTGGTCCAACTTGGTTTGGCACGCATATTGTTCTTGGCTGCAAACACTTGAATTCTTGTTATGGTAATCCGTAGACATGTGTACTCTCCAGTTTTCATATTGCAAGAGAGGCAGACTTCCAGTAAAGCGAGAAAATTGCAGTGAGAGCTACTCAATTTTAGATCAATGCTAATGGTGTTTACCTTGCTTGAGATCTTTCGTTGAACTATGTTAATCTTCTTTAGTTTTGAAGTGTAAATGAAGGAAAATCTTCCTGGTTTGAGATTTATTTGTCCACTAGTATTTTTTGTAGTAACACGCATAATGCAACTCTAAATTTTCTGGCTGCGGACAAATGAAAACTCATTATAAGCTAGATTTTTAATGGCACAATTTTTTTTAATTCAGTTCTTAATCCCGTGGATTTGGGTTTTTAAACTGTATTTCTTTGTTAATTATCCGAATATAGTCGGAATCTAGATCGAGAATGATTAACATCCCGCGGGTTAGATCCCGCGGGCCATCCCGAGGATGGATGTGTGAGAGGGAGGGGGTGGGTCCCACTATTAACCCACCCCCTACAAATCCGCCGGGTCAGGGGGACCCCTGTTTTTATTAGGTGCGGTATGGACCGCGGGACGCAATCTAGATTGTGATTATTCACTATCTGGCCCCACATGTGGACAAATGAAAACTTATTACAAATATCACGTGCTACTCATGTGCTTTAAGTCCTATTCTCAGGGCGTCAGATTATTCACATACGTGGCAGGATCCTAGGGGAGGTGGGTATTTTTGTCTTTTCCCCACACGTGGGAATTCACACATGTGGATTTAACTGCCATTTTTAACAGTGGGGCATTTTTCCAACTTTTTTTCACGTTGGGGCAGATTCCCAACATTGCACCCCATAATGGGGCATTTTCCCAATTTTCCCTTGATGAATTTTAGGATTATTTTGCCCGTGAGTGAAGAAAAATTCTTTCTATTTTAGAGCTAAATTAAAGAACCATGATTTTGGGCATACCAAAATCTTTCAAGGCATACTTAATAAAGACAAAAAGGGATTTGAAATAGCAAAATCAGGTATCCCCTTAACCTAATTTTTTTTTAATGGCAAATCTACCCTTTACGTATTAGTGATTTTAATCTGGATTAGTGATTAATTATTTTGTTTAGTGATTAAGATAATTTTCAGAATTATAAAGGTTGTTTAGATGAAAAAATTGGGGAAAAAAAATCAAAGTTTTGATTAAGAAGGAGAGAAAGAAGGAGAAAGTGAGAAAATTTTAATTCTTGATTCAATGGAGGATGAGGAGGGTCATAATTCATATAAAAAACCTAGGAAAATACATATCAACTATAACAATGATTCCCAAATGGCTGATTTCTTAGATTATGAGAATGATTTTACACAAACTCAAACTCAAGCTCAAACTCAAACTCAAACCCAAACTCAAGATGATGATTTTGATGAGCCAAATTCAGATGATGAGCACATATACGAGGAACCCAATGCTTCTAATACACAGTACACTTCTATCTTATGCTCAATCTCACTTCTATAGCTAGAAATTATCAAAAGTTTGGATTTTTGCTTCATGGTTCTACGAACCGAATTGTTCTACTCACATCTATGAGCCGAATCAACTAAATCATGAACAGTTCGGCTCACTCAATCAATCATTTACGACATGCGCCGAACCTATAATTTACACTAGTTCTAACTTATAATAAAGTTTCATAGTAAGCCGAACAACTTCCCGCATTTCCTAATAAGAAAATTCGTGGTTCTGCTAATATATTAAAAATATTAAGAGCCGAATATGTATTTGTTAATGTTTGGGTAAAATATTTTTATTGGTCTTGATATATTGATAATAGCGTATAAGCCAAAACATGAATTTGTTAAAGATTCGGCACAAGATATCATTATCGTATGAGCCGAACATG
Organism: Papaver armeniacum; assembly: GCA_023531295.1. Lineage (NCBI taxonomy): Eukaryota > Viridiplantae > Streptophyta > Magnoliopsida > Ranunculales > Papaveraceae > Papaver > Papaver armeniacum. The sequence goes on along the minus strand of JAJJWW010001858.1, from coordinate 244,983 downwards.
AATTTGTTACTTTTTGGGTTAAAATATTGTGCGTGGTTCGGCACATATTGAGAATATCGTATAAGCTTCTAATATGTCTATTATATTCCTTTTCTGATAATTAACCTTGTGATATTCTTTGTAGATCGTGCTTGGACCCATGGAAAATCAACTCGATCCAAGAGATATTATTCACGAGGATACCAAGGATCACTTCCAAAATGATTTGGTATGTAAGAACTTTTGTTTATCTTAATGTTGTCGGAATATTCCAAAGTTTTTCTTACAAATTATTTGTTTTGGAATGAACGCAGACATGGAAAACTAAACCCGAAGTTCTTGATTGGCTTGAGGAACATGCGATGAAGGTAAATTGTGTACTAGTTAAAGGACAACAAGGCCGATGGGATCGGTTTGAAATGATTTGTGAGCGTAGTGGAACCGGCGCTAGCAAGGTTAAAAAGGGTACCGTATATGTTGGGAAGACCGGGAGAAAGAATAGGACGAAGACGAAGAAAAGAAATTGCCCTTTCAAGATCGTTTTCAACCTCAAGAATAAGACCATGAAGAAAGAAGATCAATATTGGATAATGAATAAAGATATGGATTGTCGTCATAACCACCCACGTCCCAAAGACCTTCATGGACATGCGAAAGTAGCGCGACTCAAACCCGACGAGATGCTAGAAGTGGATAAAATGACACGAGCACGTTTTCCACCTTCTAGGATTCTTAGCAAATTGAAGGCGGACAACAAGAATAACAAGTCGACTATGCAAACTATCTACAATGCAAGACAAAAGATTAGAAGACTCAATTTGCAAGGTAGGATGGTGATGCAACAAGTAATGTGGTTAGGGGTGAAGAATAACTACGCTTGCCAAAAGAAGTTGGATGACTTCGGTCAAGTCACACACCTTTTCATTGCCCACCAGGAATGCACCCAATTGGCTATATGCTTCCCACAAGTTATTATATTGGATTGCACGTACAAGACTAATAAATATGAGATGCCGTTGATGAACATTGTGGGGCATACTTCGACAAAGGCACCGTTCACCGTGGCTTTTTGCTTCATGAAAAACGAGAAGAAAGAGAGTTATGTTTGGGGGTTAGAACAATTGAAGTTAATTTTCCGGGAAGGTGCTCTTCCTAAAGTGTTCGTTTCCGATCAAGATTCATCGTTGATGTATGCTATTAAGAAAGTATTTCCGGATGCATTCAATTTTCTTTGTACGTTTCACATATGGTGCAATGTGAGGAAAAATGCCAACCGATAATTCAACCACTTAAGTTGAAAGAATTAGAGAATATTGCTAAACTACCGTTGGAGACACGAGTAAAGAAAAAGAATGAATTCTTGAAAGCATATGAACATAATGAGATGTTGTGGGCTTCTTTCCATTGCGAATGGGAAGCTTTGATATGGTCAATCACCGAGGATGTCTATGAAGAAAATTTTCAAATGCTTATTAAGCATTGGAAGACCGCCTACCCCGATGTCATTACTTACTTGGTCAAAGATGTGTTGGAACCTAATAAAGAAAGGTTCGTGAGTTGTTTCACAAATCGGCACAAACACTTCGACAACCAAGCCACAAGTATGGTAGAGTCGGCTCATTATCGGTTGAAGAAGAACCTTTTTGGATGTGTTGACACTTTTGTCACGGTTTTTGATGCAATTGATGAATATTTCAAAAGTGATGTTGTGAGAATTAAAGCCGCGTTTGAGCATGACCTTATGTTTAGACACAAGCATTATGGTAGTAATTGGATACGTCAATTAACTTATAGAGTCTCTCATCTATGCATTGACTTGTTGATGAAAGAAGTGGATTTGATTAAGACATTAGGCGCCAACTTGGAGGAAGAGTGTGTTTGTAAAATGAAGACATCTATGGGACTTCCATGCCGCCACGACCTACTTCGGTACAAGGATGGGGTCATACCATTTGAGGATATTGATCATTTTTGGAAACAATTAAGCTTCGATCCTCTCCCAACCGAAGACGACGAGGATGATTTAGAGATATGGGACACGACAAATGGGAAAAAGTTGGCGGAGATGTATAGGAATATGTCCCGACCTCAAAAGAAATTCCTATGGGACAACATGATGCCGGTCATGTATCCTTTCACCCAAGAAAATATTTTGGAACCGGAGAAGAGTGAACCGAAAGGTAGGAAGAGTAAGAAAATGAATAATTTTCAAACTAGACAAGCTAACAAGGAACTATTGGCTAATAAAAGGGATCCATCCGGCGTTGAATACCATGATGCAATGTATGAAAAGGCAAAGAAGGAAATTGAGAAGTTGATGAAGGAGGAAGAAGTCAAAGTTCCAAAAAAACGAGGTCGTCCGAGTATTCAAAAAGCGGAAACAAGTAACAAAGAGGTGAATGATAATGATTGTCCGTCACAAGCAAAGGATAGCAAAGAGGATGTCAAGGGGAAGGCTAAGATGTATCCTTCACAAACTAAGATAAAGGAGAAAAGGACCGTACATGAAATTGGTAGGATGAGAGGACCCAAAAGAGATAAGTCCGGTAAGTATTTGAGGCCTATCAATTTTATATACAATAACTACTTGGAAGATCTATCGCCAATAATTCATGAGCATATTATAGCAATGGACGACGTGCAAGGTGATGGAAATTGTGGTTATTACGTCACGGCGGAACAACTTGGTCCTTTTATGGATGGCAATATTCTGGTGCCCCCTGAAAATGAAGTGAACTATATTCGGCAACGATCACATAAACCCTACGTAAAACAAAGAATTCTATAAGACAATGATGAGAACAGGTCCAAGAAAAGATGCAGGGGTGGCAGCGGAGTACGTTGCATTCGAACGTCGTTTGCATGGGGATATTGTCATTACCGAAGAACATTGGATGTCAATGCCCATTTGTGGGTTTTTAATAGCGGAGACATTCGATTGCGTCGTACATTGTTTCGCATGGACGGGTAGTAGCTTTACTTACGCGCCTCCAACAAAACCTTGCAATGATGGTGTAAAGGATAAAAGACTTGTTCTTGGATTTTTTCAAAATTGTCATTTTATCGGCCTCAAACTTAGACAAGGTTGCCCATTACCACCCTTGATGAGTGCAGCCTTTTGGCCTAGATTTGCAAATAATTTTGCGATGGATTGGTGTGCAAATTATGCGACGGAAATGGATCTTTGGAAATCTTTGCATGTGCAACCTCAAAGTGGACAAGTAATTATGTTTTCGAGTGATGAGGATGAAGATGATAAGCAAGAGGTCAGTGAAGATGATGACCAAGAGGTCAATGAAGAGGATGAGATTCGTTTAGGATCTCCATAAAAATGTTTTATGGATTTATACACGTATTTTGTGTTTTATGATTTGGTATATCCACGCAAATTATGCGAAATACTTTAATTATTTACTTTTTGGTTATGGAATGTGTCGTTTTTAAGAAAATGGAACCATCAACACAGGAGAAGGTTCGGCTTATAACATTATTTCAATGCAAGCCGAACCTGACCAAATAAATAGACCAGACTTTTTTTTGTCAGGTTCGGCTTATAACATTATTTCAATGCAAGCCGAACCTGACCAAATAAATAGACCAGACTTTTTTTGTCAGGTTCGGCTTATAACATTATTTCAATGCAAGCCGAACCTGACCAAATAAATAAACCAGACTTTTTTTTGTCAGGTTCGGCTTATAACAGTACTTCAATGCAAGCCGAACCTGACCAAATAACAATCTGCGCATAACTTAAGTTACAAGATTCGGCGCAAAACTAATACAATAGAATAAGCCGAACCTGAAAGTCACAGGATTCGGCGTGTAACTAACATTACAGGACCATCCGAATAATCCCATTTAAGGTTCGGCGCATAACTCATATTACAGGATAAGCCGAACTTAATAAATTCAAGGTAATAAGTAACTAAATAACTGGTACGCTATTGATTAAAACATGAAATTAAAACATGAAATTCAAGGTGTCCATAACACAATCCAAGCACCATTACAAACAAAGTTCACCTAAAAGCCAAGGTGTTTGCAACACCATAACAATGTACTTAATACTTCAGAAAACACTAAAAAGAACTTGGCATACTTAAATGTGCGCTTAACGACGACCTTTCTTGTTAGTTGCACGACCACCTCCTCTTCCTCCTTGGCGTTCATCTTCCGACGCATCATCCCTAGTACCACCTCCGCTTGTACCTTCACCAACTTGTCGAGACCTCTTAGTGGTAGGCCTTTGTGTGGATTCCTCGGGTCCTAGTCCTTTGTTTATAATTGCATCCCACTTGTCGTAGAGGTATTTCTGTTCTTCAATTGTCATAGGTGTTTTGCAACCAAGTTTCTTCTTCATTTTTTTCAACATCTCCCTACCCGCAGCAACCTATTTTCATTTGACAACAACTTACAACCGTTAGTACGAAGACATTTTTACCATGAACTTATATATGCAAGAGTATAAAGTGAAATCATTCTTACCATTATCTTGAAAGCCATCACTATTTCTTCGGAAGTAGACTTGGAAGAGATCTTGATTGCTTTGTCCTTCGCCTTATCAGCTTTCTTTTGACTTTTCTTATTGATAATGAAGGGATGAGAAATCTGGTTATACCAATCCATGTAGCCCGGATACTCTTCACATAGATCATCACCTAAAGGTACTAACTTGCCAACATCCAATTTGTTTGTATCTAAATTATTCCAATACTCAAGGGTAGGGTCGGGATCATACTTTGGTTCCCATGATGAAGTGGTTCTTTTAGTTCCATTACCACCCTTTGGCAACAACATGAATTTCTCGTCAAACAAAGGAACCTTTTGGATGCATCCTAATTGACGAAGTATTCTCCGAGGATCGTATATTACATAATCACCGGGATAAAACAATGGACCATGGTACATAGAAACCGGCATATCCTCATCTTCAACAATTTCATCATCTTCATCTTCCTTCACATATGGTTGAAAAACAACGTCATCAACACCCATCATATCTAACTTCTCCCTCAAACTTGCCACCAACTGTTTTTTGTTCCTTTTCTTCGAGTCCTCATACTCGTACCTTGCTGCTGTTGGCTCAGTATCAACCCAATCGACATCCTTTTCAAATACTTTAGCCAATTCCAAAATTGGGAAATGGTCATATACCCACACCTACATCCAAATAACAACATAACTACCTTAAAATGATTGAATTAATAGAAACAGAACAGTATACATTGTTTGCTTTGACACAACTAAGTAATAAAGAAACTCAGTGAATTAATAGAAACTCAGTGCATTGTTCGGCTTAAAACACTGGATGGATTATAAGCCGAACCTAGGAAAACCAAAGGTTCGGCTTATGTGTGACCACAAAGATAAGCCGAACCATACACTGATGACCCAAAAAATTTAAAGTTTGGCGTCGAGAATTACCTGAAGCATAGTGAAATTTCCTCTAATGTTTGTGCTTGTCAACCTAGAGGCGGCCATAAGTTGGTCCAACAGTAAGCCAGCTGGGCCGTTCCCCAAGCATACTTGTTAACTAAGCCAATATTCTTTACCAATTGGAGATAATTAGCATTTACCTTGTTTCCTAGAAGGTCGAAAGATATCTCTCGCCAAGAGTATAAAGTAAGTATGCGGTTCCGACTTGCTTCACTTTGATCTCGTCCATTACCAACACCCCCTGCTTTACTTTCTCTTTTGTGTTCTCAAATTCCTTTTTCAAGTTAGTTAGCTTGATCTTCTTATTCTTCTTATTCCTTCCACCAGGTATGCAAACGGAATCGACATCTTTAACGGATCGACAAAACTCCAACTCAGTTTTGTATGAACTCCAACCAAGAGTTTCCTCGAACAACTTGTACAACTCTTCCCAACTCATGTCATAATAATCAGAATCCACGCTTCTACCCCTTGCTTTAAGGCCTCGTAATCTTACTGCTTCATCGGGAGAGATTGTCATCTCTCCAAAAGGTAATTGAAACGTGTAAGTCTCTCGGACAAAATCTCTCGGCAAAACAGAGGCTGTCACACTATCATATTCTTGATGTCCATATTGAATGGCAGGCCATAAAGCGGAGGATTGTACATAAGCAACCACCTCATCAACCTCTTCGTAAAGATTCCATTCCGCTGCCCTCGGTGTCTCAATACTCGGACCGCACGGTGGTGATCGAGTCTCATAAATCTTTTGCCCAAGATTCGGCGTAACCAATCAACACATTTCCTCCATCTTCCTAAGACCATGAGGCTGACCATCCGATCTAGGTGAAATTACATCATCTTCGGCGAATGTGAAAACCCGTAGCCCGTTGTTCTGCAACTTTGTTCTCTGGTTGTGCAACCTTCTTACCTTTCTCGGGTTTTCTTTGGGGTTGTGTTTCTTGAATATCATCAACTTCTTCATCATCATAAATACCTTCTTCTTGTCTTCCAACTCTTCCAGGTTCATCTACTTCTTCTATGTCAGTTCCTCTACGGTTCGCTCCCAATTTTTTCGTACCTCCTCCTCGAGGATCGGGAGTTTTAGAAGTAGAAGGTGTTACCTCCATCCTCTTCTTCTTTTTAGCTGCATTGTTCCTGAGATAAGCATAAAAATTATAATCCTAATACTTCGAACAACAAAGGAATACAAACTAAATGAAATATGTGTTTGATTATCATTTACAGAGAGTAGTTCTACTTATATGCACCAAATACTTCCAAGCCGAACATATATACCTCTAAGACAAAACTACCATTATCGAATAAGCCGAACCATATTTAAGAATTAAAATAATTATTCGGCGCATAATGATTTCATAACATGAGCCGAACCTCTACACTTTAAAAAAAAATGAATTCTAACCACACATATTCGGCTCAAAACAAATAGTATCGAATAAGCCGAATCTATACTTAGGAATTGTAACATATTCTAACAACACATATTCGGCGCAAAATAATATCATAGGATACGCCGAGCCTATACACTTGAACAATATACGAAATTCTACAAACACATGTTCGGCTCAAATCTAATTGTATCGAATAAGCCGATCCTAAAATTCGGCTCAAATCTCATCTAAAGTTTTAAGCCGAACTGCTCATATGCATTTTCGTAGTTCAGTTTCAAGAACAGTTCGGCAAGACATCCGGGAAGTAACATACGCCGAACCCTACCCTGTAACCGCCGCAAAACCCATTTTTTTGACTATTAAACCTATTATACCAATCAAAAACATCAAAATATGAGATGGGTTTGTGGAAACTTACTTTCTTATTCTCATTTCGGGTGTTGGTTCTTCACTTTGTTCTTCCGGTTCGATTTGTGGTCGGATTTCACTTTGTTCTACATCTTCATCTTCAATGAAGTTCTCTTCAATTGGTGCTTCAATTGATCTATTAGAACGCGTTACATTTTTACGACGACCCATTATATAGTAGAGTGTTTAATCGACGATCAATTTTTCATGAATCGACGATTTTCAATTTCACTCACGATGGAGCGAGGGAGGCGAGGAGGAGGAGGAAGAAGAAGACTAAAAGAAGACTCAAAACTGATTTTTGGTTTTTGGTATTAGGTTTTTGTATTAGGGTTAGGGATAGATTAGTAATTTAGAAGATTTAAGGGCATATAAGTAATTGAACTACCCATAGGGTACCCCTTATAAGGTCACCCAAGTTAGGACTAGTGCTTTGTATGCCTTGAAAGATTTTGGTATGCCCAAAATCATGGTTCAAATTAAAACCTATCATCGCATAAGATAGGCCTAAACAAAAAAAGCGAGTAAATAAACACCCTCGTGGACTCATGTATTGGACCTTAGTAAGGGCCCCCTTTTATCTTATGCCATCAATGCCTTCGGAACTTGATAAAATTGGGAAACTTAACACAACAGTCTAGTGGATAAGGCTTCATCTACTCGTGCTTCGCCTCATCTGAAACAAAGCTTCACCTACAGTCATCCCTTTTGACCTTTAATGTCCCAGCTCAAGCATACATCGGTCAGAAGAAACAGATTAACAAGTTGGAAGAGAAATGCCAAGCCGGTAAAGTGTTTCCATAACAAGAGAACAGGAAAACAATCCCATAATTCAGTCACGGAGGAGAAGCTACACAAGAAGAAAAGTAAGGACCTATTAGGTGGGTATGAAATTATATGGTACTTAAAAGCCCAGTATTAATGTGGGTTTATAGATTCCACTTTCCAGAGTGTATAGTGAGATTACTACGCTTCACACCTATGGGCTATGGGCCTATGGCATACAGCATACTCACATAAGCAAACTAGATTGCAAGGCTTGGAAAACTAGGTTAAACTATGATGGGCGAACACATATACGATCAAGCAATGGCAAACCATGCCAGCCACACCTAACGCGCCAAGGCATGCCAACCATGCTAGCCGCATCCCTGTGCCAATAGCAAACCATGCCAGCCACACCTACCGCGCTAAGGTATGCCAACCATGCTAGCCGCACCCCAGTGCCAATGGCAAACCATGCCAGCCACACCTACCGCGCCAAAGCATGCCAACCATGCTAGCCGCATCCCTGTGCCAATGGCAAACCATGCCAGCCACACCTACCGCGCCAAGGTATGCCAACCATGCTAGCCGCACCCCAGTGCCAATGGAAAACCATGCCGGCCACACCTACCGCGCCAAGGCATGCCAACCATGCTAGACGCACCCAGTGCCAATGGAAAACCATGCCAGCCACCGCGCCAAAGCATGCCAACCATGCTAGCCGCACCCAGTGCCAATGGCAAACCATGCCAGCCACACCTACCACGCCAAAGCATGCCAACCATGCTAGCCTCACCCCAGTGCCAATGGCAAACCATGCCAGCCACACCTACCGCGCCTTGCCAAACGCACCTTGCCATGGCCCCATGCTAACCTAGCCGCGCCACCTTGCTAGCCTTCCCTACGCGGCTACCAAAAACGAAGGCGTGCGACAATCAATGGTCGCCTTTCAATCCCAGGAGCAAATCCTAGCCGTCTTAGGTTACCAAACGACCTTTGGCCCAAAACCCTAGCTAAGCTAGCCACGCCATGCGCCCATGGAAAACCCTTGGCCCCACATGCCAAGCCAAACACACCTTGCCTTGGACCTAGCCAAGCTAGCCACGCCATGCGCCCATGGCAAACCCTTGGCCCCACATGCCAAGCCAAACCGCACCTAGCCAAGCTAGCCACGCCATGCGCCCATGGCAAACCCTTGGACCCACTTGCCAAGCCAAACCGCACCTAGCCAAGCTAGCCACACCATGCGCCCATGGCAAACCCTTGGCCCCACATGCCAAGCCAAATCGCACCTATCCATGCTAGCCGCACCATGTGCCAACGGCTTGCCAAACCCTTGGCCCCACATGCCAAGCCAAGCTACACCTTGCCTTGGCACCTAGCCATGCTAGCCGCACCATGTGCCAACGGCTTGCCAAACCCTTGGCCCCACATGCCAAGCCAAACCGCACCTAGCCATGCTAGCCGCACCATGTGCCAACGGCTTGCCAAACCCTTGGCCCCACATGCCAAACGCACCTAGCCGCGCCACCATGATGGCCTTCCCTACGCGGCTACCAAAACGAAGGCGTGCGACAATCGACGACCCCCCTTCAATCCCAGGAGCGAATCCTAGCCCTCCAAGGTTACCAGACGACGCATGGTAACCTTTAGCCCGAAAACCTAAGTTGGCCACGCCAAACCACGCCATGCCAACGGCATGCCAACCTAGCCGCGCCTCCATGCTACGCCAATGGCATGCCAACCTAGCCGCGCCACCATGCTGGCCTTCCCTATGCGGCCACCAACGAACGAAAGCGTGCAAAGATCAACGGCTACCTTTCCTCTTAAGATACAAAATCTCGACCGTCGAAGGTCACCAAGCTACCAAGTCTCCCGAGCTCGACTTGCCAGGCAGCAACCCTATATATGCTACATGTTTTCTACAAAAGCATTCGAGACATCAACACATATCACAAACTGGGGGATCCTCTTTGGGTATTGGTTTGGCGGTTTACAGCGTGCGGCGTACACTACGCCCGTCATAAGGAAGTGTCATAAGGGTGAGGCGGTTAGTAAATACAGGTAGTTAAAAGTGAAACGTTCATGGGACATCAATTCCATACGTTAATGTTTTTATGGAACATCAATTCCATGCGTTAACGATTTTATGGAACATCAAATCCCATGCATACGGTTACCACCTCTTCCCATTTACTTACCCATTTTTCCATTCCTTAATGAGACCAGGGTACGTTTCACTTCGACTTGTATAAATAGGTCTTACCTATTTCCACAGAACAACAAGTTCATTCGGGAATACACAACACTCAGAAAATACTTGCTAGCTTACCATTTGTTAGCCTTCCCACTTTTCTGATACAAGTCGTAGTAACACAACTATTCTTCCAGAATCAACTATTCTGGTCACATCGCTTTCCTTGCTTCCTCCCCAAAACCAACCCATTCTCCTTCACTTTGTGGCCGAAGCAATTCGGAATGACCATTTATTGGTTTAGGCCTAGGACTTGTGCAGTTGATCTCTCGAATCTAAAGTACTCCCTTTCAGTACATTGTTTAGGGTTTAAATTGTTTCTCACCCGTACACCCAAAATTACCGAAATCAGCAGAAACCATTTTCACCTATAAACAACAGCGTAAAAGATTAATTTACCTCTAGTTCCCTGTCTAATCAGAATCCCACGAAGATAACAATTGGCAACCCATTGACGTATCAGGCAACCATGTGGGATGAATGTTACTGCACACCTCTTGGACTTGCGCATCGTGAAATTTTGGCTCCAAAGGAATAAAGTAGTTCCTGCCAGAGGAGCCAGCAGTAGCCATCATAGACTTGAGTTTAAGTTTTGTGAGATCAAATATGTTAACCGCCAAGTTTTTAACCAATTCCAATATGAGCACCTCATCGAGATGTTTGTGCCTGCAAGAATTAACAACACTGAAATTAAAAAAGAGATATACATAGCTAATTTATAGACCATTGAACAACATTACTAATTCAGAAAGCATTCAATAAAAAGTAATTACCTGACCATATCATCAAGAAATGAATTGTCTCCTTCCTGTATTCATGAGGTGCAATGATGTTTAAACTATCAAAAAAACAAATTAACTCAACAAACATATAAAAAAGATAAAATCTATATAAGGTTTTTTTTTGGTTCCATAAATTAGGAAACCACTATATCATCGTAAACACATTTATATTTATAACCATTGAACCCATGGCAAGTTGGCAACAGATCAATCCTCTTCCTCTCTATGGTCAAAACCCAGAACTCCAATGAATTCAGCCACTTCCGAGCTTTAGCTGCCAACTTGACCACAAATCTCTTCCATTCCAGAACCAACAACAACTCCTTTTTAATCATCCACGGAAACAACATGTTCCATATCCTGTATGACCAACTTGAACCCACCAGATCCAAATATTCCTCTCAAATTCGCAAGACAATCCAAAACCATTGCAAACATGGTGGAACTAAACTGGTTGTTCAGGCATTTTGTCAAACATCTTATTTGCAACCTGATGGTGTTGCTGTTGATGAGATTAAGGTAGAATAAAATCACCTTAAATCTCATACTTTTATTGAATAGACACCAACCTGTACACGACCCATGAATGAGAACAAATCAAAACCTAAAAACATAAGTACATAGTACTAAAAAACATTCTGGAGGTAAAATTTTAAAATTAGACACACACAAAAACAGAAGATCCAAAGCAGACCCTAATAAATTCAACCAAATCGTGGGCTACAAATTCAGACCCCAATCAGAAAAATAGCCAAAACGCATCAAAACCTTCAGTTTCAAAATTAGGATATTTAATGGAATTACCTTAAACGTAACTGAAACTGACAACTTCAGTTTTGGTGTTGTCGATTCCCTCGCAATTTCACAACCCAATCGAAACAATATCATCAAAATCTGGAGGTTCAATTTCAAAATTACAGCACAAAATTGAAACCAAAACATCCCCAGATTTGTTGTTAACTGCCATCTTCATCCCCCTCAACATGAACCCATTCTGCAATTGATATTCATCTTCAAACTCCACTAGCAATATCATTTATTTCCTGGCTCTTCTCGCTGGTTTTTGCAGTCGTTTGTCACTCTAAACAAACCAAAATCATCACGATCCTGCATCATCATCAATTGGAATTGCAAATAGACTGATTACTGCATGTGAAACCATTGTAATGAAAGAGCGTGGATCGGCCATTCAGGATTTAGCTTCTGTTGATAAAATAGTTGGTTGGGCGAAAGATTATGCAGAGAGGATGTTAATGATCAAAGGCTCTGTAATTGATGTTACCACTTGCATACATATATATATATATAAAGAAAGGCCAATTCCTTTTTTGGCACGAACTCCTGACCGATTTTGGTGAGTCACGATTTCCTTTTTAACCGGAACTCCTTTTTCAGAGTTTCACGTTATTTATTTATTTATTTATTTATTTAACGATGTTGGACGTGAGTTTTGTCCACCTTTACTAAAGTACAGTTAAGTATAGGTGTAAACACGGTGTAACTAAATAATTCAAGTTTAAATTCTAACATAAGTATTGTCTACCTACTTTTTTTTCAACACCGTTACTAACGGACAGTTAAGTAGCTTATGTAAACAAAGTGTAACAAAATTTTAATTATTACAACCAATAGAGTTATGCCAAGTGTCCTCACCATAGCTTCTGCATTAGAAAAGGCCTTTCTAGGCCAATAGGAAGCGAGGGTTTCATCACCGTTTAATGTGAGAGATTTATTTGTCAAGGCCTTTAAGGGGGGAGATGGTAATATTAAAATAAAAAGTTATTTACAAGCCTAGAAACGGTGTCGCAGTAAATTATGTGTGTATGACTATATTTTTGGAAAAGAGCCTGATATACGAAAACCATGTTAAAAACATACTTATCCTAACACCACAAAACAATGGTCGTTTATTAAGCAATATAAGTTCCTCAATCTCTATTGTCCTAACTGCCAAAAGCCCTTCTATTTCTCTCATTTCATTACTTTCCACCATATCAGCCTACATCTCCCAGTAGACTTTATAATCCTTATGAAAATGAGACCAGATCTCATACGCATACTAACTGCAATTGAGTAAACAATCACTAATTTTTACTCTAGTTTCCAAAAAGAGCACTTATTATCTTTAATATTAACACCCCTATATCTCAACATGCTTAAGGTAGGCGAAGAGTTTTGAAAATGAGACCAAAACATAAAACTTACCGTAGAGAAGACATTTTTTTGCCAAATGAACTTTGAGTCTATGACCTCATTCAACTGCACCTCATAACACTTCTTGATAGTAAATCCACCCATAACATCCACTGTATCTTCCTCCTCATTGAGATTTAAATATGACCCATCCCATTAAATAATAAATCTCATTCAAGTTGTTAACTGGGATACAAATTTCTTCTGGCCCTACAGTCTCCCATCCATCGCCATCTCGGATTCTGAAGCTTGTTTATTCCTATACACCTTGAAAATGGCCGAATACCTGTTATATGAAATACCAGAAGTAGACCAATTGTCTAACCAAAAGCTAGTGCATTTGTCATTATTTAATACAAAGACAATGTGATCATTTAAAAAACAAGATGAGTTCATAATATGTTTCCATGCACTCCTTCCTTGAGGTTTAGCATCGCCTGTAAGTAGAAAAACATATGCATTATTATGGAACTTTTGTTGCACCACCCTCCTCCATAAACATGACTTTTCTTTCGCATATCTCCGAATCCACTTTGCCTTCAAAGCCCTGTTAGTACATCTGAGATTTTTGACTCCCAAACCTCCCATATTCTTTGGTTTATATATTTTAGTCCATGAAACACGACACATTTTCCTCCTATTTTCATTTGAATCTCACGAAAAATTACTCATTAATTTAGTGTTCTTTAATTGCACACTTGCTGGCATGTTGATAAGAGATAAAAAAATAAACAGGTAAGGTAGACAAACAACTCTTAATGAGAACCAACCTACCTTCCTTATTTAAAAATTTCTTTTTCCAATTTGAAAGTTTTACTTACATTTTGAATCGCTTCATCCCAGACTGAAATATTTCTATAAGAAGCACCAAAGGGTAAAACCAAGTGAAAAAGCAGGGGTCTAACAACCACACCCAATATTTCGTTCGGCAATATGTATGGACTAACTCCAATATAATTCCAAGAGAATCAACTAGACAGTCAGACTCAATCAACGAAATATATCCAAGAGTTTTATCTTTGTTTCTCAATGTAATCAGCAAATCAAACAGATAGAAATCCGTGAGCCTGATTATTAAGAGAAACAACTTGAATGGTACCAAAGACCAATGTTCAAGTGTCAATCAATTTCAATCAACAATCAAATGTTAGATTTACCAATTGATTGAACTACGCACAACCCGTGATATTTAAATTATATAAACAAATATAATGCGGAAAAGAAATAACACAGTAACCTAGAAGTTTTGTTAACGAGGAAACCTAAAATGCAGAAAAACCCCGGGACCTAGTACAGATTTGAACACCACACTGTATTAAGCCGCTACAGACACTAGCCTACTACAAGTTAACTTTGGACTGGAATGTAGTTGAGCCCTAACAAAGTCTCACACCGATTAAGGTGCAATCAAGCGTTCATTACGCCTATGAATCCCAAAGAAGACTCTACGCATTTTATTCCCTTAGATGATCTCACCCACAACTAAGAGTTGTTACGACCCAAATTCGAAGACTTTATAAAGAAATATGTCTCCCACAGAAAAGTATATTCTGGTAGATAAATCTGTCTCCCACAGAAATACCTACGAAGTTTTGTGCTGTCTTTTGATAAATCAAGGTGAACAGGAACCAATTTATAATCCGTTCTTATATTCCCGAAGAATAGCCTAGAAATATCAATCACCTCACAATAACTTAACTATATGGTAGTAGAACAAGTTATTGTGGAATCACAAAGAGTGAGACGAAGAGCTTTGTGATAACTTTTTATATCTTACCTATCGGAGATAAATCTCGAGCAAATCTTAGAGAAGATAGTACTCAATACGATAGAACAAGTAAGATCAGAATACGCAACTACATAGAAAATAGTTGGGTCTGGCTTCAGAATCCCAATGAAGTCTTTATATCGTTAACCTATAATGGTTTTAGTAAAAACCTAGGTTAAAGGAGAATCGACTCTAGTACGCAACTAGTATCACACAAGAGCTGTGGGGATTAAGTTTTCTAGTTGCTAGAGTTCTCCCTTATATAGTCTTCAAATCAGGGTTTGATAGCTTTAAAACAAAGCAATCATTAATCAACGTTAGATAAAATCTTGATTTAAGATTCAAGCTAAGTTTGCTTAAAACCAAAGCAATATCTCTCCATCGTTAGATGGTCTTAGCTTGTTACACACAAATGAAATATACCTTCATTTAGATATGGGTAACCGTACCTAAACCTAAACCAATGTAATCAATCTCGGATTTCGGTGTGTCTCAGCTGGGACCAAGACACCGAGACAATGTTGTATCGCCGAAGTTCTCTTTGAAATTTCGGCCTGACTTTTCGGAGTTGCTGCTGTTAAAATTTATACATGCCAAAGTATTTTGCATTGTCTGTTATACTAGTTTGTATTATTAGTAACTATAACAGGTGTATACCCACTTTAATATTTACGAAACACGTAGGGTTCATGCGAATAGTATATAAAGAGTCATTGATTTCTTACCTACCATCATCGTCTTCCCTACTATCTCGTCTCCTCTACGGTCTATGAAAAGAAAAAACCCAGAAAAACCAGTGGGGTTTGCTCCTCTCGATTTTTTTTATGGAAGCAATGCTCATTGATTATATGGTATTATATACGTATATGATTATACTGTTAATCTTGTTTTAAAATGATTTGGTTTATGTATCAGTGTAAGTTTCCCTAAATTAAGATTTCTTAGAATTTGATACCCTTGGTTGGTATATGAAGCTGAAAGATCTCATTTTTTAAAACTTTTTTTTTCATTTTTTGTTCTCTTTCCGTTGATGTAAGTTAATATTGATTATGTCTAAAAATCTTGAAGCAGAGAAGTAATACAAATCATTGATTATAATCATGTACATTGATGAAAATTAAGGATGATCTCGGCCAAGATTAGACCAATTCAGGCGAGATTAGAACCATTTCTAGAGTGTCTCGGTGAAATTTCGATCATAAAAAATTGAAATTGGCTTGGTTGTATGAGCGAAACCGCAAAAATCGCCAAATCTCGGCGAGAGAAAGTTAAATTGACTACATTGACCTAAACGTGTATATTAAGTTGGCTCAACAATAGTTAACCGAAGTTAGCCATATGAACACTTTTATATTAACCACATTCATCTAAGACTTATAGATCAAATGATTATCAAATGAATCTAATTGTGTTACTCATAGAGTTGTTCAATAGTTTATATTCTCATAGAAGTATACAAGATACAATTGAAACAAAATCATATTGATTCAAAAGAATCAGTTCATGAACATTTAGCCACGGTTTGCAAAGATTGCATTCCTTAATATATAAATGTATTTGTTCATGAATATGAAATCATACTTAACCGATTTTAGAACTTAAACCAACTTAGTTTGCAAACGGGTACGCAAACTTAAGTTCCGTACTTTGGTCACGTCCAACAGTTTGCAAACGGGTATGCATACTGTCGTACCGGACCTAACTCAGGTGAAATCGTTTGCATACTGGTATGCAAACTTGGTTCCAGGACTTTGACAGTTAAAACCGTTCGCATACTAGTATGCAAACTTGGTTCCCGGACCCGAATAATACTACAACAGTTTGCATACTGTGTTATATCCAGACAATGTTATTTGTTCTAAACTCCTATTTCAATCACTGAAACATCCTTAGAAGACGACAATAGCTGTCTCACACAAACTATTAGCTTATAAGTAATTTCCAAGTGATCGAATGATCAATAAAAACATTCCGAGTCTACATCAAATGACTGTCTCACACAAATCATGTAACATGTTTCAAGGAAATTTTCACATGATCATCTTTTGACTCATTATTTAGTTTCTAACAAATAAATTGTTTTCCAACTAAACTCGTCAAGAATAATGATAAACGTAGCTAAAGCAAAAAGCTTTCCAACACATATTTCGAGAAAGATATAAGCGAGTTAAACTCAGCTCGAAATATGAAATGTGTATAATGTAAAAGTCTATATATCTATACGACTTAGTCTCATTAAGAGATAAAAGACTTCTGAGTGATAGATAAGTTTTAGTCTCCACATACCTTTTGTTGATGAAGTTCCTCCAATCTCTCCTCAGTAGATCTTCGTCTTCAATCGATGAACGTCGTGAAGTCTAAAGCTCAACTGCACATTCTATCCTAATCCGAGACATATCTATACCTAGACTAGAAATTAAGACTTACAGTTTTGATTACCTAAACTTGACAAACAAGCTTCAGATAGCAACACTTGCGAGTTAGACCGAGCAGTGCTCTAACACCAAGTACTTAATTGGTAGTTTTTCCACCTTGCAGTCCAACTCCATAGCCATCCATCTAACAATTTCATCTTCTCCCACGTTAATCATTAATCTTTTCTCCAAATTCACTTTCATCCCAGTTAGCAGCTCAAAAGTCATAAGAATGAAAAGTAGTTTCTTAATATCCTCTACTTTTATATCCACAATAATCAGACTATCATCCACAACTTGCAGATGGAAATTTTCAATTTCATTTTCCACCACTTGAAAACCATTTAGTTGGCCCCTAACTTTACCATCCATAATCAATTTACAAAGCATCACCGTTAATAAAAACAGAAACAGTGATAGAGAAATACCTTATCTAAGCCCTTTGGATGGATTGAAATTGTCCGTAGAGCTACCATTAACCAAGAAAGAGATGTAAGAAGTAGAGATGCACCATTTCATTCAAAAAATCCACTTCCTACCAAAATCAAGTTTTTTTAGGATTCAAGTAAAGTTTTCCATTTCACATTGTCGAAAGCTTTCTCCTTGTTGATTTTACATAAAATCCCTGGCTTCTTATCCTTCAACCCATTGTCAATATATTCGCTTACATTCAAAACACCATCAAGTATTTTTTTTTTTTCCTCTCACAAAAGCTCTTAGATAATCTGAGACCAAACTATTCATCACCTTCTTAAGCCTATTCGATAACACCTTTGACGGAATTCTATAAACGCTACCTAAGAGACTAAGAGGCCTATAGTCTTTAGGAGTACTAAAATCCTCTTTTTTAGGTATAAGAGAAATAAAAGAGACATCCAACCTCCATTCCCAAGAACCATATCTATAAAACCCAACCATTAGCTTCATAGAATCTTCTCTAATGATGTGCCCACACTTTTTGTAAAACTCCATAGAAAACTCATCAAGGCCTGAAGGTTTGTTGGCCCCAAAGTGCTTAATCACAAAGAAAACTTCATCTCTGAAATGTCATGTTCCATCTCCAACTTCTCCGCATCTTCAAGAACAAAGTTAAAGACTTGAACCAAGTGTAGAATTGCATAATTAAAGACTTGAACCAAGTGTAAAACAAATATATGCTTTTATAAATTAAAAATTTAAATTATCCATTCATTCGACTTATGTGTGTACATAACATCTCTTTAGAAAATATTACACTAACATTTCACACTTAACTAGTTAACTTCGTGATAATGTATTTAATACATTTCCACGAATGTTTTTCATATATTTCTAGTATTTTAGAAGTATGCATTGTCATATATAGTTACAATTAGGGTTTGTTCAATCAATTATTCAAATAATACTTTACCCGATGATCTTCTCTACTGTGAGGATGATGTCCCATATTGTCGGCTACATCCGCTTATGTAGATGTCATTCTTCATTCACTTCAACAATTCTCTATAAGAAATTTGTGAACAAATCTTGCTTCATACCTAGACGTTAATTAAGTTAACAAATTATAAGTCTACGAGCCTCCAGTTTTAATAGTCGTTGGATGATAAGAGCTTCTTTTCATCGTCAAATGGTGAGTCAAAATTGAGTATGTCTCTCACATACTCACACGTATGAATCAGTATGCCTTACAAGAATAATTTTAATCTCAGTTTAATGTATTTCAAAATTCAATCCCAAACTATATCAATGCCACTATCATGAATCACAAAAACTTCAATATTTAACTACTTTTACATCCAAATGGTTAATTGAGTTACATATCGTGCAGTTATTCAATCTAAGATCAAGAATATCATGGATTCATGATTATCAAAGAAAATTGCATTTGAAAACGTACAAATAAAATTACTAACCAATGATTTGTTTGAGGATGGAAATCGAAAGATGCAACAGAACCACCTTTGAGATGATAAGAAACCCTTTTATTTGCCACGCAAAAATTCCACTTAAATATCAAAAGGGGATAATTTTGTTTCTTTTACTTCAGTGAGAGAAGAAGACGTATGAGAGAAGAAGAAATAAAAGAAAAACGCATGTTGCTGTAGATATAATTCTCTTGGATGAAATCCCGGAATCTGTCAAAGTCAAATCATGAAAACTGAGTTTTCGCTTGCTTTATTGTGCGAGTTCCTGCCACCAAATAGCTAACGATGTAGTGGTTACTTTCTCCCGCTCCTTAAGCTAAGCTAGAGACCGTAAATCTGGCTTAGCCTAGGCTCATCATAATGCTTGCTCCGACAATGCATCTGGTCAGTTATAACTAACCTACATACACTCGTTTTTGTGATCGTTGTCTGCTAAACTTCTTGTCCTACATATACTCTTTGAAATCAAACCATATTTAGGTGTTATTGTTCCGACTACCCAAGACAATACCTCACGGTCAATAGGAAGGTTCCAATTTGCGGTTTTAAGTGAAAGGTTGCAAACTTAAAAATTACTAGTATAACTATTTTGACAATCCAACACTTTTACTGGATTTACATCTTACATAGAAAATTCTTTAAAACTCCATTAGATTAGACTATAAAGATCACCAGGGATCAAAAACTAATTCCGCGACGATAAAACACTACATCATGTGAGAAATTGATCTTTTATTGTCGATAAAATTTGTTCGTGGCATATGTTCAACTCGATGACATGGCAAATTTTTTCAAATAAGATCGAGCATCTCACATTCATATAAAACCTAAGCAAATAAAGCATCATCACTTAATCACATACAATAGACATTATAAACGATAATACTTACCGTGTGTAATTTCTAATATCGGCAGATGACAAAACATCTTGAAATTGTTGAAACAATTGGAAATTATCATACAAAACGAACACTATATATCGACACATTAACAAATTGGTGAAGGCTATGTCGCTCTTTTTAAGATATTTCGCGGATTTTCCCGAGCAGTTCTCCGATGTTTATATCATTCTTGGAATAAAATAGACAAGTTAATATCTTTGAATTGCTTTTCCACTGCGAGAAATTGAAATACCTCCACACATTCTATATTGGCTCAGAAAACCCTTTTCTTCAGTCACGACTTTCTTTTGTAAACTGTAAAAATATAAATTTAACTCCAGTTTCATCATCCAACCAAATGCAGATTATATATCCAAGCTAAAACAATATTAATGGAAAAATAAATATGAAGCGGATACCAAATTAATTATTTACCCTTCATGAAAATATAATTTGCGTTAATAGGAATCAAACAGACATCCATTTAACTAATGGTAACTGAGCACGCGCGTGTTTAGAACTGTAGAGGCTATTTTTTAGCGTGTTAATTTCGGAGCCCTTATTTATGTTCCCAAGACATTCGACATCATCTTTTAGGGATGGATATATATGTTGCAATTGCAAAAACCGTTGTCGTTCTGTACACCAGAAAAACTATGGATTTTGTGCAGTACACCATGAGTCGCTTCACGATCCGGCATCCCAATTTTTTGGTACTTTCATCGGATGGCAGAGATTCTCCCATATAAAGCTTGACACCTGCTTCATTGAAGCTCACCTTGCCTAACATAAACAATGATTAATTGGCGCTCAGAGGGAGGTATATTTAGGAATTATTCAAAAAAAATTCTCAAGTACTCCCTCCTATTCTGAAAAGAGATACTATTAGTTTTTTATTTTATCCTAAAAATACGCTAAATTAAAAAAATGATAGTATCTCTTTTCTAAAACGAGGGAAGTATTATTTTAATTTGATACAGGATTAATCTTTTGATTCCATCAGAATATAATTTTACGATACTAGTATAGCTTTTCTTTCAAAAAATAAAAATAAAAAACAAAAACTATCACGGTATTACCGATCGAGTTCAAATTTGTACCATTTCTTAGAGTAGTTATTTACACAAGGCGGTGCACACATTTCGAGCTTCGAGTTCTCCTTAACCCCCAACCTCGTGGAATTGTAGGGGCTATTTTTAAAGCGTCATATTTGAAACAAACATTTGTGTTCTTAATGCATTTCAGTAACAATTTCTAGGCATCGATATAAGCATCATAATGAAACCGTGGCTGTACAACCGAAGGAAAAAACCGTGACAGTAGTACCGAACACCGTTACCTGCTTGACAGAAAACCCATTTTTTTGGTCAGCTTATCCAATGGTCGCGATCGCATCCTAGTCATAATTGGAACCCTCATTGTCTCCTTAGATCTATTAAAGTAATTTAGAGATACCCATGGTCAAATTGGAATCATAATAAAGTAAATTTCTCTCATCCAAAAAAACCAACGAAACCCTAGCCTTCTTGAGTGTTGAAGCAAATCTGAGTAGGAGAATGATGCGTGTCGTAGGTGCAATCAAATTAATTCAATATTTCCACTCAATTAAAAATAATATAATGGAAGTCAAGTTCGTTCCCACGAGGAGCAAGAGATCTTAGTTGTAAAAGTTGTCACGAAAGGGGGGTGTAAAAAGCAAAAGAAAATAAACAAAGCAATTAAAAGATAAAGTTGAAAGCAATAAGAGAGACAAGATCAAGAAATCCTTCTTCGTTACGAAACAATGATTAAAGTTATGTTCTTTTCTACTTGTTATTAGTCACAAATTATCACCAACCGTAGGTAAAGCAGCTAGCTCAGTGCTAAACCCCTAAATCCCTTGTATCACCGGACACGGAAGTTCTCGACTACCGGATTCTAATCACCAAGCCACCTAGAATTAGCTCAACCTAGATGTAACTTGGCTCATGCATTAAGTTTTGTGAATTTCTTAGGTTGATATTAGTAGTTAGACTCTTAGCTCAAGGTCTACTTGCTAACATTGTTTCTACACACAATTGCTCCACGGAATCCCTCCGCAAGGTCTCGTGTTTGCTACTTATGTAAAGAGTCAAGAAACGATTACTTATCTCCTAACTTTCACTAGCTTTAGATCAAATTAACAAATCAATTTAGCGTGCACTCCAAACAATCTATCAATCAATCATGAGTGTCTTTAAGATCACTCCTATTAGTAAAAACAAACGATAATTATGTGAAAAATCTCAAGATAGAATTGAAAACAAAAACTCAAATCATGTTAAGAACTAGGAATTCATCCTCAATCAATAAGAAATTTAGCTACTCATGTTTTTGAAATTCACACAAATAATAATAATTAAAAGAAGAATTTTCAAATTCACACAAGTAATTAAAAAGAAAAATCTTAGAAAAGCAAGCAAAAACACAAGTGATGTGTGTGTAGAGAGGTGTGTAGAAGTTGTAGAAAACTTCTCTATTTATAAGCTTCAATATTCTCCAAATCTTCTAAGGAGTAGAATCCTTTTCCTTTTGCAATTCAATTTCCAATTCCAAGCTTTTCTCAACTCTTCCACCTTCTCTTTCCAAATTTGAGTCCAATTCTCCATCCAATTCCTAGCCCAAGTCTTCACACCCATGAGAGAAGTCCATAGAAAATTCTGGAATTTTTTTTTGCTCGTGGAAAACTCGGGATTATGGCGAATTTGGTAGGAAACGTCGCCCACGGCTACTTAAAATTTTGTCGTCGGGAGAATATTCGACGGAATATTCCGTCCGGTCCTCCGTTAGGACTAACGGTCAAAGTAGGTCAGCCGTCAGTCAACTGAGTCACTTGGCCTAAGCTATTTACAGTCTTGCCAGGCTAAATTCTTGTGTTGCACCAGGATGGTGCATCACTGCTTGCTCCCAGCCATAATGGCTCTTACCATTTCAGTTCAGCTTTCTCTCCAGCTGCAACACAGTATCCATTCTACCACCTGAGCAACCATCTCAGCTTTTGCATACAAATTCAGGTATCCCATACAACACCTTGAGCTGCACAGGCTACTCATCTCTGCCACAGCCTTAGTGCCAAAACTCAGAGCTCAAGCCAACCATTCCTCGCATTGTTCAACTTAAACTTGCCTCCGAACTGCAGCTAACCCATTGTTCCTCTGCCCATACCACCAGCTCGATTGCTACTTCACTTCACTAACTGCTTTCAAAAAGCCTCCATGATCCTGTCCTTGAACTCTGCAATTGCACATTCAACTCCAGTTCCTTCACGATTCACTTAAATGACTTCATCAGCAACAATAGCATCGATTCACCAACTCAGCCTGCATTTCACTGAGCCATTACGATTCGAGAGACACCAATCGTGAGCCATTCCATCTTGCCGACTTCCATCATCATCACGATTCACCAGCTGCGACTGCTCTTCCCGATATTCATATCAACAAAGCACTAAGTCTTTGTCACCACCAAGATACTACAGAACTCGAGCACCAAACTGCTCCCATTGCATCTCAATCGACCGAGACAACACCACCACTTTGCTTCACCTATGAACCCTTGTCTCATTATCACTTGCAGCTCTCGGATCCCCTTCAATGACTCATTACCACCAGACCTTCATCTCAATGAGCTCCAATTCATTCCCAGCTTCACTCAATCAAACAAAGAAACCACACTAGCCATCAATACCCCGTTCTCAGCTCATACTCACCCAATCCACAAACCCCATTTAATCTTTATAAATCTATCAAACCCTTATTTCCATTTCTGGGTTATTGACCACCAACACCTCAAAACCTCGGTCCTCTAGCCAGCCCCTGCAATCTCCCATCTTCTAATCTTTGCTCAACCAACAACTCAAGAGACCTCAATCTCCATATCCTCCGGTACCCATTGCAAAGCATTCCACTCACGCCTACATCTCGGGCCTCTCAAAATCCATAACAAGAAGCACCGTGAATCAAAACCCCAACTCGACTCCACCCATCCGAAACAATCTATCAAATAACCCATCTATATGGTTTTCAATTGAAGCTCGAGAGAACCAACTCGACATTCATCTCAAGGGTTGGTTGAATACTCATTTCGATCTCCATCTTCTCCCTGTTGTTCTCAGATTCGAACCCCTTTCCAATTTCTGATCTCACAGCAGCACCCATTTCTCGCTAAACCACGAGCTCAGCTCCTTTAATCCACCAGCGAAACTCATCGATCTGTATTCTTCTGGCTCTCGGTGTATCAACCGAACTCCATCTTCCACGCATCTCGATCTCGGCCATGGAATCAGCACTCACAAGTTAGCACCTCACCCTCTCATAAAGTCTGTGTTGAACAACAACAAGTGATTTCCATCTCGATCTTCCCCGAATCTCTCCATTGCCTCCTCTCGTGCTCGAGCTCATCCTCACAAATCTAGAGCAGCCATTTTTTCTCATTTTCAGCTCTCACTTCTCTTTCACAGAAACAAAAATTCTGAGGCTGAGAACAATTTCTCGACCAAATGATAAGGTTGCCTGTACGGCCATTATTAGGGCACCCCGGATAATGGATATGGGCCACCAATACATCTCTTTGTATTGTCGATCTGAGGAACCGACAAGCAATTGTTGACTTTGCTTACAACCTTCTCATACGGACCGGAATGGCCTCGTTCTTTCGCGATAAACCTTCGCCTTTTGCTCCAATTGGGATGATTTCCGCTTCTTTTCCTCCGTGCGACTCCAGAGTACCTAATAACTCAAAAGCACGCGTAAAGTACATAATTCACAAGAAAAATAGCAAAGAAAGCATAAACTCTATATAGTAAATTAGGTGTATTCTACACCTATCAAATTCCCCCACACTTAGACTTTGCTAGTCCTCGAGCAAATCAAACTAAAACTCACAACTTCAAAGCGCTCAAGCATCACAAGCATCCAAAGAGCTATGAGGACATAGAGTTTTCGCATTCTAGTAATAAGAAGTTAGAAATACTAAAGAACATATTCTCGTTCTTAAATGTTGAGTGAGAAATAACCACACCATAATGAGAGAATGCGTGTTTGAGAAACGATCAATAAGCATTTCGCCTCGACTTCTGCCTCACCAAAATGGATTTTATGATAATTGCACTCAAAAAGACAGGTTTTTATGGTTCTCACATGTGTGCGGTAGGAATGAAGAGAGAAATCTGCGACACGTTGAATGGTGGGAAGGACAACTTCCGAAATATTTTTAAAAACCCACATCTTTTATATTTTGAAAAACCATTTTTCTAACGATCTCTACGAAAGGAAATCAACCATTATTATCGAGGATGAGATTACTTACTTACCTTCACATCCGATCGCCAATTATGATAACACCACTCTCACGGCATCCAATAGAAAACGTCTTCCGCTCCTCGTCTTCAACTTCTTGGTCTTCGTCTTCGGTTTCAACTATTAATGATAAACCCTTGAATTTCATAAATCCTTAACAATTCTTAACTCTTTTACCTTAAAATCCTTGTCGCTTGAAACTACCTTATAAATTTTCCTTCCCCCCGGCTTATTAACAAATATTTCTCTTGTTTTTTTTTTTTTTTTTTTTTTTGAAAACAAAAGAAATTCAATACAAAAATAAACCATGGCCGTGGGAGAAGTATTTTACCACTTGATTCTTCACAACTTGTATCGTCTTGAAATCATAAACTTCAAAAATTCTCACCTTTTAATTTTCTTCGCTTTCATGAATAAGTCTTCATACTTGAATATAAAATTACCTCATTGTATTGTAAGTCCTCAACATATATGTAAAAATCCGCTCATTTGTATGTTGCTTTACTTGTATTTGAAATTTGCTCTTTTTCTCGTTCCGTTGCTTGTAAACCTTAAACTTTTCCAACTTTCCTTGTAGATTTTGATGTCGCTCCTTGTTGATGATGATGTGTTTCTATGGATCCGTTGTTGTCGAGAGAGAGAATGGTGCTAACTGCAAATCGAACTACAAGAAGGAAGCTTTCATCCATGGACGTCACCCTCATGATTGACAAAATTAGCACTCAAGAGATCAAAGAGTAGTGCTTCTATTGGTGGGAGGTTGGGTAGCTCACCATTCTACCCGGAATTAACGTACGGTGACACACACTCAAAAGAAAGCTCTTTAGTAGATGGAAAATTCTGGTCGGTGCCTCTCATGATATGAATACGGGTAGTCTCCACTAATGATTGATCAAAGAACTCTAATAACGCCTTTCTCCCCGCACCAAATTCGCATCACCGGCATGATTAAATCCATTATTTAACACTCAAACAAGCAAGAAATCCGAATGTAATTCTCTAACATTTCCAAGTTCAATTATGTCGGTCAAAATCTCTATGTAAACATACCTAGAAGTATGCTAGTGACTCTAAAATCTTTAAAAGTTGGAATTTTTATGTAAAACTTTTTTTTTTTTTAATTTTTTTGTATTGTTTGTTTTAAAAACATGCTTAACCACTCCCCCACACTTAAACCTTACATTGTCCTCAATGTAATTGAATCCTCCTAGTAAAGTCAAGGTGGGAAATTTTAACATGATAAGAAACAAGAAAAAGAAATAACAAAAAGCAAAAGGATAAGAAATACAAAACCGATGGGTTGCCTCCCATTAAGCGCTTGTTTTAAAGTCGACGCCCGACTTAGCTCTTGCGGCACATTACTCCTCCAGAGGGAGTATATCTTGAAGTCCAATTACGTCCACATGCTCCGTTGGAAAGTTTTCATAATATGGCTTTAACCTATGGCCGTTGACTTTCAATTGTTGTCCTGTTTTTTCGCTAACAATATCAACGGCTTCACGTTCTCTTCCATTAGAATCCTATGCATGCACATGGATGGACTAATACCTTTGATGTCCGCAATTGTCCACCCAATAGCCGTTTTGTGCTCTTTCAAGACTCTAAGCAAACGGTCTTCTTGTACCGGTGTGAGATTCTTAGAAATAATCACCGGAAGCTCATCTTCATCTCCCAAGAAAGCATACTTCAAATGGTCCGGAAGCGGCTTCAATTCAAGTTTGGGCGCCTTCACAATAGATGGTACAAGTATTTCATCATTCACGGGTAAAGAAATATATGAAACATCACCCTTTTTAGCTTCTTGCAATGTCGCCAAAGCACCACACATCTCCACCAATTCCTTGGAGATTTCAACCTCCAAGTTAGACAAACCATGGACGTCCAATTCAATGCTCTTTTGCAACACCACATCAAGTTCATCCTCTTGATTCAATTCCACCATTTGTTGCGCTAACGAATCAACCACATCAATGGAGTAAACGGAATGCACATCACTTGGGTAGCGCATGGCTTCAAATATATTAAAGTGTATTATCTCCTTGTCGAATTCCATAGTGAGTGTACCCTTATCAACATCAATCTTCGTCTTTGCGGTCTTCATGAATGGCCTCCCAAGAAGTAAAGAAGTAGATGATCGGTTCTCATTGTTGTCCATATCCACCACAAAGAAATCCACCGGAAAAATAAGCTCATTTACTTGCACTAGCACGTCTTCTACAAGTCCCTTTGGATATATATTAGACTTGTTTGCCAATTGGATAATAACTCTCGTCTCTTTCAAAGGTCCAAGATTCAAGGAGTCATAAATTTCGGCCGACATCACACTAATAGAAGCCCCCAAATCAAGTAAGGCATGTTCAAACCTTTGCTTACCAATAGTAATTGGCACCGTGAAACTACCGGGATCCGTGCACTTTGTAGGCATCTTCTTCAATAACATAGCCGACGCACTCTCGCCAACTTTAGTAATTTCATTATCAAGCAACCTATCCTTCTTTGTGCATAATTCCTTCATGAACTTCGCATAACGTGGCATTGTCTTGATGGCCTCAATGAATGGGATGTTGATTTCAATCTTCTTGAAGATATCCATAAGTGCCTTATCTTGAGCTTCTTTCTTGGATTTAGCAAAACGACTAGGAAAAGGAGGTGGAGTAGTGAAAGTAGGAATCGGTTCATTGGATTGGTCTTTTGGTGTGGACTTCTCCTTTGGTGCGGTTTCCTCCTTGTCTTTGACTACCTCTTCAATAACTTCTTCATGATGACTTGGACCCTCCACTTGTCTTCCACTTCTTAAAGTAACCGCATTAACATTCTCTCTTGGATTCACAAACGGTTGTGAAGGAAGTTTTGTGGATGCTTGAGATTTCAATAAATTCACATCGGTCGCCAATTGTCCCATTTGAGTTTGTAAGTCCTTGATGGCCGAATCGGTCTTTTGTTGGCTTTGTTGGCTTTGTTGGAACATAGAAGTAAGACCTTGCAAACCTTGCATTAACGCATTGAGCTTGTCATCATTCAAAGAATCACGCTCCTTGACTTGTTGTGGTTGAAATTGTTGTTGAGGTTGGAAACGTGATTGTTGAAAACCACCTTGTTGCTCATATGGATTAGAAACCGCCGCTTGCTTGTTAGCATAACTAAAATTAGGATGATCCCTCCACCCGGGATTATAGGTATTGGAGTATGGATCGTACCTTGGCCTTTGATTTGGATATAAAGCATTCACTTGTTCGGTCTCACCATCCGGAATAATTACCGCGGCCATCCTTTGAATCATTGTCTCCATGTTACTCATCCTTTGATCAAGATGTGATGAAGAATCACTAACTTCATGCACTCGCCTAACCATTGGTTCATCCCTTGTGTAGAATTGTTGCGAGTTTGCCGCCATACTTTCAATCAACTCTCTAGCTTCGGTCAAAGTCTTGTTCATTAGTGCACCACCACCCACAAGGTCAAGAAGAGACCTATCACTTGAGTGGAGAGCTTCATAGAAGTATTGGAGTATCATAACGTCACTAAATTGATGGTGTGGACAGCTTGCCACTAACCTCTTGTATCGCTCCCAACATTCATACAATGATTCTCCCACTTGTTGTTTCAATCCACAAATCTCCTTGCGAATTTGAGTAGCTTTGGATGCGGAAAATATCTCTCGAGGAAAAGTTTCTTCATCCCATTCCATGTTGTGATACTTCCTAAGGCAAATAATATAACCATTCCTTAGCATTACCCGCCAAAGAAAACGGAAAGCTTTCAACAATGCTCCATCCGCATTAGTCTCCGGTGGAAGCATGGCCATAACTATGGCATAAAAGTCCATAAGATGTTTGTTTGGGTCCTCATTCACCATGCCATGGAACTTTGGTAACTCTCTAATCAACCCCGCTTGATTTGAAGGTTGAGTTAGTTTGGATACACCATTGTTGTGTATCAAGCTTGTGAGAAGCTAGGTCCTTTAGTGTACGATCAGCCATTGTGTCTTCCTCTTTGTCCGAATCACTTGATGAAGAAGGAGAAAGTGGAGTGTTAATCGCACGAATGAAATCCTTTAGTTGAGTGCCGGATCGAAGACGTATTGGACTCCTGGTCTACCCCTTTTAGCATTCACCAAAGGTATAACACCTGAAACAAGATTCTCACAAACTAAGTTAGATACGGTAAAGAATCTAACAAAGCAAGAATAAAGCAAAAAGAAAATAAAACAACTAAAAATCGCCTGTTGCTCCCGTGGCGGCGCCCAAAATTTGATGCGTGTCGTAGGTGCAATCAAATTAATTCAATATTTCCACTCAATTAAAAATAATATAATGGAAGTCAAGTTCGTCCCACGAGGAGCAAGAGATCTTAGTTGTAAAAGTTGTCACGAAAGGGGGTGTAAAAAGCAAAAGAAAATAAACAAAGCAATTAAAAGATAAAGTTGAAAGCAATAAGAGAGACAAGATCAAGGAATCCTTCTTCGTTACGAAACAATGATTAAAGTTATGTTCTTTTCTACTTGTTATTAGTCACAAAT
This sequence comes from Papaver armeniacum, assembly GCA_023531295.1. Taxonomy (NCBI): domain Eukaryota; kingdom Viridiplantae; phylum Streptophyta; class Magnoliopsida; order Ranunculales; family Papaveraceae; genus Papaver; species Papaver armeniacum. The sequence goes on along the minus strand of JAJJWW010001858.1, from coordinate 214,971 downwards.
TATCACCAACCGTAGGTAAAGCAAATAGCTCTGGTGCTAAACCCCTAAATCCCTTGTATCACCGGACACGGAAGTTCTCGACTCACGGGATTCTAATCACCAAGCCACCTAGAATTAGCTCAACCTAGATGTAACTTGGCTCATGCATTAAGTTTTGTGAATTTCTTAGGTTGATATTAGTAGTTAGACTCTTAGCTCAAGGTCTACTTGCTAACGTTGTTTCTACACACAATTGCTCCACGGAATCCCTCCGCAAGGTCTCGTGTTTGCTACTTATGTAAAGAGTCAAGAAACGATTACTTATCTCCTAACTTTCACTAGCTTTAGATCAAATTAACAAATCAATTTAGCGTGCACTCCAAACAATCTATCAATCAATCATGAGTGTCTTTAAGATCACTCCTATTAGTAAAAACAAACGATAATTATGTGAAAAATCTCAAGATAGAATTGAAAACAAAAACTCAAATCATGTTAAGAACTAGGAATTCATCCTCAATCAATAAGAAATTTAGCTACTCATGTTTTTGAAATTCACACAAATAATAATAATTAAAAGAAGAATTTTCAAATTCACACAAGTAATTAAAAAGAAAAATCTTAGAAAAGCAAGCAAAAACACAAGTGATGTGTGTGTAGAGAGGTGTGTAGAAGTTGTAGAAAACTTCTCTATTTATAAGCTTCAATATTCTCCAAATCTTCTAAGGAGTAGAATCCTTTTCCTTTTGCAATTCAATTTCCAATTCCAAGCTTTTCTCAACTCTTCCACCTTCTCTTTCCAAATTTGAGTCCAATTCTCCATCCAATTCCTAGCCCAAGTCTTCACACCCATGAGAGAAGTCCATAGAAAATTCTGAATTTTTTTGCTCATGGGAAAAGCGGGATTATGGCCGAATTTGGCCGGAAAACGTCGCCGCCGGCTACCTGAAAATTTTGTCGTCGGGAGAATATTCGACGGAATATTCCGTCCGGTCCTCCGTTAGGACTAACGGTCAAAGTAGGTCAGCCGTCACCAATCGAGTCACTTGGCCTAAGCTATTTACTGATCTTGCTGGCTAAATTCTTGTGTTGCACCAGGATGGTGCATCATCGCTTGCTCCAGCCATAATGGCTCTTACCATTTCGATTCAAATTTCTCTCCACCTGCAACACAAGATCCATTCTACCACCGAGCAACCATCTCACTTTTGCATACAAATTCGTATCCCATACAACACCTTGAGCCGCACAGTTACTCATCTCTCGCCACACCTTAGTGCCAAAACTCGAGCTCAAGCCAACCATTCCCCGCACAGTTCAACTTAAACTTGCCCCGAACTCTGCAGCCTAACCCATTGTTCCTCTCCGCCATACCACCCCTCGTTGCTACTTCACTTCACTAACTCGCTTTCACAAAAGCCTCCAACATCCCTGTCGTCTTCGAACTCTGCAAATGCACATTCAACTCCAGTTCCTTCACTATTCAAATTTAAAATACTTCACCGCAACAATAGCATCGATTCACCAACTCAGCCTTCGCATTTCAGCCGAGCCATTACCCGATTCCAGAGACACCAACTGAGCCATTCCATCTTGCCAGCCTTCCATCATCACATAGGTTCACCACTGCAATGCTTCTTCCCAAAGATTCATATCAACAGCACTGTCTGCCGTCACCAAAGATATCTATGCATTCGAGCACCAAATCGCTCCCATTGCATCTCAATCGACCGAGACAACACCACCACCGCTTCACCTATGAACCCTTGTCTCATTATCACTTGCAGCCTCTCGATCCCCTTCAATGACTCATTACCACTAGACCTTCATCTCGCAATGAGCTCCAATTCATTCCTCGGCCACTCAATCAAACAACAAACCACACTAGCCATCAATACCTGCACCAGCCATACTCGGCCAATCCACAAACCCCCATTTAATCTTTATAAATCTATCAAACCCTTATTTCCATTTCTCGGGTTATTGACCACCAACACCTCAAAACCTCAGTCCTCTAGCCAGCCCTGCAATCTCCCATCTTCTAATGCTGCTCAACCAACAACTCAAGAGACCTCAATCTCCATATCCTCCGGGTACCCATTGCAGCATTCCACTCACAGCTACATCTCAGGCCTCTCAAAATCCATAACAGCAGCACCGTGAATCAAAACCCCAACTCTGACTCCACCCATCTGAAACAATCTATCAAATAACCCATCTATATGGTTTTCAATTGAAGCTCGTAGAACCAACTCGACGTATTCATCTCAAGGGTTGGTTGAATACTCATTTCGATCTCCATCTTCTCCCTGTTGTTCTCAGATTCGAACCCCTTTCCAATTTCTGATCTCACAGCAGCACCCATTTCTCGCTAAACCACGAGCTCAGCTCCTTTAATCCACCAGCGAAACTCATCGATCAGATTCTTCGGCTCTCTGTATCAACCAACTCCATCTTCCCCGCATCTCGATCTCACCATGGAATCAGACTCACAAGTTAGCACCTCACCCTCTCATAAAGTCTCGTGTTGAACAACAACAAAGGTGATTTCCATCTCGATCTTCCCGAATCTCTCCATTGCCTCCTCTGTGCTCGAGCTCATCCTCACAAATCTAGAGCAGCCATTTTTTCTCATTTTCAGCTCTCACTTCTCTTTCACTGTAAAAACAACAATTAAGAGGCCGAGAACAATTTCTCGACCAAATGATAAGGTTGCCCGTACGGCCATTATTAGGGCACCCCTGGATAATGGATATGGGCCACCAATACATCTCTTTGTATTGTCGATCCTGGGAACCGACAAGCTTAATTGTTGACTTTGCTTACAACCTTCTCATACGGACCCTAATGGCCTCGTTCTTTCGCCGATAGCTTCGCCTTTTTGCTCCAATTGGGATGATTTCCGCTTCTTTTCCTCCGTGCGACTCCAGAGTACCTAATAACTCAAAAGCACGCGTAAAGTACATAATTCACAAGAAAAATAGCAAAGAAAGCGTAAACTCTATATAGTAAATTAGGTGTATTCTACACCTATCAGAGAATCTCAAACCATCTTCTCTCTACTTCTTTTACTAGTTCCTTCTTTATTCTAGTTTTTTTTGTTGCTATTTAGTTAAGATTTAAATATTTACACTTGAGTTTTTTTTTAACAGCCTCTCTTAGTCTTCTTTTGTTTTCGAATCGATCTGGTTTTCTTTTTAGTTCAAGTCTTTTTGTTTGCTCTGCATTTCTAACACTTCGCTCCTTGGGTTCTTTATTTTTATTGATTTAATTTTTATCTTGTAAGAATTTGTTGATCGGAGCGAATTGTAGTTAAGGGTTGAGACCTTTCATTAATTTGTTGTTCAAGATTTTGTGATTTTTCAATCAAGCAGCTCAAGTTCTTCCTGTCAAAAGGGTCTGCTTCAACCTCTAGTCCTCAGGATTCGGGTAGATACAAAAACAAAAATTTCCTCAGTAGCAACATCAGTAGGCACTATGACTCCAAACTGGATCCCACTCTGATAACAACAAGGTTTCCAAAGACACGGATAAAAGTATTTATAGTGACACTAAAACCGATGTCGATAAAGACTCGCACCGTTCCAAACCGATTCAACCAAATGATAACAGATTTAGGTTATACTTGTTTCCTGTGTTACTGTTACTTTGAAATAATCATTTACAGGTGGTTGGATCCTTTTATACCCGTGTCGCATGTTTTCCAATGATTTTATGAAAACCCTTAAAAATTGGTGAATTTATGGACATCCATATGATTATAGATTTATTATGTGGTTAGGATGTGTTACTTTTGATCCAACCAAAACCATTTAAACTTATCATGTTACCTTGGAAGTGGTTTAAAATGGTAGAACTGCTTTGTCGGATTGAGTCCTAAGACCATGGTGTTAAGTGGTTTAGATATCCATATAATCTGTTTGAAGCTTGTGAAAAACTATTAATTATTTCTGAGACTGTCATATAATCGCTTTTGAACTTGAATAAGAGTATTAAGTAGTTTGGATATCCATATAATTTATTTGAAGTTCTTGGAATTATAATTGTTGACTACTTCTGAAGTTATCATGTAATCGCTCCTAATCTTGAATCGGAGTTTAATGATGAATATGTCCTAAGCTTATTTTTGTATCGGAAAATAAAAAAAAAGTTGAGCCTGTATAAGAGGGCAAATCATACGCAAAAAACAGTTGAGCCTGTATATCACTCATATTATGTTTGCTGACGATATTCTCATCTTCACTAAGGCAGATATGCATAACATAGCTGGTATTATGAATGTTATAGATCAATTTGGTAAGGTCTCTGGTCAAATTCTAAATCTTGGTAAGTCTAGTGTTTATTTCAGTAACAATATTAGCCCTGGTGCTAGACATGATCTGAGATGTTGGATGTTGGATGTTGGTTTGAAATCTAAACATGTCTGAGATGTTGGATACTGACAAGTATTTGGGTGTCACTCTCCTTTTAGGTAGAAACAAAACAAAAGCTTTCAAACCTATCATGCATTCCTTTGGTTCTAGGCTTGAGATTTGGAAAGGGAAGACTATGAATCATTCTGCTAGATCCATTATGGTTAAACATGTTCTTAATGCATTGCCATCACATCAAATGGGAGTTTTAGAATTCATAAAAACATGATTGCTGAAATGAACACAATTCGGAGACACCTCTACGTGGGGTCATAAAAACAATAGAGGTATCAATTTTATTGGTTGGGATAAGCTTAGTATTCCTAAGCCTTAGGTGGGTTAGGTTTTAGAAATCTTGAACATTTTAACACGGCATTACTTACTAAACTTGCTTGGAAAGCTTGTAGTGATGAGGATGCCCTTTGGTTGCAAATTGTTAGAGCTAAATATGGAAGATATGGTAGTATTCTTCATTTAGACAAACTCAAAGATAAGTGCTCTTGGCTATGGAGAAGTATTTATTCGGTCTTGAAGTAGTCCAACTCCACTCTATGTGGGCGATTAGGTGTGGTACTAAAATTAACATTTGGTTAGATTGTCAAGTTATTGGTTATAATAGCCCACCTGTTCCAGTTACTGGATTTTCTAGCATGTTTTCTTATAATCTTGGATGTGATTTATTTCTACCTGACACTAGAGTTTGGAATATTGATCTCATTAACTCTTTATTTTCTCCGGATACTGCTAACGCTATTCTAAATATGAGAATTCCTCCTTCTGGCGAGGATTACCTTTTATGGAAACCTGCTAGAAAAGGAAAGTTTTCTGTCAAAAATGTCTATAATACTATTTGCAGCAACTATGTCAATGATCATGTTCATAGGGACCTTATTCCTAGCGATGTATGGAAAAACCTTTGGCATGTTAGAGTCCCTACAGAGTTCAATTGTTTGTTTGGGAATGTCTGAAAGATATAGTACCCACTAGAGATAAAATTGCTAGTTACAAACAAGATATCGAGTTGCATTGTAGTTTCTGCAATAATAGTATAGAAACTGTTAATCATTTGTTTATGGAGCGTACTTTTGCTAGAGGTATATGGATGGGTATGGATGTGAATATCTCTGCCACTATACATAGCTTTACTACTTTTCATAATTGGGTTATAACTTGGTTTACATCTAATGATATGCACTTGAATGATAGTTTTATGGATCATGAAAGAAATATTTGCATATTAATGTGCGCGGTTTGGCATATTTGGAAGGACATATGTAGCTTGGTATTTCAGAACACTAAACCTAATCCACAGGGCACAATAATCAGGATACATAATTTAATTCAGCAATGCAATCTTACTATTTCAACTAGTAACATAAATACAAATTCTGCTATCCTGATCAAACAATGGTTCCCGCCGGACAAGGAATTTGTAAAGATTAATTTGGACGCTTCATATATATCTGACACCAAAAAAGGTAGTATTGGCCTAGTTGTTCGTGATTTTGCAGGGTAATGCTTATGAGTCAAAGGATTCAACCTGGAAGAGGAGGTGGATGCGGAATTCGGAGCTGAATACTTTGAATGCAAAGCTCTGGAGAAAGTTGTGGAGTGGATTGAAGAACTGGGATACATTCAAGTCGTTTTTGATCTGGATTGTGAGACTGTTGCGATCTCTATTAACTCTCACGAGTTGCAAGTTCACTGGTTCAATCAAGGCTTAATTTCTGCAATTAAAAACAATTTCTCGAGTAATAAGTTATGGTTTTGTAAGTTAGTTAATAGGCTGGGAAACAACGTAGCTCATGCCTTAGCAAAAAAAGCTAGAATAAAAGACAATAATTTTGTTTCTTAAGTAATTATCCAACCGATATAATCAAATGGATAGAAGAAGAACGCGAATTGAGGGATAGTAAAACTAATTGGGGATATAGAAAAAGGACAAAAATGGGATCCAAATATCAAATCGGGGTCACCCCTTATCTAACATTTTAAGTAATTCCTAATCTACCCTCACTAATCGAGATTAGTGGTTAATAATAATTAGGAAAAATCTTAAGAATTTGTTAAAAGATTAGTGTATGTTTTTATTTGTATTTGGTGAGTGAGGTGAGAGTAGAAAGAGGGAAAAAAATTGAGAGGGAACTTTTTTTGGTGAAAATGGAGGATGATTGTGAAGAGAGAATTGCTGCTAAGAGGTTGAAAATTTGATTTTTTTCTTTAAATCCACCATTTTAAAGTGAAAAAGCTCGGTGCCGGCATGGACATGGTATGAATACAATGCCGGAAGCGACCATACCTAAGCATGGTAATCATACCACGTCCATGCCTGCACCGAGCTTATCTCCCATTTTGAAATTCAAGCCGGCATAGTATTCAACCCAAAAACTATGCCGGTACAGAAGTTATTTTTTTCAGAACGCTAAGCAGGGGGTCTTGGGGGCGCAGCCCCTCCCGGCAGAGTGCGAGACAACGTCTCGTAGAATTTTTTTTTGGTTTTGAAATTCAAAACCTATTCCTTTTTTTTTCTTCTGGTTTTCAGTCCACTGCCGTCACAGATAGTGAATTCTCGAGCATGCCAGTACTGTTACCGACATGGTATGTTGGTTTAATTTCTATGCCGGCACATGATGTAAAGTATCCAGAAAGTTGAATTTTTTTTTCACTTGACTACCAAAGATTGACAGATTTCTATCGAGCATGCCGACATTTAGTTACGGCATTGAATGTTAGTTACCAAGCATGCCGGCACCGTTTTCCGGCATGGTCTTCATCACTTCCGGCGATGTAAAAAAAATATTTCCGGCATGGCCTTCATCACTATCGGCATGGTCTTCATCAAATGTCTTCATCATTTCCTAAGCATGTCTTCATCACTTCCGGCATGGTTTTCATCACTTCCGAATGTAAAAAAAATAAAAAAATCGTTTCCAAAGTGAGGAGCCGACAGAGAAGGAGAAGAGAATTTGAAAGGGAGTGGGGAGAGTTTAGAATTTGAAAGGGAATGGGGAATATTTGGGTTTCAAAACTCTAACCCTAAAAGAGATTAATAAGAAGTGGAGATGGAAATGGGGATATGATTTTGTTTTTTGATTTTAAGTAATTTGTTTTTTATTTTTTATTTTGAGGGAAGGGTATTTTAGTACTTTTGCCCTCCAAAAACACCCCTTAGCTGACACTATTGGCTGGGGGAAGTAATTTATATCCCCCAATTAATTTTTATATCCCAATTGTGTGTTCCAGAAGAAAACTACTGTATGTAACTTTTCAATAAATTTCTTTTAGTATAAAAAAAAAAAAAACAAACACGAACATTAATAAATTCAAATGCTTCAAAAAAAAAAAAAATAAATAAATAAATTCAAGTCACTCACTCATTTACACATAATAAAAGAAGCGTGGAGAGCATGGAGAGTGGCAGAGTGCTGCCCTCATTGTTTATTCATCAATTTTATGACTTCGTTTATGTCATGCACTGCATAGAGAAAGACGACAAAAGAAGTTAATCAACAACAAGGGTCACCCGAAAACAATCTCAAAAAGATCAATAGACATCAATTTTCAAACAAATTCAGTACCCAAGGGTTACGTCCTAAGCAAACGAGAATGTTTATTTATCAATACCCCTCAACTTTCATATTGGATTATATCCGAAATTCAATCTTCACCGCTTGCCAGCGTCGGATCAAGGATTTTGTGCCCGGGTGGGCTATTTTTTTTTTCTCGTACACACAGATTGTACTAGTCTAACTACCTGGAAATTATTTACAATGAGAAATACGCTACACGCTACTTAACAATATTTTAAATTGTGCAAAAAACGTATATAATAAAATTAGTATTATTATATGAAATTGCGGCCAAGGTCACCCGAAATTTTTAAATGTTATTTCTATATATTTGTATGGTTTTCAAATCGATCATGAGCATCCGGACATTTAAACACCATTTTTTTGTTATTATTTGCAAAAAGAAAAAAAGGAGATGGGAAGAAAACATCATGTTAACATAGATTTTGATATTGGGTTAATTTTTAGTTTATACATGGGCCAAATTTGGGTAAATATTTGGAAACAACATGACCTAAATTGATCGGGTTGTGGTGGAGTGGGGTAAGTTCCATTGTTGACTCTAATTTCTAAGTACTAACCTAAATATAAAATGACAAACTTCAAAAGAATTAATCAAAATCAGAAGAAATCATGTGAATATGTCGTACTAATGGACTAATTAGAAATGTTATCCTGAGCTAATCAATAACTTTTGGACAATTAGGCTGGCATAAGTAAGCTTTTCCAAACTGGGGGCTGTAGCCTATCTAAGCCACCCCGCATCCGTCACTGCCGCTCACGGGTCGTTCCAAATTTCAAAATTTGTTCGAACATTTGAGTCTGTGGATGTGGATATTTTTGACGAGTACAAGAGTAAGTTAGGCTTGAGTAGGCACGTCCTAGATTAGGCTGCATGTAATTCATGCGCGTTCATTCTTTTACATGAGTTTCTAGCAAAAAAAAAAAAAAAAAAAAAAATTCTTTTACATGAGAAGACAAAATAAGTACTGCATAATATTAAACAGTGCATCGTTTGACCCTCCAGCTGAAATGTTTGGTAGTCAATACTAACAAAATAAAAAAATTTAAAACACGTCAAAAAAAATTTATGGGTGAAATGGACACAATAAAAATAAATAGCAATTGATTCATCCTGGCTTAAACTTAAAAAATAATGAGGATGAAACCGGATTCCTGTGTAAATTAAAAATAAGAAAAAGTATTTGAAAATGGGCACTTTCTCCCGCCTAAAATTTGTGTCCATTTAAACAATATCAAATTCTAATATAAAATTTTAATTTTGGCCCCAATTTTGTGTAAACAATAAGTCAATAAAAGTGCAATTGAAAATTCGTATTTAGTGATCACTTTCTGCCAAAATATGGAAATTTAATATACCCAATAAGTCAATTCTGGGCCTGTTTTCTTCAACAAGGGAGAAAAATGAGAAGAAAATTGAATCGCAGTTCGGCAGCTTCTTGAGTTTTTAAGTGTATATACGTATAAACAGAGTCAACTCAAAGCCATGTTCAACGATTAGCTCGTGGATATCATGTAAAGCTGTTCATCATAATCTTGAGACGACCATACGTAGCGGTAGTGGAGGTTGGAGCGAATAAATGTAATGGTGGACATAAGATGGTACACAGTCTCTACAATGTGATATACTTCTTCAAGTAGGACGTCAAAATAAGTTTAATATAGATATTGACCCGTCAATTGGTAAGCGGTAGGCAAATATTTGGCGGGCTACAACTTATCAGAACACAATAGCAACTATTTCCTCCGTTCGAAATAAGTCAAAAGTTCATAGGTTATGCCTAAATAAAGTAGACGGAAGAATACTGTTTTTATAATTTCTTGGCAGACAGCATGTACGACTACAGTCTTGACTACTCGACGCTGATGCTGGTTCCTAACATGTTAATGGTCTAACTACGGAAGATAATAAATAAATTAATAAAATTGAAACTAGTGCAGTTGTTAATTTTTGACAGCATACGAGGATGATGGAAAATTTGGCATTCAAACAGCAAAAGTATGTACGTAAACGAAATACACAAAAACAAACATGTTCTCGTTAAATATGTTCAAAATTTAAGTAAACGAAATACACAAAAAACATACATGAGAACCTGCCAATAACTGCTGTAAGTACACTTATTTATCTCCCTCACCACGTGTACTAGCAAAACCCACGTGGAGGCCACGTCATAAAAGTGGATGACACGTAGGGGCATCCATAGGATCTAGACGGCGTGCCATCTGTTAAGTTCAACGGTCGAAGATGAAGGAGCATCAAAGGAAGGTATCCCCACGTAACACCAAAGAGCTACTCTACACTTTACCTCATCACGAGGTGAGGTATAATCAACGGCTGGGAAAGTCCAACCGACACGTACGTGACAAGGGGAAGACCGACACCGCCCGGCGTTGCGCAGACCGGGACCGCCCCAACCACTCGCATTTAGTGCCGCTCGGAGGGCACGTGTCGGATGACCAACGAAGAGAGCGGGGTTGATCGAACGTAATGAACATAGGAATTATAGAAGGCGCGGAATGATAAGGAAGTCCGCGGACTATGCACGAGCACAAGAAGATAAGACTTCAACGCTCTTTTCCAAAGTGGACCCACTTAAATTAGCTATATATATGTCCCTTCCAAACAGGGAGGAGGGACATTGAGAGAGAACTAGAGAATAGGAGAGAAATCGGTGAGAAGTAAGTATGAGCATCAACCTGCGTGTTTGATGAACACCAAAAGTCTTGCGACTATTCTTGTAACCATTTACCTCATAATGAATATCCCCAGACCCGTGGATGTAGGCCTTAGTGCTGAACCACGTAAATCATCGTCTCCTTTACGTTTAGCATTCATATATCTTTATTTATGTGTTTACTTCTTAGATCTACCATTTTGGATGTTGATGAGATCATGACAAACCCGCGGGTTTGGAATCAATGAATCAACATCTACCTATGTATTTTATGCTATATTCACACTTTAATGCATATATTCAATGCACGCGGAGATTGTTTGTGAACACGTGGACGCCTATGTGATTTCCGTGTTCACAATATGGCGCTAGAAACAGTTTATCTTTTCCCGTGACTTTATAGCCTCTACCTCAAAAATTTTACTTAGAACATAGACAGATCTCGTGTTTAAACTCATTTTTCGCACATATCTCGTATTCTTTGTACTTTCTACCCAGATATCTGGGTCTTTTACAACCCTTAACTAGCAGATCTGTGTTTTGGGCTATTTTTCGCACATATTTATGTCCATTGTATTTTCTACCAACAGATCTCGGGCGTTGTGTAACTTCTAACCAAATGGATCTATGTTTTAACTAGTATTTCACACATAATTTCCACCAATAGATCTAGGTTTTTTGCAAACAACAACCCATGGACCTTATCCCAATTAATTCCGCACATCCGTCTATGTTTTTCATATTATTCGCTAAACCAATAGCTTGAATACACTCTTTGCCACTAGAAATCGAGCTTATGAAATCGAGTTTGAACTAACAGACTAACCCGTGGACTTTTTGTCTCGGTTTATCTCCATGCTCTCTCTGTGAGAATATTACAATGGAAAAGAACAAAGATACGGGGAAGACAAAGGTACCTTCAAAAGAGGCACCTAGGACTACGCCGTAGTAACAAGGAGCAAACAAGGGGCGAAGGACTCATAGCGGGACAAGACGCGGAAATGGAGCGGAAAACACATTACTTTTAGATGCGGGCATCATTGCAATGGAAGCAAAGAAGGCCGCGCGGCAAGAGCTTCTACACCTAACGCAGAGCTTCTCAAGTGGTCGCCTCCAAAGTGACGGCTACAACCGGGCCCACCGAGCCTCGAGAAGCGAGCGAGAATCGCAATCCGAACCTCCCTTACGGGATGCCGCCGACCAATGAACAAAACGCACAATCTGCAAAGGATCCTACGGAATGATCGAGCCGGATATACGGCTAGTGGAGGAAATCAATACCGCGGCCCCCGAGGGACAAGCTCAGTTACAGATAGGAACGCCAAATCAAGGATCAAACCAGTCTGCGCAAATATTGGCGCAACTAGAAGAGCTAAAAAGGAATCAGCAGACATACGCGGACGCGGTGGCCTTACTAGCCCAAGAGAACCAGCAATTAAAAGAGAAGATCCTCCAAAGCGCGGAGCTAGAGAATCAAATAGGGACGAGGCTAACTCTGCGGTGGAGAATAGAGACCGGAGGATGATCCTCGAAAACATCCCCGCGATAGTCAATCAAAGAGGAATACCACAAAGAGGTGCGCGGAACAATAGAAGGTCCGACCCGTACTACCATCCGGAAACTTCGGACTACTATGATGAAGAGGAGGCCACGATGTCACAACCTACGAGGAAGACGCGGTCTTCCATTCAGACGAGCACTTTGTTTGGCAATGGAGAGTCTTCGTGCGCAGATGCTAGCAGAGATCAATCAAATCAAGACCGGGCAAGGAGGTGGAAGACTAGAACAGTTATGAAGGAGGCCAACACTACCCCACTAGCGCGGCAATTGGCTACGCTACCATTCCGAGTAAGTGTCCTGGTCCCATCCTTTGAGTGTTACGACGGGTCCGCGGATCCCGCCGCCCACCTACGATATTACAACAGGGTAATGGCCGATGGGACCATGACGAAGCTATACTATGCGAGATACTTCCTTCAAGCCCGAAAGGATCCGCGTTATCTTGGTTTGATAACCTCAAGCCATGATGCATTGATTCGTATGATCAGCTCACCGAAAGGTTCTTGGCCACCTACATGTATAACAAGGTTGTGAACACAGGGATGGACAAGCTCTTCTCGCTTGCAATCAAATATAAGGAGTCCATTCGAGAATACACGGATAGGTGGCACAAGATATGTCAAGCCATAGGACATGTGGACCCCGTGGTGAGTATTAACTGTTACAAATGGGGACTTGACAGGATGAGCCCATTGTTTGTCGAAATCCACGGTACCACCCCAACCACAGAGGGAGATTTGAGGATAATCATCGAAAAACATGCGAGGTTGGAAGAAATTCAACGAGAGAACCCAAGAGCACAGGCTCAACGACCTCCACGGACCAACTCCGCGGAACAAGCAAACAGATCCAGCGGACACCAAAAAGATCAGAAAGACGACCACAAAAGGAGTGGTAGAAAATTTGAAGACCGAGTCTACACGAAGCTCAACACCAGCTACTCACGCATCTTAAAGGAGATCAAGGACCGCGAAAACTTAGACTGGCCTTGGTCTAAGGGGAAGCAACCACCGGCCTCGGAGGAATCCAAAGAGTACTGTGATTTCCACTGCTTCTACGGGCACCCAACAGAGAAGTGCAAAAATCTCAAGATAGTGATACAAAAGCTGATAGATGCAGGGGATCTCAAAAAATATGTAGAGAAGGCTGGGGCGGAAGACAGAGCCAAACGCAGCAAACAGGTCCAATTGCCAGAGGATAATCGCTGGGTGAATACTATATCCTGCTCGCAAATCAAAGAACCAACCCTAACTGCACAAATAGGGAAAATATTGAGGAAGCAATTTGAAGACTATTGTGAGCTTTACAATTTAGACGGGAAAGAAGTGGAAGATCACGAAGAATGGATGGACGCACCTCTAACCTTCGAGGTCGAGGACATTGAGGATGACATGGAAGATCACAATGATCCTTTAATCCTCACCTTGCCAATCGCAGGATGCAACATAAAGAAAATCCTCATCGATGGAGGGAGCTCCGTAAATGTCCTGTTTTACGATACCTTCAAACGTATGGAGCTTAATGACGAGCAACTCTTGACCTCGCACTATACCATCTATGGGTTCAATGGTACGGCTACGAAGCCTCTCGGGGATATTGTTTTGCAGGTGGACGCATGTCCCATGAAAGTTGACACTCGCTTCAGTGTGGTGGACGCGCCCTCACCCTACAATGCCATTATTGGACGAAGATGGGTCCACAAGCTTAAGGGAGTCGCAGCCACCTACCATAAATACCTTAGGTTTCCTACTCCCTAGGAGTAATGGAGATCAAGGGTGATCAAGCTTCCGCAAAGGAATGCCGTGCAATGCAAATACAACTCAAAAACAAAGACGAAGCATGGGAGAAGAACCTCACCACGGACATGATGTTGGAAAAGCTTGACGATCTCGAAGAAAGGAGAGAAGCGGCCCGCAAAGAATGGAAATACTACCAAGTTGGGCTAGCCGGAGAATATAACAAAAAAGTGAAACTTAGGAATTTTGTAGAAGGGCAAGTATGTGTTAAGGACCATTCCCCAATACCAGCGAGAAAAGAAGTGGGGAAAATTAGCACCAACGTGGGGAGGACCCTACGTAATACACGACATCGCAGGAAATGACTCTTACTATCTGCGTAATTTGAAAGGGGAAACCCTCATGCATCCGTGGAATGCCAAATATCTAAAGCCATACTACCCGTAATCTATCACTGCGTATGCATTTCGGAAGAAGAAAATTGACTTACAAGTCCACATGTTTCTATCTCTGATGAAGGAGTAACGCGCCTTAACTTTTCAATCAATCCAAGCTTTCATCTTCAAGTGTCATATTCTACTCATTACCCACACGCATTTCAATTTATTCAATACCCACAACCAATACCACATGGGACACACGTATATACCACTCACATACCCATCTCGTACATAGGAGATCAACAAAAGAACGAAATATGAATGTACATTGAAAACCATGCCACATCTTAATAAAATATCGACACTATCGTTACCCCGTGGACGTAGGCCTTAGGGCTGAACCACGTAAATCATTGTGCGATTACTATTATTAAGAACTCGCATTATACTTTAATAAGAGGAATGTCCCCGCACAAAGCGTGGATCATACCCACTGCAATATACCGGGGAATGTCCCGCACAAAGCGTGGATCATACCCACTGCAATATACCGGGGAATATCCCGCACAAAGCATACACATGCAATCTCTCGGAACTCCCCCATAAGTGTATATAAGTGTATGACCAGGGGTGACTTCCCCCAGAACGAGATATCCGAGCAATATTATAAGCCGCGAACTCAATGGAATATATCCTTGAACGTCGGCCAGACCCCCACCGTTCAGAAATCCTCTGTCCAAGGAATTAGATGGACGGGGTGACAGGTCACAAGACAATTCCGAGGATATCAACCTACGGAATTGCACGAACAATACACTTTCTCAAATTCCAAAGATCAACATCCTTGGATTACACACACTACAGAATTACTCATTATATTAACTTGATTTATAAAGCCAATAGATGCGAATTCAACAAAATACAAATTCAGATTTAAACGCTAAAGTTTGATCTAGTACACATGTGATTGATTACAAGCCTAGCAAGAAAAGCAGCAAAAAATGCCAAGAAGGCTAAGCAACTGAGATCAATCCCTAACATACTAGTTATGATCTACTGAGAAGGAGCATTATCCGCGGGTTTATCCTTCAATGACGAAGGAACACTACCACCAGAGGAAGGGCCAGAGGAACTTTTGATCGCCTTGGCCGCTTCCTCCCGAGACAAGGCCAGAAGGGAGCAAAGCACACTTGAAAATGGCCATTGAGTTTTGCCGTTGTTCATGAGCATTAACTTTTAGTTTTAAAATCGTTGTTGAATGCTATCCATTTAATTTAAGCTATAGGAGGTCAATGCGAATAATCCATATACGTGACAAACACACATATTTAAAATCACAACTGAGATCTCTGATTTTTTTCTAGAGATTCTAACTCTCACAAACTTATCTATACTTGGGCAAAGAGAGAAACCAAGATCCATTGTTCTCTCCGTCTCTCGCTCTCTTCCCCGTTCTTCACCCCTTTGATCTTCTACTCAACCCCGATTTGGTTTCGAGTATAATTCTTGAGTTTGATAGATCGGGTTTGATTTTCATCTCAAACTTCACTTATTCAAATTTTCTTTGCTTCTCGTTGTAAAAAATATGATGATGAGGAAAAGAGAAACTATTTTAATTTCGTCCATGGTTCTTTTTTTCCTCGATTCTTGAGAAATTTTATAATAAATCTAAATATTGATTTGTTTCCAACTTTTTCAAATTGATTTTGTTGTCACCAAAGGAGAACCAGTTCTACGTCTAGATTGCGTTGGATTTTATTTTTTCACAAATATGAGATTATCTCGTGAATTCAACATATTGCTGTTGTTTTTGTTGATCTTACTTTGCAAAGACATACCGCACAAAAATGGGAACAAACTTGGTAGACTTAAGTATGGAAAAACCGCTCACCTCCAGCTTTATCATGTTATGGTATAACCTCTAGAATTTGATGAAAATTGAATTCAACCGAGACTCATACCACACCGATTGTTTATTGAAAATCTTCTTCTGGGTTGAACCACATGGAAATTCTCGTTAGTGATTTTCCTGTGGACTCTTTTCCAATTAGTAATCTATGAAATCTTCGTTATCGTTAATATATTTGTTGTTTCGACCAATATTCCTATAAAGTTACACCCTGAGAGATCACAGTGAGAAAGATGGTAATTTAAAGGTATCCATGGAACTAAATACTAATACATTTCTTATAAAACCTATGGCAAATAACAAGACTTCTTCAGCCTCCTTGTTCCCGATAGCTTTACACTCTTCATCTCAAATAGATGTATGTTGTTCTGATTAAAATGTAATTTGTTAAGTTTCAAGTGGAAAGATGGCCCACCCCAAACTTTATGGACTCAACCGGCTTTTTTCCATCTTAAATTTTTTTTATTCCTCGTGCTTGGCAGCTTATCGACTTCTTTTCTCCGAGACAAGGCCAGACCACGATGGTAATGGCTCCAAATGATGGGCCATTGGCCCTCCAATTGAACTACCTTAGCTACCGAGCTTGTCAAATGGTTTACAACTTCTAGCAAACTTGCCATCCGAATTCCAAACTTCTTACATATTTGCTTGCTAATGGAGATAATGTAAGTTTGTCTAGTAAATTTGTCTCTCTAGTTAGGCCTTGTCGGAGCTAGAGAGTGTATGTTGTTTCAGAGATCTTGTCCTTATATTAGAAGACCTTATTGCTTATGATCTTTGTACTGGAATATTGTTATTGAAAAATTGAATTATACAATTTATATATAAAATCTTCATATTTGATACAAATTATTATTATTATTTTTAAATTTAAAAGTAATTCAACAACTCATGACAAAATGGAATTTAATCGTATTAGGACATGTTCGACAACGTCTTCAATGGTGAATGGTGAAACTTTTAACAACCCCCATATGACAACGCCTCGAAAATGTTGTCATACCCATTTGACAACGACTTTTCCACGTTGTTACTGGCCATTTTTGTTGTAGTGATACCTTCACAATGGTTAACCGCGGAGTCCCGTGCTTCTGCGGCATAATCATATTCATTTGATAACCTATCACAATCTACCTGCAGAAGATTACGAGCATACTGAATCGCGCTTAGGTCATCTCGAAGCATTGAGTTCGAATGATGATATCGGTTAACCTCATCATTCTTCGATTCCAACCCCTTGTTAAGATGGTACATAGTCACCTCTAAGTTTTTCTCATACTCAACCTGAAGGGCCACATCAGCTCGAGACGCGGATAAGGCACTACTAAGAGCGCCAGATTCCGCCCTAGCGTCATCTCTTTCCTTAGCAAGACGTTGCATATAAGCCCGCACATCTGAGGGATGAGAAGAACGCGCTTGCCGCAGTTCTTCTTCCATGACATTAAGCTTAACTTCTAGAGTGGAAATCTGGCCGCGGCTTTCTCAAGATTATCCCGCGTCCATAAAAGAGCCCCGTTGAATAAATGACGGTCATGGTTGTTTTGATTTTGCAGATCTACCAAGTAAAACTTTTCTTACGCCATTCTTCGGCCATAGCATTATGGAAATCCGCGCGAGCATTCCATTTCGCTAATTCACTCTTGAGTTTTTCAACTAACTCAAAGAATACGACCTTTTTGACGAATTCTCTCACCCCGAAGCCACATCAACTCGGGATTCCACCCACCGAAGATAGTACAATGGGAGGAGGGAAGAAGAAGATAACTCGAACATATAAGGAACATCTAATAATCAAAGAAGAGGAGACGCAAACCCGAAATAGACGAAGAATTCTTCTCACCCACCTCTAACTCCGCCCTTGACCGAATCTAGCTCGAACGCAACTTTGCCTCTTCCACGTCCCGCTGTTCCTTGCGCTTGCTGCACCCTTCAGCTCTGCTTATTTCCTCATCTTTAGCAGAGGCCGCAACTTCAACACTCGAAAGCACCTCTTCACGATGGCGGAGTTTCGCTTCTAGCTTGAGAGACTTAGCCTTGAAGAGCCGGTAAAGATTATGGTTACAATATTCACTCCTCATCATCTATCGATCAAAAAGGGAAATTAGTTCACATAACACACCTAAGTAAAATCGGGGGTTAGAAAGAGCAGACAAACCTCCAATAACTGCTGTGGGGATAACTGTACTTGGTACCCATCAAAGAATAGCCATCATACCAATGACGAGAGGGGAGGATTCACCACGAGATCAATCCCGCCCGGCCAAAGATTCTTGTCCCACCCTTCATCTACCACCTCCTCAGAGGTTAGCTCCATATGCCTGCGAGTAAAAGAGTCCGAACTCTTTTCCCCTTCAATCACAGGGGCAGGATGCGACACGACAAGCAAGTCCTTCTTTTTAAGCCAAGCCAAAATAGCATCATCGCCATCCGCGATCAAGGACCGCGAGAAATCATCTGAGGAAGAATCTGAGGGCTTCCCACCAAGTGAAGCACCAGTATTACCTTGCACCAAAGCCCCGCTAGCAGCGGAGGAAGTGCCAACAAAACCCTCGGATGGACCGCCAAAACCTCAACATCGATCCGCGTGTGGCGACCCACCTCCGCAGCCTACCTTTAAGAACATCCCAGTCATCACCAACTTGAAGCAGATTGAAATCCGAGACAAGCCCCATAGCTGCGGCCATGTCAAAAGATTGTTCCCCGGATAAAACCTTACCAAAGGAGAACTCACAGTAAGCATCCTCATCCTTGTCACTACTACCAAGAGCAACTCCCTTGCCCTTGTCTACAACGGCCCGCTGCAGGCCAATGCCACTGTCCTCTCGCGACCGGATCTTCACCAACCTCAATACCCAGGCCCCACTTGACTTAGCATCCCCCCTGCACACGACATCACCACCACCACCAGGGGCCGATCACCACTACCACCACCAAAGGTGGCCCGATCACCAACACCAACACCAAACAACCGATCACCACTACCACCACCAAAGGGGCCCGATCACCATCACCTCCACCGACGCCCCCACCAAAGAACACTATTTCCTTCTTGAAAGGGCGGAGAAGTCTCAATCCGCTCTTCCTTATCGGAAACATCCTCGTCACCATTCACCGGACCGTTCACATCCTCGAAGTGCGTAGAATCTTCTCAAGTGGGAGAATTTGACGATTGCTTGGGATTGATCTTTTCTTTCTAAGCACTGCGAGACATAATGATAAAGAGACATAATGATAAAAGAGCCATTTGTATCTCCTTTCCTTGGCATAATCAACATTACTTAAGAAAACGAAGGGGCATATATACGTAGAAAACAAATAACATACCTTAGCAATATTAGTACTCCTGCGGAGGAAGGTTAGCATCGGAGATATCTTCGTCTTCCGCGTCATCAACATCACGATTGTAAGCAAAATCCATACCTTCAAAACTCATCTGCCAAGGGCAGTAATGGGCATAACGAGAAGGAGAGGCTTCGCGATAAGAACTGTCAACAATGTGGCCAACCATGGGGTCCTGGGACCCAACCATAGACCCACGGACCAACAACTTCAAGAACAAAGGGAAGACCACTCATAGTCATGATCACGCTTAATTCTCTCATCAAATAGGAATAGGAAGACCTTCAAAGCACTGGGAATCCTCGCCATCTTGGAATCACTTACCTCGCTCAAAAGGCGAATTTCCCCTTAACAGAGCAATATTCCGCAGACTCACGTACCACGGCTTACGTGTCTTCCTCGTTAACATAATCTCCAAAGGACTTGTTGAAATTTTCAGGAGTATACCACCCTTTATCCTCTTCTAATTTGGGGGTATAGCAGGTCATCATCGTTTGCCCTTTGCTACGAAGATAGCATTCTCGGAGATGGCGAAGATAATTACCTGTCAACTGTTGCACCCCAAGATTATGACTCTTCTTAGAAGTATCGCGGCTAGACAAGACCCGGTAGTAGAAATCATCACCAGCTTTATACAAAGGCAACATCAAACCAGCCTCGAAAGCACCCACGATCGTCAATAAATGAAAGGCATCATACTGATAATTGGTAACCATCTCATAGGTTATATCTTTATCAGGGGCATAAAAGCGAACTTGGAAGTGCTGAAGACCGTGCTTCAATTTGAAGGCTTCAAGATCGATGTGTCTGAAAGTGAACTTCTTGTTACCCAAAGGTAAAGGACGAAAAGTAACAAAGCAGAGTCATCCTCGTAAGCGTCTCCCGTAGCATCTTCCGCAACCCGCTACCTTCTTCTTAGGAGGAACTACATCTCCCGAAGATTCTATCTCCGTAGCCTTCCTCTTCGGAGGCCGATTCTTAGTTGACTTGCCCGAACTAGGCACGGGTGGAGGCGAAGGAAGATTAGTCCGCGGTGGAGGCATGGTGCGGAGAGGCTGCACATCTAGAAGTTCAAAGGTCTGCGGATTCTCATTGTTTCTTAGGAGAACCATCTCTAGGACGAGTCACGACGTATCTAGACCCCCGCGGCGGATCACCCCTTTTTGAGCGAAGGCCTCGACTGCAGGACGAGGACGTTCGTCTATCCCGAGGATCACCCCGAGTAAGAGAAGGCGAAGTTCCGCCCTAATATTGGAATCTCTCCAAGGATATCTATGAGGACTTGACGGAGGAGTTTGATAAGGGACCCGCGGACGATCGGACATATCTCATGACACAAACACAAATAGAAGTGCAAATCGTAGTCAAGGAAGATCGAAAAACAAGAAAATCTCAAGAACATCAAAGAAATGTGAAGAAAACCCTAGATTTCATCTACAACCATTTAAGCTCTCAAGCTATTACTCAAACTCAAAAGAAGAAAAAGAAAATCAAAACATGGCCGGTAAAACACACGGCTCAGCGGCGTCAACTTTCAAATTCCATGATATACATAAGATTGAAACCCATCATGATACATCACCAGAAAATCAAGAACTCAACAGGGGTAGAAATGGCGAGTAAACAAAGTAAAAATCCTACCCGAACTTCAATAAGTAAATCAACGGCAACACGGCAAAGAATAAAGAATAAAGAATGCAGCAAGCAAAAGAATGGTAATGGTGGCGAAGAAGTTAAGAAGACGAAGGAGAGATTGGGCGGAGAGAATAAACAGAGAATGTGAATTTAATTCACATTCCTTCATTCTCTTCTTTTTTATAGGACCAAAAGAAACCGTCCATTACCCAAGGGGCATTTATGGCCGGATATGGGAAACGTGCACAATAAATGCAGATAACTCCTTTTTAGGAGAAGTTATGAAGAGAGAGATAAAAAACGTACCACACGATTCTTCTTCCAACTAAAGTCGGCGCCTAAATACAAGAAGAGGGGCAAATTGTAAGTACACTTATTTATCTCCCTCACCACGTGTACTAGCAAAACCCACGTGGAGGCCACGTCATAAAAGTGGATGACACGTAGGGGCATCCATAGGATCTAGACGGCGTGCCATCTGTTAAGTTCAACGGTCGAAGATGAAGGAGCATCAAAGGAAGGTATCCCCACGTAACACCAAAGAGCTACTCGCTATACTTTACCTCATCACGAGGTGAGGTATAATCAACGGCCGGGAAAGTCCAACCGACACGTACGTGACAAGGAAGACCGACACCTCCCGGGCGCAGACTGGACCGCCCCAACCACTCGCATTTAGTGCTGCTCAGAGGGCACGTGTCAGATGACCAACGAAGAGAGCGGGGGTTGGTCAGCGTAATGAACATAGGAATTATAGAAGGCGCGGAATGATAAGGAAGTCCGCGGACTATGCACAGAGCACAAGAAGATAAGACTTCAACGGCTCTTTTCCAGTGGACCCACTTAAATTAGCTATATATATGTCCCTTCCAAACAGGGAGGAGGGACATTGAGAGAGAACTAGAGAATAGGAGAGAAATCAGTGAGAAGTAAGTATGAGCATCAACCTGCGTGTTTGATGAACACCAAAAGTCTTGCGACTATTCTTGTAACCATTTACCTCATAATGAATATCCCCAGACCCGTGGATGTAGGCCTTAGTGCTGAACCACGTAAATCATCGTCTCCTTTACGTTTAGCATTCATATATCTTTATTTATGTGTTTACTTCTTAGATCTACCATTTTGGATGTTGATGAGATCATGACAAACCCGCGGGGTTTGGAATCAATGAATCAACATCTACCTATGTATTTTATGCTATATTCACACTTTAATGCATATATTCAATGCACGCGGAGATTATTTGTGAACACGTGGACGCCTACGTGATTTCCGTGTTCACAACTGCCATAACATCTTTCTTCATTATAATTTATTCCAAAATTTTCAAAGAAAGATCTGTTGATAAGCAAAACGTTGAGGTGAGTAGAGTATCCTGGAACTTAGAACGACAACAGGAATCATCTGATTGGCACCACGAACTCAAAAGTTGTCAACCATAGCCATGCAGATATGACGACGTGACTTGACAAAATATGAACTTTTCAAATGACATATCAAGCGAAGTTAGATAGTGACGAGGTTTAGTTAGCAGCGTCATTAGGTCTACTACTGGTCCACTTGATAAATCAGAACCTGTTATTAGTGGTTAACTAATAGACGTCTATTCAAATTGTATTTAAACTTGCCACCAGGTTTTCGCCATTAGTGTTACTTAAATCACACTTCATTAATTCACGTCATATGCAAATGAATCATCCGATAAGATATACGTTTGAAAACCTAGCTATGAGCTTAGCTAATGGCAGCTGATCACCCTGATGAAGATGTTGAAATCATTTTCCCGCTTTAAATGAATGTGTGAAATTAGTAAAAGAAACTGGATAACAAGTTTACATCAGTGCACGAAGCTACTTTAGAATGACCGCCAAAATGATCTAGAGATCATTATGCATTTAATGATAAACAGTTAAAGGTGCAGCATTTAATGATAGTAGATTTCATACTAATAGAGTCAAATACTTCATTTGTCAATAGTTTGATCGAGTAGTAGTATAATTCATGATCATCAGTCATCACCCTTAGATATTAAGACCCGTTCTTGCCCTGCATGAAATAAATGCATAGTTCTGTAGTAGTCTTTCCCACTGGTATCAATTCCAAGCAATGTGGATCATAGTAGTCAGTGAACAAGTCAAAAGCTCATACCCTCGTTGCCCGGTCATCCATGTTATTTACGTTTCTGGAAAAGAGTTACTACCATTTTTCTAACATGACATATTTTTATATTAAGAGCACCATTTCGATTTGGTAAAATGTTATTCAGTCAGTGAAAGATGCGTTTAAGGAAAACTTTTATGTTTATGAAAAATCGACCAATAGTCAATTGCAACGAATAAATCCACAACGATTAAAAGATATGCATTGTTATATGTGTAGGTGTAGAAAATCCTACCACTACATCCAAAGGTAACTAAACACTCACACGAAAGGAAGCAAAACAAACAAGAGAAGTAATAGAACACGAGATGTACGTGGTTCGGCATGATTACCTACGTCCACGGGGTATAAAGGAAGATCTTATTACTCGATTCAAGGTTACAAGACGGATTTATCTCTCTCAATGCCTTTAGTATGCTCTCTTTCCTTATTTCTTGCTTGGGTTCTTCCTCTCTACATGGTCTCTATTTATAGTTACAAGTGATGATACATCAGTACTACGATGTTAGGCCTGGCGTAGCCTCCTCGATGTTCCTCTCGGGTGGTCGGGCGATGTCTCGGCCGATTGTCCTTATTTGTTCGGTCGGTCGTCAAGCCGAGTGATGTCTGCTTCTGCTATCTTGCCACTCGATGTCGCCCGTTTGGTGGGGGTAATCGATGTCGCCCTTGGGATCCTTGGCCGAGTCTTCCTTGACCGAGTCCTTCTTATCTCTTCACCAACTTTGTCAGCGCATTTATGGCTCCAGCACCCGATGTCCATCGCATCACAGCTTTTCCCCTTTTCGTCGACTTTTCAAACTGTCTCAGCTCCTCTTTTCTTGCGCCCAGATTTGGAGAGGTGATCCGGTACTCTTGATACATTCTTTCTCTGGTACGTCACGGCCTGGGATCATTCCACCTGTCCCTGTGGATTATTTACACCTACATTTATGCCCCTTCTTTCACTCGTGTGGTCAACACGTGGGGAAGAACAACCGCCTCGTCTTCCCACGTCCTCGGTCATGCCGGTTTTTACGCATGCTGTCCCCCACTCGCTTCAGTTACTGCGACCGGTTCACCTTCTCTGCCGGTCACCACAGGGGGGGGTTTATAAGCCCGGGGCCTAAACCTTGCTTCCCTCTTATTTCTTTCTCTGCAATTTCACTCTGTCCTCTCTGCAACTTCATTCTTTCTCTGTTCTCTCCGCAACTTTGTTCTTTCTCCGTCTCCTTTTCGTTGCTGCTGGCTATTTCTTCGACAAATCTCTTCCCTCTGTTCTCCGTTATCCGTCGTCTTCTCCGTCTCCGTTGCCGCTGCAACTTCCGGTCGTGTTTCGCTTCTCTTGCCGTTTTCTCATCAGTTTTATGGCGTCCTCAACTCCTCAAATGACAGAAAGAAGGTGTGTGAGTTATGTGTTTTCTGATGAAGACGGCGTATCACTTGATTCCCTGTTCGTCGTGGAGATTCCTTCCAAGTATGATTATCGCGCTCTAGATTCTATCTTTCCTGATAACCCGTCTTCGTTTTCTTGTAGGGCTGACAAGAGGACCGCTAAGGACTTAACTGACGAGCAATATGTTCAACACCAAGGATGAGTTCGGTCTTCCACGGGTATGACGTCGAGGCTCTTGTCGAGCCGTAGGGGTGTTCGAGAAGGAGGATGTTTTGAGGTTTTCCCATTCAAACAGGCGACCATTGTCACCAGGGGCCAGCTAGAGCTCTGGGCTGCGTTTCCCTCTATATGATCCTAGTCGCCCATTCTCGTACGAGGCTCTCTCCAAGATTCGTCCGTCGCCGTGCCTTGGCCCAATGGAACAGAACACTTTCCGCATCCCGTCCCAGGAGTGGGAGGCGTAGTCGAGGCGAGTGCGCTCCTACCGCTTGGTCTACCTTCAATCCTTCTCGGGCGAGTGACTATACCCCTACCGCCTTCGCCGATAATTATCGGAGCGGGACCACCACTAATGGCGATCTCGCCGGTTTGCCGCCAGCCCTCACCGTCATAAGACTCTTCCCGAGGGAGTCAGAGGCTTCTTTTGGATGAAGACCCCGAGGGAAAGAGTTCCAACAAGCACGCCCGTCATACCAATGACACGGCTTGGGACCGGGTTCCGCCGCTATTTCCGGCCCTCTTTTGAGTGGCAAGCTTCCTCCTCCCGCCGAATTTTATCCTTTATGGGTAGTCAACGTTGATCGGGTCAGTGTATTTCTCTGTCTCTCTAGTTTGATTGGTCGGCTCGAGCGACTTGCGGGGGTGATGTTTTGTTTTGGTGTTTTTCAGACTAAGTCCCAGGTATTCCTTCTGAGGCTTTCGTTCATCGGAAGAGAGATAGGATTGCCGGAGCGATGAGGATACGGGAAGGTAACAAATATACTTATTGTTTTTTATTTAACGTACATGTACGTGCCCCTATTTGTTGCCTTGCATGGATCTGACGTCGGCTCATGCGCGAAGTTGAGGGTTGACAAGGGTCTTTGGCGCCGCGAAGGGCGGTGAGGATCCGATGATCGGCTACCTTTGTCACATTTCCGGGAAGTCGCCTCGAAGTCGTCCGACGACTCGCCTACCTTTGTAGGTGGGAAGCCCAAGGGAAAGGGTAAAGAACCTAAGGAGGATGTGTTCGCCCGGAGGAGAATGTGCCCGGGAAGTGGCCGGTGAAGGGATTGTTCTCGCCGATGGCACTTTGTGTATGTTGTATCCGAAGGTGATGATGAAGAAGGTCTTTTTGATGATGAGGATGATGGCCTTGGTAATGATGTGGAGTCGGGCCAGACGGAGAAGTCGGGTGATGGTGGGAACAGCTTGATCGATCGTGACGTGGAGAATGTTGCCGTCGGGGGTCAACCGCTGAAGACGTCCCCTGCCGTGGTTCCTAATTCCAGTAGCAGTACCTCCTTCACCATCTCGGGCCCTATGTGCAACTCGCTTGGGGCACTGATCTCCCCCGATTTTGCCTCTCTGTCCGATGAAGAGAAGGTCAATGCCGTTTCTTTGTATGAAGCTGGTCTGAAGAGTACCTTTGATCTCCTGGTGAGTTAAATTGATCGGGTATTGTGTTCTTGTATTTGGGTTAGGGCTGACTATGCTAGTGTTGTTCTTAGGATGTCAACCGCTCGCTGTTGAATGTCGCCATTCAACGTCGGGAGGCCGTCGAAAGGGAGAATCTTCGTCTTTTGTTGCAGCAGGAGCGCGAGCGGTCTCGAGGGTTGGAGAGGGAGTTGGCCAAAACCCAAGGTATTCGTTTTACTTGCAATTAGTTATGATTGATCTTGTAGTGCCAATATCCTAAGCTTAGTACTCCCTCGCTAGCCGAATCCTCTATCAGAGGCCGAAGCTGCCACAAGGTATCGTCTGTTGAAGAGGGAAGCGAACATAGAACGGGATCACGTTTCGAACTTACAGCAGAGAATAGTTAATAAGGATGCTAAGATGGATCGCCTAGAAACCGATATTGAGGATCTTCAATCTAAACTTTATCGGTATGAGACGTTTGAGTATGTTCCCGAGGAAATTGATAATTTGAGGGCGGACTTAGCTCACTTCCAGGGTATAGCGGCCGAGAAAACGTTATTAGCCGACAACTTAGAAGTTCAATGTGGTCGGCTAAGACTTCAGGTCCGAGATCTGCATGCAGATCGCCTTCGGATCTTGGGGGAGAGGGACGCTACTGAGAAGCGTAGCCGAGAGGCCCTTGAGAAGCTTAAGGAGTTTGGAAAGGTTTCTGAGGAGTTGGATTGGGTGCGTGCTCAATTGTCGGGCTTGCAGGCCGCCCACTCTCGATGAGGGAGGAATGGAGTGATCACAAGAAGTATTGCCCCACTAATGAGTTTAATGAACAGCGGTACCTAGAACTTTCTTGAAGGTGTCTTCCCTCGAGTGTAGCCTGTCTGAGTCCGAGGAGTCGGTTAGAATAATTGCCCCTTTGTTGGAAGGTGGTGTGCTTTGTGTCGTGCTTTCCGTGTTGTTATCTCGTTGTTGTTGTTGTGTGACTGACCGTTCTTGTTGTCTTGGCAGCCGAGCGGAAGAAAGTAGCCTCGTTGGAGGAGGAGAACGTTCGTTTGAAGGGGAAGGAGGCTCATTTACTCGACGGGTGGCCACCGCCGAGGCGGCATCGGAGCAGACTAGCGCGGATCTTGCCGCCGAGAAAGCG
Source organism: Papaver armeniacum (assembly GCA_023531295.1). Taxonomy (NCBI): domain Eukaryota; kingdom Viridiplantae; phylum Streptophyta; class Magnoliopsida; order Ranunculales; family Papaveraceae; genus Papaver; species Papaver armeniacum. The sequence goes on along the minus strand of JAJJWW010001858.1, from coordinate 187,460 downwards.
AAGTTCGATGAGGAGCTCGTCTCGAAGGTCAAAGCCGGTGTGAAGGCAAAGTGCTTGATAAGAAGCGAGCCGATCTGCCGCCAAGAAGGCCGTCCCGGCTTTCTACTTCCTCCAAAGAGTGATCACGTCTTTTGTAGCGCTGCGTCGCTGTCTTGCCCTTTTCCTCGGGTTGTAATTCGTTTGAACACTTTGTTACCTTCTTGCATAACTTGTTGCGGGGTGCTGCGTCGCCGGTTTGTTTGCTCTTTTTGCTACGATCTTTGTTACACTACGATGTCATTATTCTTATTTATGTTGGGTTGCCCGTATGTGGCTTTTCTCCGTCGTAGCCTTGTTATTGTCCTTTTTTATGCCCGCATGAATAGACAGTTAGTCACAAATGCCGTTTCATCGAACACACTCAACAAGGAAGGTCATCGGGCCGATGCCATGTCCTGACCGAGGCATCTCATCACCGTCTTCGAGATCTAGTGGAAGGGAAGTTGGTCTTGCCTAGTTTCTATGGGATCGACATCCCAAGAAGTTATCGATTAATCTTCTTGGGCAAGTGATTCGACCACTTGCGAGGAGAGCAATGTTGATCGCTCGACCGTCGAGTACTCATGCCTCGACAATCGGCCACTCGGTTTCCAACCACCAGGGCTCCCCGAACTACCTCGGCACTTGCACAATGCCATCGCCCCCGAGTTCGAATAGTCCGTGTTAGTGTAAGTCGCCCGCACTTGCACAATGCCATCGCCCTTGTTCGAAACGACCATTCGAACGCACTTGTCATATTTCCAACCCCACGCGGCCTTTCACAGAAATAGATGACAAGATATCTTACCTGATTTCATGGATGGTAGAGCTTTAGTCGTGTTGCGTTCCATGGCCGTGGCTCGGGTTTTCCGTCCGGTTTCAGTATCTTGTATGCCCCTTCTCCGACCTTCTCAACTATTGTGTAGGGTCCTCCCCATCGTGGTGCAAGTTTACCGCCCTTCTTGTCACGCTCATAGCTAGGTAAGTGTTTTAGTACCAGCTGCCCCGGTTGGAATTCTCTTAGGCGGACCCGTTTGTTGTATTCTCGTTGGATCCTTCGTTGGTAATTCTCCATTTTTTGCAGGGCCATCTCTCTCGTTTCTTCTAAATCGTCGAGTTTAGCCAAGATAAGGTCCGCCGAGATGTTTCGCCTCCATGCTTCGGTCCTCGTGGTGGGTATCATCGCCTCCGTAGGTAGTATGGCCTCGGTCCCGTATGTTAGCATGAAGGGTGACAGTCCCGTTGCCTCCCTGCGAGTTGTCCTATACGCCCACAAGACATTGTAGAGTTCTTCGCACCATTCCCCATATTCCCCGTCGAGTTTCTTCTTCATGTTATCGGCGATGGTCTTGTTTGTGATCTCGGCCTGTCCATTGCTTTGGGGGTATAAAGGCGTGGACTTGCTCTTTCGGATGTTGTAAGTGTTGAATAGCAGGTCGATGTTTTTGCCTTGCAATTGTTTCCCGTTGTCAGAGACGATTGCTGCCGGAATCCCAAAGCGGCATATGATGTGTTCCCAGATGAACCGAAAGACGTCCTTATCCCGTATGTGCCTTAGCGGAGCGGCCTCGACCCACTTGGTGAAATAATCGGTGGCCACAATTAAATACTTCCGTTGTCCTGATCCGACGTGTAGTGGTCCCACGATGTCGATTCCCCATTTAGCGAAGGGCCAGGGACTAATGACTGAGTTCAATGTTACAGCCGGCGCATGTATCTTCTTTCCAAATTTCGGCACTGCGTGCAAAACGGTGGCCATATGCTTCGCGTCCTCATTCATGTACGGCCAGAAGTATCCCATGGTTTTAGCTCGTGCCGCTAGGCTACGGCCCGAGCCGTGGTTTCCACTGCCCCATAGTGTAATTCGTTAAGGATCATCTGCCCCTCTTCCTTACTTAGGCATTTTAGCAATGGTCCTAGGTATGATTTTCGGTATAGGGTGCCATCCCTAAGTTCGTACGCGGCGGCTTTGCTCTTGATCTTGTTGATCTCAGGCCTCCCCTTGGGCAACCTTCCCGTTTCGAGGTATTCATGAATCGGCTTTCTCCAATCATCGGCCCGGTATTGATCGGTAGTGGTTGCCGCGACTTGTCTTGTGATATCCACGTTCTCTGCATCAAGGCATTAGGATCCTCATGATTCGAATACCCTCAATGCTTGAGTCGGTCAACATGGAAGCGATATATGCCAGGGCATCCGAGTGCCGATTGTCTTTTCTGCAGATGTGTCGGAATTTGATGCTTGGTATTTACCCGATGTAGGATTGGGCGAGCTCCCAGTATTTTGCGGAAAGGGTCATGTATGGCATATTGCCGGTGATTTGCCGCACAACTAGCCGGAGTCGCTTGTCACCGTACCTCCCGGATGCCCATCTCCACAATCAAGCGTAGGGCATGTATTATCGCCGTACTCCGTGACATTGTTGGTTGCTTTGAACTCAAGCCTAAAAGAGTGGACCATTTTCTTGCCCTTCGGTGTCGTAAAGACCCGGGTCCAAACCCGACCCATCTTTATTGGATGACCCGTCGACGAAAACCTCCCATCGTGTCTGCCGCAGGTCTCGAGTAAATCGGGTGAATCTTCTCGATCTTCCTCCATTCCGGGATGTCCTCTACTTCGTCCTCGTCACCGAGGGGGAAGTCTCGCAAAAATCGGCCATCGCACTGCGCTTTCACCGCCGTCCTCATTTCATAAAAAAGATATCGAATCGCTTTATTTGTGCGCTCCATTTGGAGATCCGCCCGACCTGGCTGCATTGTCAAAATCACCGACTCTATGGAGGACTTGGTAAGCACTCGAATCTTATGAGTTTGGAAATACGTCCGAGCTTCTGCGTTGCAAACACTAGCGCTAGTATGAGTTGCTCGATTCTCGTGTAGTTCTTTTCCGCGGGTTCATGGTCTTGCTTATGAAATATACCCCGCTTTTCTTCGCTCCCTCGTTCTTGACTAACACAACGCTGATGGCGTGATCAAGTTGCCCCGAGGTACAATGTTAGTACGTCTTCGGGCTCGGGTCTTTGTAACACCGGTAGGCTTGCCATGTGTTGCTTGATTTTCTGGAATGCTTCCTCACATCTCTCGGTCCATTTAAACTTCTCTCCCTTCCTTAGCGTCCCGAAGAAATCCTTGCACTTGTCTGACGATCGAGAGATGAATCGTCCTAAAGCCGCTAAGTTTCCGTTCAGCCGTTGCACGTCCTTAATCACATGGTGAAGGCATTTACACACGGCTCGATTTTATCTCGGATCTCGCCTCGATCCCTTTATCGGTGATTATGTATCCTAGAAACTTGCTCGAGGTAACCCAAAAGGTGCACTTGGACGGATTCGCCCTCATCTTGTACTTCCTCATGGTCCGAAGATGTCTCTAAGGTCGTTGATGTGGGTATCGGCTACTTTACTCTTGACTAGCATATCGTCCACGTATACTTCGATGGTGTCGTGTATTTTGTCCTCAAACATGTCCTCCACCAGCCTCTCGATATGTAGCGCCCGCATTTCTCAGCCCGAATGGCATTTTGGTGTAACAACACAGTCTCTTGGCGTGAAAAAGGATGTATGCTCCCCGATCTTCGGGGCCGGGGGGATTTGGTTATATCCCGAGTACCGTCCATGAGTGTTATCGCCTTATACCCGACAATGGATTCCACCACCTGGTCGATCTTTGGGGAGAGGGAAGTCGTCCTTTGGGCATGCCTTATTCGGTCATTTGTAGTCGACGCAAATTCGGACGCCCCCATTCCTCTTGGGGACTATCACCATATTAGATATCCATTGCGGATATTGGGCCTTTGGATGATTCTGCCGTACGCTTTCTTCAACTCGCCTCTACCGCCGGTTGTAGCTCGGTGCGATTCTTCTCATCTTTTGTCTAATCGGCTTGAACTTGGGGTCTATCCGCGATGGTGTGAGCAAACCTGCAGGTCGATTCCTTCCATGTCGTGCATTTGCCAAGCGAATACATCCATGTGTTCCTTCGGGAGGGTTATCGCCTGCCGGGACTGTTCGTTCGTTAAGCGTGACCCTATCCTCACCAATCTCGGCTCCTCCTCGGTGCCAGTTGACTCTGCCGGTTGGTTCTAGGGCCGAAAGTTTTGCTTTGGCTCGCCGACGGTTGCCAGCCTCCTCGTGATTGCTATAAGACTTTTGTCTCGCTTTCTTCGTAGGTGGCGATGGCTTGTGACATCACCTTTTCCAATTCCTCTCCCGCTTCCATTTCCTTAGACTTCTTCTTTCTTGGCGTTTCCTCGACCGTCTTTCCTCGTTCTGTTGGATGTCTATCTGCACACACTGTCTTGCCGCTTGGGGGTCGCCTAGCACCTCTACTACTCCGCGATAAGAAGGGAAGCGCAGCTTCGGTGGTAGGCCGAGGCGACTCCCTTGATCCTCGCGATCCAAGGTCGTCCCGGATCGCCTCATATGGTGATGCGACATCGACTACGCAAAAGGTGGTCAATGTGTCAAGGAACCCTTCCCCGTCCGAGACTCGAGAGTGACTTCTCCCTTTGGCACCGTCACCGCACCGTGAAGCCGTAAATTCGATAAGTCGATGGGATCGGATGTCATCGACAATTCCATCCTCTTGAAAGTGTCATAGAACAAAACTTCGATCAATTACCACCGTCCATTAATATTCTCGCGACGCCCCATTCCTCAATCATCGTGGTTATTACTAAGGGATCTCCATGTGCTTGTCCGTTCAATGGGACATCTTTCGCCGAAACGTAATCGGTTGCATCATCCACGGCTCCATAGGGAGGGTCTTGGCCACGCTAAAGATTTCTCTCGCCCGATCTGTCCCTCTTGTGTATTCTCGAGGTGATACCGGTCCCTAAATCGTATCCTTGTGTTCTTTGAGTGTGATATGGTGTTACAGTGAACCGAGCACCGCGATTGATTCTTATTTGATGTACTCGGGGACCTCGGGTGGCCTGTCCGACGGTGTTTTGACGAAATGCCGTAGATACCCATCGCGGATCGGGTGCCGGACGATGTCCTTCACTTCCTACAATCGTTGGTTGAATGGCCGCGGAACCGATGATAATGGCGAGAACTCAAGGTGGTTCCTCGTCCCGTCGAATTGGATTCCCGAGTCTTGGGGTAACGGATATCATTCCTCTTTTCCACTTCCTTGAACACTTCTTCCAAGGGTGCATTGAGCGGGGTGTATGATCTTGGCTCGTGGCGAGGCTTCTTTCCCTCTCGACCCGGACTTTCTTGTTTTCACCCCAGGGCCGGGAACCGGGCCTTTTTTTCGGATCGTTTCGTGGCTTCTCTCGGGGTAGCCTCCTCCGTGGTGCTCGCCTCTTGTATTCCCCTGTCTTGCGCTCCTTCCCGGATCTCCTCCAAGGCGATATAGTGCTCCCGCATCTTCCTGGATCTCCCTTAGCGTCTTGGGCTTTTCTGTACACGCCACCCCGGATGGGGTCCGACTTTCTTAGCGAGTTCTCGGCCGAATATCTGTTGGTCGACCGTGCCTTCCCTATATCCGTGCATAACTTCCTCCATCTATCCGTTAGGAACGCAGCGGTTCCCTTAGTCTCCGTGCCGGGGGTAAATAACTTGTCGACTGGGCCGAGCTATGTTTGTTATGCATGTACGTCTCGAGAAAGGTTTCCACCAAAACCGCATAGCTCCCAACGGATTTATCGGGCAGGTGTAGAACCAACTCTTCGCTTCTCCTTCAAGACTAGCAGGGAAGAACTTGCACATGACCACATCGTGATTCTTCCACCGTAGTAAGGACATGCCGTACATTTTGATGTGTTCTCCCGCATCGCTCGTGCCATCGAACCTAGATGGGAAGATTGGCAGTGTGCACTTTGGTGGAAATGGTGTTCGGTCCGGTTCCACGGTAAACGGTGTCTTCCGGGCTTCATTGATTACTTCGCTAACTTATCATCCTCGCTATCTCCAGTCGGTTTCTTAACCATCCGCTCGAGCCGTTCGATCTTTTGTTTGGTGGACGCGTCCGTATTTCGTTGGTTACTTCCTCATCGGCCGAAGAATCCTCGGATGGCCCATACCCTTCTCTTGGCCGATTAGGGTCGGGTACTCGTCCTCGGCTTGGTGAAGGGGGGGTCGTCCCTTGGTGGAGTGTGATTGCTAGAGGCGCCTCGGCTTGATGATCCCCTCGACCCCCGTCCTCCTATTGCGAGTTGGTGGTTCTCGTATTCTAGCGCCAAGTTTCTCCTCTGCAATTCTCTCATCGATCCTCCCTGTCTTCTTTGACTTGCCGCATGGCGAGTAACATCGGCCGGTGCTCTCGTGACTAGAGTGACCGTTCATTTGGTGTCCCGTTGTGTTAGGGGGTGCGGTTGGGGTCTCGCAGTGTGAGAGCGATAGAGGGACGATCGGGGCCGTTGGGTGATCAACCACTACCGGGGAACAACCGGCCGGGGGCGGTTGGCCGTTGCGGGGACGTCTCGATTAAGGTTCCCTCCTGCCATGTACTTTGCCTAAGTCTTTCGGCCTCTCGTTCTAAATCTCTTTGGTGTTCTCGTAGGTGGTCTCTCTCCTCCGTTCCTCGTGTATCGTTTGGACTTCCTCCTCCTCCTCCGTATCCGATGCAGTTCTCCGTCTTCCATGCCGCCCTCGTTCCTGGTCCCATCTCGACTTGGGTTAATCCTCAACCTCCCGTGTGGGAAGTCGTCATCTCGGCCCGGATCGACTTCCTCGTCGACCGTAGTCATGCCTTTGATCAATGCCCGAGTCTCGCCCGGTCGTTAGGTCGACGATCTCCGTGGCTTGGGAATCCGTAAGTCCCTTGCCCGCTAGATCCCGCCGTGACTCGGTTCCTCGAGATCCTCGCTCGTCTGGAGGTACTTGCCATCGCCTTTGCTATCGTCCTCTTTCCTCGGCTTGCCTCTCCACTTGTTCCTACGTCGGCAAAGTAGACAAGCACTTACTTCGAACCGCCGAAAAGGTTAAGGATGGAGTACAGCGATTCGGTCAGTGTGGAAAAGATCTTTTATAAGTACGATTCCCTTTACGCTAGCGTGTCTGGTCTCAAGAAATCAAATCGTTTTGCCGCAAAAGCGGACAAATTTTGAAAAGTCGTCTTGACACATCGCTTTCGGTACTCTTCCTAAGCATTAATCATTATTTGTCCTAACATTCCCAGCGCCAAATCATTAATCATTCGTGCGTTGAATCGGAAGATTTCTTTCACGGCGGTGATGGGCGCAACGACCCCTTAACGACCGTCGTGTTGATGGCCGCAAGATTCCTATAATTTTTCACCGATCTTTGTGAGGCTTTCGAGCGTAGGATTATGGTGAGACTCAGGTCGTTCACCATAATCCCGCCGGCCATGGTTTCCAAGATCTAGACTCAACGATTCTGAGCTAGCCCTGTTTCCACCATTATCATGCTTCGTTTACCTTGCTAAAATGAAGACAGTGTGAAATGGAGACAGATGCGACAATATCTCTCCCTAGAAGATAGTCCTAGTAACCTACGCGTTGCGCTGTTAGAGTTTTCGTTTAGCATCAACTATCCTTCTGGATGTCGATAGAGCTGTCGAATCTCTCTTGCAGCGGGGTTGGAAGCCACGAGATCACGGTCGGCGAGATGGAATCCCCTTCTAGCTTCTACCAACATCGAAAGATGCTATTTAGGGAGCTCATGGGTCATCCGATAACTCTCTGAGGTGTCTCAAACATACAGCCTATCTTGACGGAGCGGTCTCGACGACTTCGCTTAAGCGGAAAACTTGTTTTGCTTGGAAAATGGAGACTACTGGTTAAGACACGAAAACGAACTTATACCAACTCGACACGAAGATAACAAAACGAAGATAACTAGCAAGAACGCAAGGCTAACTTTATCAATCTCGACAAGATGTTGCTAAGAAGACGAAGATAACAAAACAAGAACACAAAGCTAACCTCTATCGACTCAACAAGACGTTACTAAAAAAAGAACAAAGATAGCAGACCGAAAGGGTTTCTCCCTTAGCATCAACCAGCACACAAGGTGGCTTAGGAGCTCGGAGTTTCCCCTTTTGGTGTCCGATTTCAAGGTATCCGGAGATGTTATACGGTCCCCTTAGTCGGCGCCAGAATGTAGGTGTAGAAAATCCTACCACTACATCCAAAGGTAACTAAACACTTACACAAGGAAGCAAAACAAACAAGAGAAGTAATAGAACACGAGATGTACGTGGTTCGGCATGATTACCTACGTCCACGGGGTATAAAGGAAGATCTTATTACTCGATTCAAGGTTACAAGACGGATTTATCTCTCTCAATGCCTTTAGTATGCTCTCTTTCCTTATTTCTTGCTTGGGTTCTTCCTCTCTACATGGTCTCTATTTATAGTTACAAGTGATGATACATCAAGACTACGATGTTAGGCCCGGCGTAGCCTCCTCGATGTTCCTCTCGGGTGGTCAGTCGATCTCTCAGCCGATTGTCCTTATTTGTTCGGGTCGGTGCGTCAAGCCGAGTGATGTCTGCTTCTGCTATCTTGCCACTCGATGTCGCCCGTTTGGTGGGGGTAATCGATGTCGCCCTTGGGATCCTTGGCCGAGTCTTCCTTGACCGAGTCCTTCTTATCTCTTCACCAACTTTGTCAGCGCATTTATGGCTCCAGGCACCCGATGTCCATCGCATCACGCCTTTTCCCCTTTTCGTCGACTTTTCAAACTGTCTCGCTCCTCTTTTCTTGCGCCCAGATTTGGAGAGGTGATCCGGTACTCTTGATACATTCTTTCTCCGGGTACGTCACGGCCTGGGATCATTCCACCTGTCCCTGTGGATTATTTACACCTACAATATGAAAAGAAAGTACTCGTTTTACATTCATTTACGTTTAGGCTTAAGACTTTAAGACTAGAGTTGGTGGCTTTCTTAATCAAATAAAGCTTTAGCACACGTATGAATATCTTTTTTCTTTTTTTGAAGCATATAAATAAATGGGTGCTGCTAACTTGTATACCCGTATACAACATAAGCATTAATTATTTGTTCCCTTCTTCTTCAAAAAAAAATTATTTGTTCCCTTTTTTATCGTTTATAGAAAAATTTGTATTAAAATCTTAAACTCACTAATTTAAGAAATTAATCATAATTAATACAACATTATTCCATAAATACCCTTAAATGTAAAAGATTTTCTTTATTATACTTTCGGTAAACTATGCATGAGATCTTACAGCTAAAAATTATGCCTTTCTTTAATCCCTTTTCGTCCCCTATTTTCTGGTGACTGTTATTATGGAACTGCCATTAAAAATCCAAATGAGAAAAATCAAATCAGCTATTGGTTTTCTGGGTTAATTTGGTTAAAATATTTTCTTAAACTTCTCCGCCTGTGTACTTAGGAGTGGTAAATGAAGAACATAACAAATATATGTGTTCAGTGGGGTAGAAAATGTGGATTCTGTTGATAATCATGGGAAGATGAATTAAGAAACAAAATTCCACCTTAACGTTGACCACCCAAAAGAATTTAACCCTTGTTAATACCCTATAGACGAAAATCATAGATTTTATTCAAAAATCATAGATCTATCTCAATCTTAGATAAAACCCTAAGAAAAGTTTTGTATCTTTTTCATCTTCAATCAGACGAAATAGATCATCTCTAATTCTCTGTAGACAAAATCAAAGATACTGATCTTGGGGAATATAAGGGCAATAGACGATTAGGTTAATTATAGATAATGAAAAAAAAAAATTGTGTCTTAGGGGTTTTTGAGCTTTAAAATAGTGTGATCTGGTTACACTTTACATCATCATAAAAATGGAGAAGAAGAGATAAAAAAAGGAAGGAAGAAGAGCAGGAGACGGAAGAGAGAAGATAGTGATTGTTTTTATCGCCTTTGTTTTTCTTCATTAATAAAGTCTAAGGGTATTAGTGGAACACAATCTTAATTACAGGGAAATTTTAATGAGCTATTATTTCACGAATTAATTTCAATTTCCAACGTACATAAAAGTCCATAATACCCCTGTTAACTTGTATACGGGTATACAAGTTAACAGGTCCCTAAATGAATATCTGATACACGAAATTATCTCAAAACTAGTGTAATACCTCCTAATTTTGGTGACATAGTTAGTGTCTGGGTCGTGGAAGCACCCTTGTACCATAGTACGAGACCAAATGGTTTTCCTTGAACACAAAATTGGTCAAAAAGACCAAAATCAATAATTCCTGGGTGAAAAAGACACTTAGGTTTTGATAATCATTTAAATAGCCAAAAATTAAAAAGATACTGTTTAAATGGACAAAAATTTAAAAATAGGCAGGATGTAACCAGTTTCATCCTGTCCATTTTCAAATATTTTTTTCTTATTTTTATTTTACACAGGACGCATCCAGTTTCATCCTTGCTATTTTTTAAGTATAAGCCAGGATGAATCCAGTTTCATCCTTATTATTTTTTTTTGGCTATTTCACCCGTACTTTTTTTTACTTGTCCATTTGAACCGTGTTTTAAATTTTTTGGACAAATGACCCATTTTCTCTTCCTTGAAAGGATGATTTGCATAGCAGCATAGGAGTTTGTTTTAGCCAAACTGGGGCAAAATCCACTGAGAAAACAGATTAGCTAATCTCAGTCTCAGCCATGAAAGTGAGACTCTGACTGTCTGGCACGCCCCATATTCCCAACAAATAATCATAAATTCACATAGCTATTCGTGCAATCCATCAATTAATTTGGCTACTTAACTGAATATACAATCCATCAATTAATTAAAAACTTTTTTAATTCGGTGACATATTAATTATATTAAGTAATATAATCATGATTCAACAAACTTATAACCTAGGATTAATGGCTTTTTAATGAAATAGAAGATTCGTGAAGAAGATAAGTTATAAGGCCTCTTCCTATGCACATGCCAAAACATGGTATTTGGCATATATGCACCCACTATGGGTATGCCAAATCTGCCAAACTCATATGCCAATATGTTATTCCCGGCATATAGGCATACGCGATGGAAGTTTCCAAGAGCGATAGAGTCTTCGTCGCTCGATGGTCAAATGATCGTTCGATGGTCATTGGTCGACAATGACTACCAAGCTATCGCTCGGTATTATGATAATCGCTCGTCGATCTTCATCCAACGGCTCATATTTCCCCTACCGGATTTCAACCAATTCCAACCCAACTTCAAATTCATTTCACCATGGATAGTGCATAACCGAAGTGGATTTGACTACAGAGGAAATAACATGGATCATGATAGCGTATTTCCACATACCTACTCAACGTGAATTTTTAATGAAATGTAAATCTGGTTTCAATCAATATTAATTTAAAAGATAGTTTCCATTAATCTAAAAAAAAACAAAATTACATTTCAAATTTCAACTAAAAGAAAACATTTTAACTACTCATTTCCTTGTCCGTTTCCTCCGGGACCAAAGATCCAATTGCCTCGCATTTTCTTCGGATCCATAGAGTTGTTCAACAAACTAGTTAAGGTGCCGGGTTTGAGACTGACTTGGTGGTTGAGTCTCATCAGAATCACCATAACCTTGATAAGCAATGGGAGTACGGGTATGGGAACATTATACAAATCTTGAAATGCGTGTGGTTGATATTGTTGCTGGAATGGTTGAAATGCTGATGAGGTTGAGGCAATTGGGGTATACAGATTCGTTTGCCTAACTACTTCCATGTTCACACCACCACCTGAGTCGCATGTCGGTTGGCAAATGACTAAACATACGTGTAGGAGTTGTATCCATGCCAATGTTTTCTTCAACACCATGTACTTTGCTTGACTTTCTAACACCATGTTTGGAGTTGAACTTTCTCGGTACCTCCTCCATATGACGACGTCTCAATCTTCTTCCACCACTTTGCCGACTTCCACCACTTTGCCGACTTCCACCACCTTGCCGACTTCCACGACTTTGCTGACCTCGACGACTTTGCCGACTTTGACGGTCTCGTCGACTTCCACTAGGACTCAATCCTCCACCAGCTCCAAAACGGGACTCAATCCTCTACCACTCCAACACCGAGACTCATGTCATACATCATGCTTTCCCTCAATCTTTGCATCTGTTCCAAGTGCATATTCTGAAATCCATGAAGAAGAGCATCATAATTGTTACATCGGGTCTGATACTCCAACTCGTAGCATTGACCCCGAGGTATGGATAAGTCCGAGTAGGTGCACTAGAAACAATTGGATAAGTAACAATCTCTCCGGATGTCTTTGATATAGTCTTTACTTCCCAAGAAAATGGTGGCATGTATGACGATGAACTTTGAGAAGGATATGCAAATACGTCACCCGTCTCTAAGTGGAGGTTGGGAAGGAAGAAATTCATTGTCAAGTGGCAACCTACCTAAAGTCGGGAAATCCATCCGACCTAAACTTTGCGGTTGCATGGAAATATTTGGCTTGAAAATAGTATTAAACCAAGATAGGTACTCATTTCGTCCATCGGCTCCGGATCAATGCATCGCCTTCTTGCCAATGATGACCTTCTCTTATCAATTTGAAGTAATCGTCTGTAAACATCTCGATCGAGATAAGGGTTGACAAACTATCACCGATCTCCCTTGCAAGAAGAAGTCAGTCTTTCACCATAATACCAAACACCCTTCTCGAGAAATAGGGCTGTATAACACCATCCTTTTAAGGCTTAACTCTACCATTGTCTGACCTAGTTCTTCTTGGAACTCAGGTACTGCTTCATATGGCCGTGAGATAAGGTTATGGCTTGTTCTACTCAACTGCTGAATCTTATGAACAATAGCAGTATGTTGACCATCTTCAATCTGTGCAGGTTCCCAATTCTCAGAATCATACTTTCGTATGATCGGAAATACATTCGTATAATTCTTAAGACAAGGTTCCGAAACACGGAAATATGTATACCACCAATACTGAAAATAATAACATTCAGCAGGTTAATAACTTTTCCATATAAAAATGACAAATAAATACATAATGTGAAAAAGATTGGTTCTTACCTCCAGAACTCCCCAGAAAGCATTAAAACTATCTTTATCACACGTCGAATTATCACTTAGGGCAATGTAAATCTCTGATAAAATCGCAGTCCCCCAATCATATGTTGGTGCTTGCTCTAAATCTTCTAATGCTTCGAGAAACCCAATTAACACTACTGAGCTAGCATTTGGAAACAGACATTGGCCCAAATGTCCACAATACAAACAGACGTTCTAGCTCCTCAAAATGGTCGGGGATCAAATATTGATTACCAGCTTTCCCTTTTCATTCATTCTTACAAATAACTAATTTGGAAAAAACTTTTCAACCCAGACACCTTCAACCCATACGCTTTTAATTGTCTATGTGTAGGATTTCCTCCTAATTCATTTGAGTATAAAGGAAGTCTTTCTTTCCATCTATCTTCGATACCCACTTTAGTCTATTAAATGGAATTAAGTTCCCTTGGCATGGAATTCCTAAGTTAACATGTATAAATCTATCGGTGTAACTCCTATTAACAATAATTATTCATAATTAGAATTTGTTGATTTTTATGAAACAAAACACATAATCTAAAAATTAAATAACTAGAAAAGACCGACTTACCGCATTCAAAGTCCTTGAAAAGAACGTGTTTGTAGTCTTCCACCATCGTTCTAATATAACTTGAACACCTTGAGTCCTGTGGTTTCTAGGTTGTATTTGATATAGATGTCGCCAAGGATATCTTCTCACTCTCTCTTGAACAAAGACCAGGAAGTAATTCAAAAATTCTACGTAACTCGATTACATCCACCTCTTAGATGTATGGCGTTACATCGCCCTCATTATCGTAAAGGTGATTAGAGAATACACCTTCACCGGCTACTAGTCTAACATTATTAAACTCATAATTTGTATCCACAACAAAACTTACTCCACTGCCTGGGGTACTAGTAGATGCTTTCCCTTTTTTGTTTCTTTTTTTTCTCTCCATATCTGTTTAAGATAATCGTTTCAGAACAAAAGTTTAAAGAAAATCAGTGGTTTTCAGAAGGTTTTCAGAAGAAGAAGAATTGAGAAGAGTTTAGAAGAGGTGGGAGTATAGTTGTGGTATTTATAGGCGGCAGAAACTCGAACGGTGGCGATATTGATTATATCGACAGCGATATAGTGAATTTCGAGCGATATTGACAATATCGCCAGCGATAAAGTCTTTATCGCTGGCGATATTGTCAATATCGCTCGCTAGGGATTCGATCGCTCAGCGGTTTCCCCATAGTGGCGCAAATGGTTTGGCATGCCACCTGGCATGCCAAACACCATTTTTTGGCATGTGCATAGGAAGAGGCCTAAGGGTGGTAATAGTTATTTTGTAGGTGGTAAGTAGGAAAAAACAGAATTTAAAAGTAAAATTATTTTAGAATTAGTGAGAGGGTGGTAAATAGGAAAAACGTGGGTGGCAAATAGGTGAAACCTTGAATTTTGATGCCTTCTTGTGGTTCTCATTTGTCAATTTGAGGGTGCTAATGTGGTCTTCATTTGTCAATATATGGGTTGCTAATGACAGAGGAAAGAAAATGAGAAGCACACTGAAAGCTCTTTATTTTTGGCTTATCGTGAAAAAGATGTTTTTTTTTTTTTGATCGATAAAAGATAATTAGGTGGAGGTTTGAAGATGCAGACGAGTTTTAAATTCAAATCAATAATAAAAAATATGGTAGTTTAGATTTTTTTTTTTGAAGCATGTTTAGAATTTTTGTTTCCCCTTATAAATTAAAATTTTGATTTTCTTATTTCAGTTTTTCATGTAGCAAATTTTGACACACAATGCATTAATGATACTTGGCTTCAAGTATATCGGCTTTGGATTGAGCTTGAAATGACTAAATTTGATAAACATACACCAAAAATACTTAAGCTGACAATGATTTTAACCATATTGGAATTTTTTCCCCTTTCTCTCTTGAGTGATTTTCTAGTCCATTTTTAATAAAATTCAATTCAATTTCTATAATTTGGTGTGAATAATCAGATGCTACAAAAAGGAAAAAGTTTTTATTACACAAGATAAGATGACGAGGTTCTTACAAATTTTTAGAAAATTTTCGGAAATTTTTTGTTTTTATATGTAGTGGCTTGTCTTATAGTTTCGACTTTATTTATATAAAATTGCAAAAATCGTTTTAAATGGATCATTTAAGACGATTTATTTCTAACACGATATATTTCATGTTAAAACTGTAATAATAGTGCTAATATTTAATCATATCCAATTACAATTCAGTATATAATATTTTTTTGAAAGAGCCCAATTGTTTCGTGATGACAGTTACATGTAATATTGGTCGAGACCGAGGCATGAGCGTCAAGTCCAATTTTTCTATTCATATTCACATTTTTTAATGTTAGGTTACTGATTCAAAATGAAAAAAAAAACGTGGTAACTAAACTGTCGAATGCATAGCTTTCGCTGTTTTAATTTGAGATTCTTATAATTTTATATTTCGAACTTGATAGAAAGACTAGACATCAAAAACTCAAACACCCATTTAACATGTCAAAATTATTGTAAGATCATTCCTCAAAGAAACATTGATAAGATGATTTTCAATACTTTTTATACTATTTTCCCCTCATAAATAAAGCTACTACCAGTTTATTCGTTCGGTCTTTACGACTTCCATTACGGTACGAGTTATTTCTAGTATTTTATAATCTACAATTTGGTGTTCTACCTAATTAAATTTCTTGGCCTTGCCACGATGCTGGACGACCACAGTAGCCGAATCTAGATTATCCCGATAGATTAGCACTGAGCCAGCCTATCATGCGGTCCTAACAAGCAATGTTTGTTGAACTTGACAGTTATTTTGGCAAAATAGCAAGCTAGCTGCGTGACAGTTATTTCTCTAAATGGCACAGTGTTTTTTCTGCAAAAGAGGGGCAAATTTATCTTTTCCTTTTATATTTGTTGAACTTGACAACTTGTAGGGATTAAGTCTTGCTCTTATCAGAAGGAAGAGACACGGGAGACTGTGAAGGAGGAAAGGCAGGACCTGCAGCAGGTCTCGACCCACAAGAAGCAGAAGCTATAGGAGTCTGGCAAACAGCATTTTGGGCCAACGAGAAGCAGATAAAGAATTTCAGTATTGAGGGTGATTGTGAAAGTCTTTTTAACTACATCAATGGTCAAAATGCAGATGTATCTTGGAGATCTAAAGCTTATATGCAAGAAGCTCACAGACTAGCTCATCTTTGCAACAACTTTTTGGGTTTTGTCTTTGTTCATAGACTAGGAAACCAAGTGGCTGATAACATAGCCAAATTTGCTAAAAATGTAAGCAACTGTTTCGAATGGGAAAAGATCCCACCTATTTGTAGTAGGAAACAACTCTTAGTAGATAAATCTAATATTGGGAGCTCCACAAATCACATATTAGATAGCTCTACTTCTTTTATTAAGAGACCTTTGTCGTTTCTTGTTTTTCCGTGGAACTTTGCTTTGGTTGGGGTAGTTTTCCCCATTCTTTGGTGTATTCGCTTGTGCACGGCTTGTGTGCTTTTTAATACAATTCCTTTTGATGGATCAAAAAAAAAAACTTCTTTTGTAACTCCTTCAGAGTCCTAGTTTTTTAATGTAATAATGCCTAAAAAAAAAGAATCTTGCTCTTATCAATCTAATGAACCAGTTCCTCATTGTAACATGCTATCAGCCAAGACAAGTTGTGTGCCGCGGTTATCAATAACGAGCAGAGAGAAACACCTTCATCAATGCATGCACCTTTGGCCACCATTTGTCAATGTGGATTGTGGCAGCAACTTCCACATTATCCCCAAGTGGCGATTAAAGTATTTACATTCACGTGATCGTTTCCTAGGGTTTAAACAGTATGTATCCCTTTCCCAAGTATCAGCTGCAACAGTCACGTGTCGCTAAAGCAAATTGTTTAACACATCACAACAGCAGTCAGAGCAAATTCCACTGAATCCGAACTTTATTGCACCTTGCAAGTTGCAGTCCTTGTGATGAAGACCTAATCTATTTGCAGCCCTTTTAAGTCTATCCATAGTACAAATAAGAATTTAGGCTAATATTATGACTTTTTAGGCTCAACCACCACCATCTTATGTTTTCGTCAACTGGGTATTATTCCTTGAGCATAGCTTGTAATTTAACTTCTTTTCCAAAATGTATCATTCGTGGTGCCTTTCTTTCCTGGCGAGATTGGGTATACCCAGATTAATTGGGGTATACCCATTATTTTTCCATCCAAACTAGTGTGCTAAGAGCAACTGCAGTGGGCGATTATACCCATTTTTTTGGTCTCAGAACCAGGCGTAGCGGGACGGACCATCGACCAAATACCAGACTAAATGAACAGTGGGCGATTATATTTGGTCGGGGACCAAAGACTAAACCCAAATATAGTCGAGCGTGCATATAATGTTCGCCCCAAAACCAGGCGAACTTAAAGTTTACGCCCCACACCCGGCGGGGATATAGTTTACGCCCCACACCAAGCGGGGTAAAATGTTCGCCCCACCATTTTTTTTTTGTTGAGCGAACATTATATGTGATCCTGGTGTGGGGCGAACATTATATGTGATCCCCACACCAGGCGGACATTATATGTTCGCCCTTTTTTTTTTTTTTTTTTTTTTTTTTTTTTTTTTGCGGGGATAAAGTTTACGCCCACACCAGCGTAACTTATACTCCCGCTCGACTAAATTTACTCGCCACCCATCACACACACGATGGACCAAACTAAAATTTGGTCTTTTTTTTTGGTCTTTGATCTTTGGGTTTAGTCGCACCGCTGTGGATGCTCTAAGGGGTGTCTAAAAGGTGTTAAAAGACCAAATTGCCCCCAAAAAACCATGCCGACCAAAAATCCATCCAAAAACATTTCAAAATCTTTTTCCAAAACAACTATGAAACCAAATCAGAAAAAAAAATGGATTATACGGTTTTTGAGATTGGGTATGATTTTGTACCCAATCTCAAACCGAGTATGTATTATCTCAAATCCTGTATGATCCAAATTTTTATCAACAGTCGACATGGTTTCTTTTTGCCGACCTTGCCGACTTGTGTTAGTCGGCATCTTCCTAGGTTGAATATTGTGCCGACTTTTCATCTCCGAAATTTGCATTTACAGGGTCGCATGATATTCATCCTTATACCTTGCCGAGTATAGTTTAGTCGGCAGGTTATGAAATTATACCTTGCCGACTAATCATGCATTTGTAACACCTTTCTCTATATGTCAAAAATCCTATAGTTGGCAAGGTATTTTTTGTCGACCTTGCCGACTATAAGGTAGCCGACAAGGTAAAAAATCAATAAGGTGTCGACTAGTGAAACATTTACAACAGTCTCCTGTGTGTCAAAAATAATAAAGTCGGCATCTTCTTCATTCACCGACCTTGCCGGCCGGATATAATCGGCATGTTATTCATCCGTAGACCTTGCCGGCCATATATAGTCGGCATGTTCTTCATCCGTAGACCTTGCCGGTCAACTTTTCACAAAATTCAGAACCGGTGTTGATTGAACTCATGGGATAAAAGTTTTAATCTACTCAATTAATCCATCTAAACTCAACTAATTAAGCTAATCAATTTTTTTAGTGTTAATTAAACAAGGGTATATTAGCCATTTAGAAAATACATGGTTAAGGGGTGGCTTTTTTTACTTAAAAATGACCTAGCTTTTGTCTCATTAGGTATACCCCAATTAATCTGGGTATACCCAATCAAGCCAGGCTTTCTTTCACCAACTTTAGGCTAATTCCCAACCTTTTTCATTATGTAAGGAGTACGGAGCACGGATGACACGGCTATTACCGGTATAATCTATCCAACCATTTTTCCACTCAAAATCTTAAAAGAACATACCTTAGCTTACCGTACAGTGAACGACCTGCTAAATTTATTTTTGATCGATAGGGAGAGCTGTATAAGGCCAAGCACTATAGTCGTCAATTTTCCTTTCATATCCCCTAAATACAAAGAAAATCCTTAAAATCCATCTATTATGATCTCCCATATCACTCAAAATAAAGGATATCCCTTCCCTACATTTGAAAATGGATCAGATCTGATCCACCTTGTAGGAAAGAGAAATGGCACGGATACTCAGCTTCCGTTTAAAAACATATGTGTGATTTTAAATGGATCTCAGTATCTGTTTGAGAATTTTTAGATTTACTTTTGTTTTTCACTTGTAACTCTTTATTTCCTATTATATCTCCATTTTTTTCTCTTCAATATTTTTTTACCCATAAATAATAATTATCTAAACCCGTGGAAATAAAATTTGGGAAAAAAAACCGGAAACTGAGTTTCTGTTTGGCACTATTAACAGTTTCCATGTAGTGTAGGAAAGGGATGAAAATAGACCATAATAAGACTGCCTTGTGACCCATATCCCTTCCCCACATTTAAGGAATAGGAAGGTATAACCCCTATCATAGTGCTTAGCCTAAGGAGACAGAATTTACAACATCGTCTACACAAAAATAGATAAAGAGGAAAAGAAAATTACATGAAATTACAAGAATAAAGATTCCTAATCAAAAATGGACAAAGAAAAATTTACAAGAAGTTGTTTCCCTGATGTTGTTGCCCAAGCTAACACCAATTCCCTAGCTTTTATCCCCATATCCAATTTAGTTTTGAAGACATATATTATTTTAAAGGTCATGCATTTTCTTTCCCTCAAAAGCACCCAACTTACAATAGCTAGCATAAAATGCCGCACCTTATTGCCATTATTCAACAACCCCCTTAAATTCCAACAGAAATCAACTTATTTGTAAATTTAACAAAACTTTTATTTAAGGCTTTTCTTAAATATAACGCATGTTTTTATTAACTATAACCCATAAAAAATAGGTCATTAATTCAACCAAATGGGTTCTTACGATTATTAATATATTCCATAAAATTATATATAATTTTTATATATATCCCAAAATAAATTATCAAATCCCTAAATCAAAAAAATAAAATAAATTTAATCTTGTAATTTTCATAACTAGATTTATGCAATATTTGTGGCATATATAATTGATGATCTTAGAATACCCAGTTTTTTATAATCATGATTGAGAAAAAAAGAAAATCATCTTAGAAAAAGAGTCAAAACCATAGTTGATTTCATTTCGTTTTTCGATTGATAATATTGTTGTGGAGAAGTTTTAAAGGAATAGTTAGAATATATAACCTCTATTGATAATCATGATTTGGAAAAATAACATCGTTTTATAGAAAAGATGAAAAGTTGGGTTTAGTTTTTTTTTTGGAGGAAAAGTAAAAAATTAAGGTTTATAATAGGGTGATTTGTAAGCATAATGAGTGAACAATTACAAAGAAATTGAAATATAATTTAGTTTGGATCAAAAAAAAAGTTAGGGTTAATATTTTAATTTTGGGGAAGAAGCAGGATTATTAGTTAAAAAAATTAAGACTCGTTTGGTAACTTTGATTTTTCGTTTTAACTTAAACTTTTTGGGTTATAGTTAATAAAAACATGGGCTACATTTAAGAGAAGCCTTATTTAAAACCGGAAAATTATCGATACATACCAATATTCTTCATCAAATTTTTTTCTTCAAAACCTGAAAAATCGGTTGTTCTAAAATGATTACAATTTTTTTATTTTTTTATACAGTTCCATGACCTAACTAATATTGAACACGACATGCCAGAATAAGGTAGCCCAAGACCTATTAAGTTATATTAACTGCAAGATACCAAAAAATCGGATGATATGGGCTATTCTCATAGTACCTCCTCACCTGAAGCCTATTTAGGTCTAACGTGTGAACATTTTATTGGGTAATGGTGAGTAATTAAGTATAGTCGTAATAGACTCAGCACAGTGGTATACTCTGATACCTTGATGTGAGGCTATTCCCATAATACCTCCTCACTTGAAGCCTATTTAGGTTTAACATGTGAAATTTTTATAGGGTAACGGGGAGTAAGTATAGTCATAATAGACTCAACAAAGCGCTGTGCTCTAATACCTTATTAAAGAATATGTGTCTTACTAACCCTGAAAACATGTTTGGACGGATATAATTGCACTAAGCATATTAACCGCGGAAACCCAACAGACAATATGAGACTCTTTTCAAGACATACATGGACTTAACTAACCTTGAAAATTAGCTTGGAGGGATCGGATTGTCTAAGGCGTATTAATCGCGGAGATCCAAAGAATAAGACAATGTGAAACCATTATATTAATGTTATTAGACTGATTCAACAGAGAATGAAGATTTTTCCATCGAGTTTGTCTGTATAATGTGAAAAACATTTGGCAACATATGAATTTCATCAAACATTATAAGAAGCACTTCGTCATTTTTAGTTCAATCCTATCAACTTTATATGGACTACTATAACCCGCATATTGATTATACTACGTTGATGGATAGAGTTACATATAACAGTTTATCTCTCTCTCCTTCTCCATTTCTCTCACAGGTGATTTATGACGACCAGAAAACTCTCACTTCGGCAACCTCTAACCTGCTCGAATCTGCTATTTTAGAGTGGATTTCAGCAAGTAGACCCAACTTTCCTTTAGTTTTCAAAGAAGTTATTTCGTATTACTTTAGGCATAACTTTGGGATTTATCCTCCCTTTTCGGCAACAGGTTATCTACGTCATTTTGAAGGTTATTTTTATTCTTTTACGATAACTTTTGCCGACATCCATGGTCGTTATTTATTAGGTTTCATGGTGTTCAAGATCATCGGTGGTGAATTCCGGCTTCCAGAATCTTCATCGGTATATGCAAGACTCAAAGCAATTCACTCCTATATTGGAATATCTTTTTCTCAAGAAGAAGAAAAATATAAAAATTCGTGGACTTACGACTCGAAACCATTTCTCCTCCAATTCAATCGGTTTTTACTTACATATTTTTGATCTTTTTCTGGTGTTTTTTCTCTTTCCTTGCTAGAATATTTGGTTTTGTACTAGTATTGTATGATGTTACTTTATTACTCTTGTATCTTGATGTCTTGAAACTTCTTGTAACCTTAACTTTGAATTATCAATGAAACTAAGAAGAACTCCTTTTATCAAGAAAGAAAATTAAGAAAATATAAATTATACTACAATACTCAAGTGGCCCTGGATGATATAAACGGTCACCCTTTATGTATAATTTCATCTCATGTTACATGAGACGAGCACAACATCAACTCAAAAAAGTAGAGACGGTCCTTTAACGACAAATTAACTTAATCAATTTTTCTACGAGTGTCCATAAACTAAAGAGTTTTTTTGCTCTTTCCTTTTTAAAAATAAAGTATTTCCAAATAAATTCATAGCCAGGTTGAACTGTTTTTTTAAATTTATATGAAATATCTCTCATCAATCCATAAACATCCATTCATAAAGGAAAAAAATAAACTTTCTTTGATAGATTACTAGATTTTTTTCTTGTTCTAGAGGTGCAACCATGTTATGATGTTAAACATAATTATAGCCACTGCACAACATGCTAAAATATGGCACTGTAATATCCTGATTCGGCATGTAGGGTTCGTCGGCTAGAATTTAGGTAGTGGTTTGTTCTTTCCCAACACCTAGGACTTTTCAGCACAATTGGCTCCAGAGTTGGCAAAAAGCTCTTCAGTTAAGCATGCTCGGACAGCGGGACCTTCCGGGAAGCTGTTGATGGATATCTGTTGATGGTGGATTTTCGTTTAAGGCTAAAATTGTAAAAGCCAAAATTATGCGCTGACATCCTGCAAAGGATAAAGCCACTGATAAGTGATGAATACTTCTCCACTTTACTAATTCACCTAGAATAGAGCATGTGGCAACAATCCTAGTATTCTGTGAATCAAATACACAAAATTCATTCAGGTTGGAGCATGTAGCAACAATCCCATATACCCTATGAATTTATAGCATTATCAATTAATGCATGACCAGCCTTGTATTTCCTGTGCTGTTCCCACAGAACTCTCATTATTAGTGCGGCATGACGACTGAGTGTTGCTCTCAGCAGAGTAACACGAATCTCCAAGTGTTAAAATAGTGAGACATGCACAAAATACCCGTACAAGCTACATCTCTCGGTGTGTTATACTATCCCGATTGAGCATACATCTCTCGGTGTGTTATACAAGCCCGATTCATCATATTTGAATCTGGAATGTCCATATCAGTCTCAGAAACAATCAAGACCACGCAAGTTGGCCGCATGATTTAACCAGCCTAGACGATCCTCAGCAGGAGCAGGCTACCACCTTAATGACCACCAGCGGGCCCTTTTATGCCCTGGTCGGTCGAATACATACCATGCCTCCCAAATAACCACCGAACACCATCCTAAATTAGGATGGTTAGACTGGTGTGGAGCAGCTTGGAAAAGCTTGTGCGCGCACAAGACCGCCAATGGCAGTCTCAAAACCAGCCACAATCGTCCAACTTCACCGGCATGATTGGACGGCGTGGATTATCCCATGACCGGTCGGACAAGCTTGTCCTGCACACCGGTGGTCCCCCTCTCTACCTGCCTGGTCGACCATCTCCTGACCTAGCCATAGAGCAACGTGCGTTTGCCCAAAGTATGGTCGGCCTAATGCTTAAAGGGTCGCAGGAAATTCCACTAAGGTCTCAAATTGATCACGACCATCCAACTTCACCAGCATGTTTGGATGGATTAGATCATGCCTAGGACCGTCAGTCAGGTATCACCATTTTCACCACCGACCCAATGTGGGCCCCACATGGTCGACCTCCCCAAAGTAGGAGCATAGCCTGCCAAACCGTTAGGCTGAAGTCGTGTACACACGACCGATCCAAAACCCTAATTAGGGTTTGCGACATATTACATGTGTCACTAATCGATCACGAGCGTCCATGTTCGCAAGCATAGATGGAAGGTGTAAATGTGGACTTAACAGGTCCTGAGCATGTCAACACGATCACCGTGGGTCCGTCTACATGCATGACCAATCGGCCAAGACTGACCATGGCTAGATGTCTCGATTCGTGCGCCCAAACTAGGCATGGACGCGGGGTCCCCGATTCCTTTGCGGCAACGGATTTCTGCCGCAAACCGATCTCAACCACTCAACTTTGCCAGACAAATTGAGTGGCCTAGATTATATCTTCATGGGGTAATGAGGTATGGGCGTGTACACCGGCAAGATGTCTACACGCATGCCCGGTCGGTCCTGCCTAATACACCTCCCATGCTTGGTTTCGACCAAGCTGAAGAGTGATGCTTGTGCACCTCTTCAAGATCCTAAACCCTAATCCAACGGTCGCAGATATGGGTCGCAAGTCATCTCGTCCGTCCAACTTCGCAAACTTGGTTAGGCATCCCTGGTCAGGAGTTAGGCGACCATCAAGGCATCACCACGATCACCGTTCACCACTCTTCCACGTGAGGTGATCGGCCAAATTAGGGCTTGCCTGTATAGCCTCCAAACGATCACTCGAAGATGGCTGGACGTGATGCTATTTTAAGACGCTTAAATTTGTGACTTACTCCGTTATGCCTTAAAACAACGATGCTTCACACATGTTGAATATATTCGATGCGTTACCTGCATAGAATACACACGATATTTCATAAATATCGACTTTCTTAATAACTTAGTTATTTAATCCAGCATCACATGCTACTTTCGTGGGTTCCACGATCCACACGATCGAGACATCAATCATGTCACAAATCGGGGATACTTACTTGGGGTATTGGTCCGGCGGTTTACAAAGGTGCGGCACAACGCGCCATCACAAGAACGTGTCAGGAAGTCATGGACGGTTAGTGATGACGGGAGAAGTGGGCAAGACTGGTCGTGTGACACTAACACACAACTCCACTACTCCATCACTCCACTTCCTTTACTTCCCATGAGAGACGTGGGTTAGGCTTAATGACTTGTATAAATAGGTTCTCCTCCCTATTTCCACAAGACAAGACAAGACAGAAAACCAAGTGTTGATACAATCGTATTCAAACACCAGAACTGATAGCTTACATCCTGCAAGCCAGTTTAGCTTTCTGATACAAGTCATAAAACAGCCAACACCTCTACAATCTCAACACCTTCTTCGCTTCCCTCCCTAAGATCAACCCCATCTCCTTCACTTTGTGACCGAAGCAAGTCTGGAACGACCATTTCTTGGTTTAGGCCAGAGTTGTACAGATTTATTTCTCGAATCACAAGCACTCCCATGTAGTGCATTTGTTTAGGGTTTAGATTCATTTCTCATCCACACACCCCAAATTACCAAAACCGCGAAAATAGTTTTCACCCATAAATAATTGGCGACCACAGTGGGAGGTTAATCTCTCAGTTGCAAAATCGAATTCTCAATATTCATTCCAACCTTCTCGATTTTTGGGATAGATCTTGGCTTCGATTCAATCATTAACCTATTCATTTTCGGTTTTCATCTCGGTTTTCATCTCACGATGTATCTTCGCCCGCTAGATTCTTCTAAACCATAAATGATTCGAGATGTCATGGGAAGTGTGGCTAGAATGCTGGAGGATGTCCTGGCAAATCAAGCTGCTATCGCTAGAAGGCAGAGCGAAACCTTTCGCCTTTTGAATAGCAGCTCAATTACAAGAAGGATCGGTAGGCACTTACCTAGACAATGCAAGAAATGTTGAATCCTTATCTAAAAGTCACGCCTTTACCAGTGGAGATGCAGAGAGAGCGCGTAGCCACAGGGTACTCAAGAAAGACGAACAACATGGTCCAGCTGGCGACACAGACTCAAGACAACTCCATAGAAGAAAAGACTCGTCCGGGATGCCACCACGTCTGCCGGATAAAGAAAAGGAGCCTGCAACTTACGGAGCAATACTTGAAATGCTGGAAGATTTGTATCTCAAGACTCTTGCCGAAGCTCAGAAGACTGCTCAGTCCACAACAACCTTTCATCCAAATGAAGAAATACTTGAGGAGGGAGAGATCAATCAAGGAACACGTGAGTACAGAGGATGGGAGCGTTCAATTCATTCACCCAGCAGTGATATTACAACGCCTTCCGCATTCCGTCACCCAGTCAAGCGATCCGCATATATGATGACACACACTGGCCTTCCAACTCCGTCTCTGAAGCATGCTTCACATCAAAGCCACATAGAGATGTCACGACGTCCACTAGCGCAAGAACAACTAGACTCAAGGTATCTGCACTTCCCTTTCCCAATGAAAAAGATTTTGGAGATGATGTAGGCGTGGGTACGAAACGGAGAGGTGGAACTACCTCTTGTATGGCGTCCACCGACCGATCAAGAAATAATGGACCCGAGATATTGTCATTATCACCGGTTCCTTCACCACCCTACCAATGAATGCAACGCCTTGAAGCGCATTGTTCAGAAGAAGCTTAATTCAGAAGAGTAGCTTTCCCTCTCTGAAAATTAGTGCGGACGATTTCCTTGGAGAGGTTTCTCAGGAAGATTCAGTTTCGTGCAAATGTGGCTCCAAAGAGCAAGTAAGTTCTATCAAACAATTTTATGAGAAAGATAGTTTTAAAATTTACTGGGGACTTAACATACCCCACCAGAGAAAGAGATTCAATGATCAAACATCATGTTTGTTTCCTTTTCACATGATATCTACAATTTCATGTGACTTGCATAATCATTCGTAACCAAGATGCAAATTCTATTTAGAATAATCTCTTTCAGAAAATCAATTGTTCACAAAACTATCTCAAAAAGTAAACCAGTTCAAAATTTAACCACCTATTAGTTCAAAACTTGATCAAATTGTGAAAGGAAATCCTCGCAATCACTCAAAAGCATCTAAAGAAAGAACACAAGTAGGCGGCACGAATCCTTCAAGGAAAGCCCTTCGGCAGCAACTCGTCCTTCTGAGCACATCCTTTGGAGCGCGGCCTGTTTCAGCTTCAACTCCTTAGACAACTTTTCAACCTATTCTTCCTGGCGAGCAATACAGCCTGCGGAAGGAATCTCGTCTTGAGATTTCTGAAGCTCCTGGATCTCAGAGAACCCTTTGAAGAACCAAGGAGCATTGAAGTCGTACTGCACAAAAATGTCTCGATGACACTTCCAGTCTTCAATCATTTCCTCAGAAACGGTTCTACTAGTCGTGACGCTCATCCCATGGATAGAGAATAAAGCTTCCTGGACGCGGTTGACCAATGCAAGGCGACTTTTTAGCTTCGTAGTGGTAGCAATGTGGCCGTGCTTCTTCCATATCACCGTGTCTAACTCCTCGAACTGAGCCGGCACACTGAATCCCCCAACCAACACATGACCTACATAAGGGGAATCGAAGGGAGGATTGAAGATAGCGCCAGGAACAACATATTGCCTTACCATTACTTCATCGGGAGGCCTTTCAGAAGAAGTCACCACAACTAATTTATCAGTTGGAACTTGCTCAGGAAGATCTTTAAGGGTAGCCGCCTCAACAATAGCAGATGTTGCCTCTCCTGCATTCCTCCTCATGTCTACCTCACTCTGAATGTTGATTTCCGTCACGACCTCGTCTACAAGCCCACTAAGGCTACCACTTGGGGAGGCACTCCGTCCGGTCTAGCTTGCACCATCTTTGTCCTGAAGAGGATCAGTGTCACCAGACCCTTCTTTGAGAGGATCACCAGACTTCTCCGTATGAAGATCAATATTGCCAGACCTCTCGTTATGACTACGAGCCAGTCTTGCGAAAGCATTTTCTTTCGAGATGCCCTGATCGCCAACAAAGACTACCTTTAGTGAAAGTTGCTCAGGAAGAACGAAACCAAGGGATAAAACAAGAAAGAAATTTAAATACCTGCATATTGGAGGAATTGAGGATCACCGAACCACATGCCTGCTTCTTAGATCTCACTCCTACTTGGAGGCTGCAGTCGTCAGCTCTAGTTCGTTTACCTGGGAGTGGTTTCAATCGAGAATGCCCCTTCAAAATGTCAGAAGATGGTTCGCCGTGGGAATCTGTCACAACCTCCTCCGAGAATTTCTGAAAGGTTAACAATTGCTCCCTCCAAAATTCCTTATAACTTCTAGTTACCATCGTATTTCTTCCGATAGGAAGGAAAGGAAGGCTCTGCACTGACGAAAACGTGTCAGCATTAAGAATGTCCAGGAAAATTTCTTTTGGAGCCTTCAACGGACGAAGAAATGGAACACCCTGGTCAAATCCCAATTGCCGAGCATCCCTGTCAATATTGTACGGAGTCAAAGTAAATTCTTCGTCAAATAAAGACGGGACATATCCCGGAGTGCAGCTTCGCAAGTAAATAAGTTCTCCAAGACTTGTGGTTCCAGCATCAGTACGCAACACGGCATCAGGAACAGTAGCAAAAGTCTTTGTCTGAACAATGGAAGGATGGATCGGCCCCCACGGACTAAAATCTATGGAGGACACATTGTCGAAGACATCCACAAGCTTCACACCGGTTTTTGGACGTCTCTTCTGCCAACGAAGTATTCTCGAACCACCATACAAACTGCTGAGTGAAGTTGTAGGAACATGAGCATAGCTTTTGAAATGTTCCCACAAAAATGCCTGAACAAAAGCAATGTGGATATGCGACTCCACCTTTTTATACCCATTGGAAGTATGCATGTCCGTCGCTAAGGCGTCCAGATGAGAATACAATAATCCAAGAAACAAGGCACCTAGGGGAAGGACCTCACCTTTTTCCAGCCTTATAGCAAACATAACAAGGTCACCTCTTATGGTCTTCATTCCAGAACCATCGTCAAATATGTCTCTGGATAGCCACAAAGACAGAAATGCAATCACGCTGAGCTCATCTTCCAACTCCTGATCTGGTTTCGGGTCTGCATGAGACCACTCTGAAACCCACCAAGTGTAAAAGCATTTCGTATCTTTCTTTTCCTTCTCCAGGTCATCAAATTCTCCCGCCTTTCGAAGTATAGCATTATAATCGCGACGTTCTGCATCATAAAGTTTATAAAAGAAGCTTCCAGCGACATGCAGGTTCATCAATGCAGCCACGCTTTCCAGAGTAATGGCCATCTCTCCCCATCTACATATGGATGTATGAGTAGATGGACGCCACCGAGAAATGAAAGTGATCAAGCCTGCCGCATCTTTCTTAACTTGAAGAGCGGCGGATGCCATGACCGCATCAAGGATTTGTGCTTTGATCAAATTAGCCTTAATACTCTTATTATTCAACATGCGTCTCATCCATCCTTCATAAGGACCCAAATGGGGTATGACAAATCTTGAAGTCAATAGGTGAAGGTGGATACTCATTTCTCTCGAAGACAGAATCTCATCACAAGTGCTGAAGAAGAGGATGGATCGGCTTCCATATTTTCGAACCGAGAGAGCGGGACTATCTTGTGAGAAGGATGCTTTCTAATGTTCGGAAAAGGCACGGTGAACAACTCATCATCTATGTTCGGAATATCTTTGAAGCTGTCAACACTCCCTGACTTGGCATCAACATTATTCCCAGAAGACATCTTAGCAGGAGCCTTTTTGTTCACTCTACAATAAAGAAGAAGCAGGGGAGTCAGTACTTGTACAAAAACGTGTATCATGAAATGTATAGTCCCGGCCGAGCAGGACACACATTCACGTTAAAGTACACCAAGCTGGGAAAAGCAGGCAAGGCCGATTGGGTCCAAACAAGGCCGGTATTAGACCACGTCACCAAACGAGGCAGGTGTTGGTTAAGTCCGCTTTGTGTTGGTCTAGATTACAGGTTAATATCCCCAAGAAAGACCGATATCACGCCGTCAAGCGTGTATTGGGCCACGCAAGCAAGACCGATATCATGTCGGTCAAGTAGGTTGGTGATAGGTCACGTCAAGGCGTTATTGGTCAAGGCCGATCAAGGTCACAAGTCTGGTATTGGGCCGGTCGAGTCACGAAGCCGGTGTTGGTCGAGGTCATAAGGCTGGTATAAGGTCGATGTTCGATCGGGCGCACACGGTGGGACCCACGTTCAATCAAGCATGTATGGCGGGCACGCATTCATTCGCATGTATGATAGCACGATTTTTCTTTATTCATGGGAATCGTGTCTACGAAATTCAAGCCAAGGGTTTTTCAAGCTATAACCTAAAAGCTAGGTTTTGCATGCAACGGTGGAAAAAGAAGCAAAAACAACATGTTCATGAATTCACGACTTGTTTTACTAAGCAATCCTAGGGTGGTTTTGCTATCAATTTCGGTGGAGAAACTAATCATGATATATCTTGCAAAAGAGTTTACCTAAGAAATTAGGGTTTTAAAAAAAAAACGTGAGAGCAAGGAAGAACAGACGAAGTACCTACCTCATACACGTGCGACGGCGAAGTCCCGTGGCAAGAACAAAGTCCGACGGCGGCAAAGAAATCCGGCGTCGTCAACGGCAATGGCGTCGGTAGGGGCAAAAGAAGCAAGGTCGTGGACGGAGTTGGCCAAGAAAAAAATATGTGAGAAAAGAAAAGGGGTCGGTCCCTTTATAAACAAATAATTGGAAGAATCCCAATAGAAAAAGGATTCCTCTTTTGATTCAAACGCCCAAGGAAGGAAACCGGTCCCACCCAAAAATTCCATGCTTGCACGGCGCATTCACATGGACAATTGCTAGCGGTCGGTCAAAGCTCTTCCGGGTAAACTCCTTTATCTCGTATTTCTCTCATATGTATGTCACCATCTCATGCCTACCCCACAATAGTGTAACCATTATGCGCTAGGCAGGGGACTTAATGTTGATGGTGGATTTTCGTTTAAGGCTAAAATTGTAAAAGCCAAAATTATGCGCTGACATCCTGCAAAGGATAAAGCCACTGATAAGTGATGAATACTTCTCCACTTTACTAATTTACCTAGAGTAAAGCATGTGGCAACAATCCTGGTATTCTGTGAATCAAATACACAAAATTCATCCAGGTTGGAGCATGTAGAAACAATCCCA
The DNA here is from genome assembly GCA_023531295.1 of Papaver armeniacum. Taxonomy (NCBI): domain Eukaryota; kingdom Viridiplantae; phylum Streptophyta; class Magnoliopsida; order Ranunculales; family Papaveraceae; genus Papaver; species Papaver armeniacum. The sequence goes on along the minus strand of JAJJWW010001858.1, from coordinate 156,615 downwards.
TATACCATATGAATTAATAGCATTATCAATTAATACATGACCAGCCTTGTATTTCCTGTGTTGTTCCCACAGAACTCTCATTATTAGTGCGGCATGACGACTGAGTGTTGCTCTCAGCAGAGTAACACGAATATCCAAGTGTTAATAGTGAGGCATGCACGAAATACCCGTACAGGCTACATCTCTCGGTGTGTTATACTAGCCCGATTGAGCATACATCTCTCGGTGTGTTATACTAGCCCGATTGAGCATATTTGAATCTGGAATGTCCATATCAGTCTCAGAAACAATCACGACCATGCAAGTTGGCCGCATGATTTAACCAGCCTAGATGATCCTCAGCAGGAGCAGGCTACCACCTTAATGACCACCAGCGGGCCCGTTTATGCCCTGGTCGGTCGAATACATACCATGCCTCCCAAATAACCACCGAAAACCAGCCTAAAGTAGGATGGTTAGACTGGTGTGGAGCATCTTGGAAAAGCTTGTGCTCACAAGACCGCCAACGACAGTCTCAAAACCAGCCACAATCGTCCAACTTCACCGGCATGATTGGACGGCGTGGATTATCCCATGACCGGTCGGACAAGCTTGTCCTGCACACCGGTGGGCCCCTCTCTACCTGCCTTGTCGGCCATCTCCTGACCTAGCCATAGAGCAACGTGCGTTTGCCCAAAGTATGGCTGACGTAATGCTTAAAGAGTCGCAGGAAATTCCACTAAGGTCTCAAATTGATCACGACCGTCCAACTTCACCAGCATGTTTGGATGGATTAGATCATGCCTAGGACCTTCAGTCAGGTATCATCATGTTCACCGCCGACCCAATGTGGGCCCCACATGGTCGGCCTCCCCAAAGGAGGAGCATAGCCTACCAAACCGTTAGGCTGAAGTAGTGTACACACGACCGATCCAAAACCCTAATTAGGGTTTGCGGCATATTACATGTGTCACTAATCGATCATGAGCGTCCATCTTCGCAAGCATAGATGGAAGGTGTAGATGTGGACTTAACAGGTCCTGATCATGTCAACACGATCACCGTGGGCCCGTCTACACGCCTGACCAATCGGCCAAGACCGACCATGGCTAGACGCCTCGATTCGTGCGCCCAAACTAGGCATGGACGCGCGGTCCCCGATTCCTTTGCGGCAACGGATTTCTGCCGCAAACCGATCTCAACCACTCAACTTTGCCAGACAAATTGAGTGGCCAAGATTATATCTTCATGGGGTAATGAGGTATGGGCGTGTACATCGGCAAGCTGTCTACACGCATGCCCGGTCGGTCCTGCCTAATACACCTCCCATGCTTGGTTTCAACCAAGCTGAAGAGTGATGCTTGCGCACCTCTTCAAGATCCTAAACCCTAATCCAACGGTCGCAGATATAGGTCGCAAGTCATCTCGTCCGTCCAACTTCGCCAGCTTGGTTAGGCAGCCCTGGTCAGGAGTTAGGCGACCATCAAGGCATCACCACGATCACCGTCCACCACTCTTCCACGTGAGATGATCGGCCAAATCAGGGCATGCCTGTATAGCCTCCAAATGATCACTTGAAGATGGCTGGACGTGATGCTATTTTAAGACGCTTAAATTCGTGACTTACTCCGTTAAGCCTTAAAACAGCGATGCTTCACACATGCTGAATATATTCGATGCGTTACCTGCATAGAATGCACAAGATATTTCATAAATATCGACTTCCTAAATAACTTAGTTATTTAATCCAGCATCACATGCTACTTTTTGTGGGTCCCACGATCCACACGATCGAGACATCAATCATGTCACAAACTGGGATACTTACGGGTATTGGTCTCAAGCGGTTTATAAATGCAGCTACGCACAACGCGCAATCACAAGAACGTGTCAGGTGGTAGGATGTTAAAAGTGATTATCCTACGTATTACTGCAAGTGCACAGGCCTATTGGAGGCAAGGGCAAGCACAGGTCGATCCAACAGAGAAGTGGTGTGTGCTATGATTGAACTAAGGCTTACTCTAAATTGATTCAAGGAAATGTAACAAAAGTCAGGGCTGTTTTGTGGTTGTCGATACGACTGAATTGTATTTGTGACTCTAAACTAAAGCAACAAGTAATAAACAAGTGTTGTGACAGGTTGAAAGATTGTTAGGATGATAGAATTCACCTCCTAATCCTATGCAAAATGGTTTCAATTCTCACTGTGTTCTATTGCATTCCATTAAAGGCTTCCTATGGATAAGTGTTTAATCTCAATCCCTTCACTAACCCCCTAGTATAGTTTGTCTTTTTACAGTACAAACTATCACAAATCAGCTCAGTTCAAAAGTTAACCATTCTCCTAAACATTGCAACTTACAAGAACACCTTGAGACTCAAATCAAATTGACATTGAAGTTAGGGGTTTCATCTACACCCTAACTGAGTATTTAGAACATCATGCCAAGAATAAAAATAGCTTGAAATTAAAATTACAAAAGAACTAAACCCTAAAACATGTCATGGTAATTTCTCTCACATCAAGAACACCAATTTATATCTCTTACCACACTGCAAACAATAATTAACTAACACCCAAACCTCTTTCTTGCGCTGAATCGACCATGCCTGGGTTGTTGTGAAAAAACCCTAATTCCAACTGTCTCAATCCTAGCTCCTAGGGTGGGAGAAGCTAATGGTTGAGAAAGGTAGAACTAGGGCATGGGAGAGGAGGTGGCTGCAGGAGCTAGTGGTGATGGCGACATGAGATGGAGATGATGATGGCTCTGGTGGTGGTATGGGTGAAGGAAGGTGGAGGAGATGGGTTTTCTCTGATGAGGGTATGGAGAAGAAAGAGAAGATGAAGAGAGAAATGGGTTAGCTCGAATGGGGGTATAGGTGTAGGGAATTTTGTTGTGAAGCAGGTGTAGCAAAGATCGATGGGAAGGTTGGAGCGAGCGTCGGATGCGGAAGGGCGAGATCTGAACGGCTCAGGAAGAACTGGGATTTTGGTGTTGAGCGAATGCATCAAGGGATGATGCGAAGGACAGAGCGACCGTAGGATGCATAGGATGGAGATCTCAACGGTTCAGGAGGAACGGGCTCGGATCCGGGTCGTGGGTAGCTTGGGCCCATGTCTTGTAGATGGGTTGCTACTTGTTAGGTTGCAACTGATGCGCGCGCGGGCTTTGGCTTTCGCTCCATAGACGCTTGTCTCCACTTTTTCGCTCTTTTTGGCTCTCAAGTTCTCCGAACTTTATTTACTGCCTAAAAACACAGAGTTAATTAGTACAAATATTTATTCCTGAAAACAAGGAAAATACAGAATATGGGATAATATCTGATTTCTGAGTACAAAAGATGAGTTAAATGCCAATAAATAGATGTAGAAATATGCAATATTTGGCACTCATCAAATACCCCCAAACCTGAATTTTACTTGTCCTCAAGTGAAACAGAATTAAGAAATCCTAACTATACCCCTGTCGCAGGTCTCTCGAATGCATTTAGCGTATGCACAAAGCCTTTAAACCCTAGGTGTCCCTAGTGGACGAGTTGTAGTCTCGTGAGGGTTTACCAGAGGTGTACCCACAAAACCTTCTCCAACTTCAGAGTGTAAAAGAGTCTCAAGCATCCAAGGAGCTATGAGGACATAGAGTTTCTGCATGCTAGTAACAAGAAGTTAGAACTACTCAAAGAACGCATTCTCATCCTTAAGTGCTTTGAGCGAGAAGTAACCATACCATATGAAAGAATTCGATTCGATTGTGATCATAAGCCTCGACTTCGCCTCACCAATAGGGTTTTATGATAATTGCACTCAAAAAGACCGCTTTTTAGTATCTCATGTGTGCAGGCAGGAATAAAGAGATAAATCCTGCACACGTTGTAGGTAAGAAGGATAACCTTCCGAAATAATTTCGGAGACTCCACGTATGTGGACAAAAAGAATCTTTTCTCGATGATCTCTAAGGAAGGAAATCAACCATTAGCAAGGGTGGGAGTACTCACTTACCTTCTCACCCGATCGACAATTAATATCACTCTCTCAAGATTCATAGAAACGTCTTCAATCTTCGGTCTTCGGTCCTTCAAATGTTGATGACGAACTTCGAACTTCACAAAAACTTGACAAACATTTTTTTTTTTTTTTTTTTTTTTTTTTTAATTTGAATGAAAATAACAATAAAACAATAATACTCAATTTTTCACACTTGTCTTGATTTCACAAACTTCATTAATTCTCATCCTTTTTTCTTTTCTTTGTTGCACATAAACCTTGGACTATCTCAACTTTTCTTCAAATATTCTGATGATGCTCCGCTTGCTGACGATGATGTGTTTCTATGAATGTGTTGATTGAGAGGGAGAGAGTGATGCTAACTGCAAATCGGTATTTAGAAGAAGTTTTCATCTTTAAACGTCACCCTCATGATTGACGGAATTAGCACTCAAGAGATCAAAAGTAGTGCTGAAAAGTGGTGCGAAGTTGGGTAGCTCACCATTCCTACCCTAATTGACGTACGGTGACACACACTCTAATAGCTTTTCTAGAAAGTCACAAAGAGTGAAGGTCGGACTCGCTTGATGTAAAATGGGTAGTCTCCACTATGGGTGATCACAATTTTACTACCGAATATCTAAACAAAGACCTAATTCGCCCTCTCGGGGTATGGTTAAATCCAACTTTAACGCTCTAATCAACTAAGAAACCCGATTGTGTTCTCCAAGACTTCCAAGTTCTGTTATTTCTCATTTTCTCTATGTAAACATAGCTAGAAGCATGCTAGTGACTCTAAAATCTCTAAAAGTTGGAGGTTTGTATGCAAATTTTTGAGTTTTGAGTTTTTTCGTTTTTGTTTTTTTTTGTTTTTTAATGAAGTAAAACAAAAAGACTAAAAACTCTATATGCAAATCACACCCCCAAACCTAAATCAAACATTGTCCTCAATGTTTCAACAGATGATAAAATTTTAAACAATCACATACCAAGAGAACTATGCTGAGTAGAGAAAAGGGAAGAGATTATCGGATGTACAATGATGTTGCTAAACCAAAGGAGGATGAATGCTTTGAAAGCAAACAACCAGAGCGCAAGACAAAAAGGTTGGTTAGCACAAATAAGAACTATGCAAAAAGAAAAAGAAAAGGGAAAGATAATGGATTTTTAGTCCATATGTATGTACACAAGTGAACTAGATCAGTCCACATAGATGGGGTCTTCCAAGTCGACGGTCTCAACTTCTGGTGGAAGATGCTCCAGAAATGGTTTCAGTCTTTGAACATTGACTTTGAAGATGTTCTTGTTTGCTGGGTTTTCAACTTCTACAGCTCCATGGGGAAAAAACGGTACGTACCAAGAATGGTCCTGACCATCGAGAACGTAGCTTTCCTGGAAACAAATGCAAGCGAGTGTTGTACAATAAAACTTTCCGACTGGTGAAGGACTTGCGCAGAATGCGCTTGTCGTGAAAACACTTTCATTCTTTGTTTGTACGTTTTGGCACTATCATATGCATCATTTCTCAATTCTTCTAACTCATTGAGTTGAAGTTTCCTATGGGTTCCAGCCTTATCAAGATCAAAATTCAACTTCTTCACAACCCCAGTATGCATGGTGTTCTAACTCAACAAAATGACATGCTTTCCGTACACAAGTCTGTAAGGAGACATCCCAATGGGAGTCTTATGCAGTTCTATAGGCCTATAAAGCATCATTTAAGCGCAAAGACCAATCTTTCCTAGAAGGATTGACGGTCTTCTCAAGGATATGCTTAATTTCCCTATTAGAAACTTCTACTTGGCCACTGGTTTGAGGATGGTAAGGTGTTGCGACCTTGTGAGTGATTCCATACTTGCGCACTAGTAATTCAAAGGGTCTATTGCAGAAATGACTACCTCCGTCACTGATTATTGCTCTAGGGGTTCCAAAACGGGAGAAAATGTTCTCCTTAAGAAAAGAAAGAACAACTTTATGGTCGTTGGTTTTGGATGCAATGGCCTCTACCCACTTAGAGACATAATCAACAGCAACAAGAATGTATAACTTACCTTCATAGTTAGGAAATGGACCCATGAAATCAATACCCCAAACATCAAACAGCTCAACAATCAAAATGGGTTGTAAGGGCATCATGTTTCTCTTAGAGATACTTCCTAATTTCTGACATCGGTCACAAGCAACACAAAAAGCATGGCAATCCTTAAACAGTGTTGGTGATAGGTGTAGAATACACCTAATTTACTATCTAGTAGTTTATGCTTTCTTTGCTATTTTTCGTGTAAATTATGTATTTTACGCTTGTTTTGAGTTTTATAGCTACTATGGAGTCACACGGAGGAAAAGAAGAAGAAATCACCCAATTTGAGCAAAAAGGGCAAAAAGGTCATTTTACAAAGCGATTGATATACGGAGCCCGAGTAGTGGTTAAGGGGCTCTCATTTAGGTACCCCTTATCACTCAAAGCAGTGGGTGTTATTAACACTGGGTAGCCCTTATCCGTGAGGATGGTTGTCTTGGGTAGCATCCAATTGGGTCACCCTAACTGCATTCCGGATCCAAACCCGACCCGGATCCGTGTCATTTAAACCTAATCTGAAATCGAGAGAACCATCTCAATCATTTATTCCTATTCACCTGAAACTAAAAGCAGTGACTGCTGCTGTGAGAAATCGAGAGAAGATTTGTGTAGAGTCACGATGGATGAATTTGCCGATGTTATTAAGCTCGTGGAGAGATCAATTAGGGTTCGATAGATCGAGAAAAAGGGATCGAGAGCTAAGAGATGAAGATGAGAAGCAGTAAAGAGATTGAAACCAAGAACGAGATGGGTTTTTGATTGAAGGTTCAATTGGGAAATTGATGATGTCGATAGGTTTCTGGACAGAGATTGAGAGATTAGAGATGGGTTCGAGTTTATGGATCTGTGAATCGATTCAGGGACTCAGGAGAGAAGGAGTCGATGCTGTTGAGTGCAATCGACAAAGAAGATGGATTTGATTTATGGGTTCTGTTGAGATGATTAATGATGCAGAAATCGATTCAGGGTACTGATTGAAGAAGAGGAGGTGGTTTGCTGGAAGATGATTTAGGGGCTTGTGGTTGATTTAGCCATGCTGTTGGTTTGCAGCTGCAGAATGACAGATGCTGGTAGGAATGGCGGTGAACTGAGAATCTACATTTGGTGCCAGCATGAGGACAGTGTAAGAATTGGCTGTGGTTTGCGTATGATGGATGTCTGAGGGCTCAAGTGCAGATGGATTGGAATTGCAAGTCAAGTGGCTTTGAGATAAAAGGGAATGGTTCTAGTGCAGTTCTTAATCTAATGGTGTTATGTTAGCAATGGTGTTGGTGGTGATTTGTATTTTTGTCACAGGGAAGAAGAGTTGAGGCTCTGAATTGATGATGGAATGCAAGCTGGTGCTGGTTTTGAGCTTTTGAGGCTAGTGCAGGTCATGGTGCTGGTGCTGGTGCTTGAAGCTTTAACAGATGAAGGTGGTGCTGTTGGGAGCTATAGCTCAGGCTAGTAAAGGCGTTGAAGCTGGTAAGCCTAATGAGTGATTGGGTCCACTTTCGAGACAGATTGGTGCTTCAGGATCCGTGGGTTATGTAAAGCTCGGGAAGCCTCAGCTACCAAGCCGAGAAAGGTTATTGACAAGATGGCGGACTATGCTCGTGGTCTTGCAATGTTGGCAATTGTGAAGATTGCAATGGAATGAAGTGCAGGCTGTGATGGAGCTAATGTTAGTGTGGTGTCATGGTTTGAATGAAGGGCTATATGAACTGAAGTTGAGATGCCGCTTAAAGAGGTTGCTTGCTGGGTTGAGCATCGGGTCGTGATGGAGTTAGTGTAGCTAAAGTTGCAACTCGACTTTGCGAGCAATAAGCTTCGGATGGAGTTTTTATGGCGTAGAGAAGATGAGGCTATGATGCCGCTAACTCGAATTGGTGTTGTTTTGAATTCAAATGAGGACAGGGTGAAGAAGTGTTTTGCACCGAGAGTTATGTGGTGGCTCGAGATGGACTTGCAAAGTGACTAATGCAGAGTTGAAGTGCGGGAAGATCACCAATATGGTCAAGCACAATCATTGTGCTACAACACGCCTCGGCCGTAGCAATGCTTATTCCATGGCAACTCACTCCGAGTCACCCTGGGCCATTAGGGGACTCGAATGCCGACTCTGGTTCGACTCATGACCTAGACCATGACCTCGTTGACTACCAGTTGACTAACAGCTTGACTAGTTTGACCGTTAGTCCTAACGGAGGACTGACGGAATATTCCGTCGAATATTCTCTCGACGGAGAAATTTCCAAAGGCCGGCGGTGACGTTTTTCCGACCAAATTCCGCCACAATCCCGAGCTTTTCCCACGAGCCAAAATTCCAGAACTTTCTATGGACTTCTCTCATGGGTATGAAGACTTGGGCTAGGAATTGGATGGAGAATTGGACTCAAATTTGGAAAGAGAAGGTGGAAGAGTTGAGAAAAGCTTGGAATTGGAAATTGAATTGCTAAAGGAAAAGGATTCTAATCCTTGGAAGATTTGGAGAATATTGAAGCCTATAAATAGAGAAGTTTTCTACAACTTCTACACACCTTTCTCTACACACACAACACTTGTGTTTTTGCTTGCTTTTCTAAGATTTTTCTTTTTAATTACTTGTGTGAATTTGAAAATTCTTCTTTTAATAATTATTATTTGTGTGAATTTCAAAAACATGAGTAGCTAAATTTCTTATTGATTGAGGATGAATTCCTAGTTCTTAACATGATTTGAGTTTTTGTTTTCAAATTCTATCTTGAGATTTTTCACATGATTATCGATTGTTTTTACTAATAGGAGTGATCTTAAAGACATTCATGATTGATTGATAGATTGTTTGGAGTGCACGCTAAATTGATTTGTTAATTGATCTATATCTAGTATAAGTTAGGGAATACGTAATCGTTCTCGACACTTTACACAAGTAGAAAACACAAGACCTTGCGGAGGGATTCCGTGGAGCAATTGTGTGTAGAAACAACGCTAGAAAGTGAACCAAGCGAACCGAGTTTAACTACTAGTACTAAACCTAAATTCATAAATCTTAATGCATTCTGGGAATTACATCTTGTAAGCGGACCTCAAGGTGGTTCTTTTGAATAGAATCGATAACTAAGCGGACCTGTTACTCGGTGAAATTAGGGATTTTGGGGCTAGCTAAGCGGACTCTGCTATCCTACGGTTGGTGATAATCTGTGACTAATAACAAGTAGAAAAGAACATAACTTTAATCATTGTTTCGTAACGAAGAAGGATTCCTTGATCTTGTCTCTCTTATTGCTTTCATCTTTCAACTTTCGATTTCAATTGCTTTGTTTATTTTTCTTTTGCTTTTTACACCCCCCTTTCGTGACAACTTTTACAACTAAGATCTCTTGCTCCTCGTGGGAACGAACTTGACTTCCATTATATTATTTTTAATTGAGTGGAAATATTGAATTAATTTGATTGCACCTACGACACGCATCATAGATCGCCACCTTATTCAACAGAGAACGTTTCTCTTGTGAAAGAGTTCGATTCTCATCTGATAAAGTTTCCAACTCCAAATTAGTTTTAGTCAAAGAATAAGAGAGGCGAGATAAGTCATTACTTAATGAGTCTTGCTTTTGCGATAAATCAAAATTCTCTTTAGACAAGTTATTTATTTGATCAGCTGCATAGGTATGAAGATTATCTAAGAGATTATACTGCTCCATCCAAGCATCTCTTTCAACTCGAACTTCTTCAACGATAGACTCCGTCTGATATATCTCCATTATTCGTTTCTGGTTTAATACTTGGAGGACGAGCAAGGGTTTGAGTTGTAAAAAAAAAAAAAAAAAAAAAAAGGGGGTGGCGAGAGCATACCTTTTAATTCTTCATTCTTCTTGCGAAGATTATCACGATCTAGTGAGATACTGAGAAATTTTTGATTTTCAAGGTGGAGATTATTGCACTTCACAGCCATAACTTGGAGATCATCCTTCAGCTTATTAATCTCTTGAACTAAAGATGCTTGTGAGCTCCTATCAGGACCAAGATGCTTACTTAAAATCTCGCAGACATTGGATTTGACAGATCGCCAGGTCTTTTTGGCATCATTCACGAGATCGAAAGGACCTTAAAGGCCACATCTATCCCCTCCAAATTTTCTGCAGTTAGAGGAATTTGTTCAAACAAAGAAGACGAGTCGTCCTTTGTCAAAGGAACCTCATGAGAAGAGGAGGTTTCAGGGAGAGAAGTGATTGGAGAAATAGCAGGAGGAGGTATAAGATCGTTTGTAGTAGGAAAATTATAAGGAACTTGGTCTATGAGGAGTTGAGGTATAGAAATATTGTCGCTAGTAATGTTACCAGAGGAAAGAGGCACAAAATTATCTTGCGATGATTTCGCAGCAGGAGACGAAGGCGTGAATGAAGGAAATGGAACGTCCGGGGTAACAGGTTTAGAGTAGCGAAGCCTTTTGGGAGTATGACCAGTAATTTTATCATCCTGCGAATGACAAATTAAATAAGAAACAGAGGCAACAATGCATTGTTAATAAAAACAAATGTTTCTTAAATACCTTGTCACTCGCAGACTGTCTTTTGTAGCCATAGATTTTGCTCGAAGAGGACTTTGGTTGCGTGAGGGATTCTTGTTGCAAAGTAGATTTCGGTGGCGAGCCCAAAGAAAGAAGAGGGTCCTTCACGGTAAATTTAGTTCTGGGTTGGTTCTTGCTAAACAACAATGGCAGAAAGAGAACTACAAAGTTAATCATACCAGTGTGATTTCAACAAGAAAAGCTAATCTCAAATTTAATCAACCACAAAATCAGCCCGGATATGGCAAAATTAACAAACCCGGACGCCATGAGAGTAACAACTGGTAGGGAATAGCTAAAGTGGTGAAGAAGACGGTAAGAGACAACAATAGACAAACACTTGCAGAACGATGAAGAAGAAGAACACTTGCAGACGGTGAAGAAGATGAAAAGGAAAAGGAAAATTCTTCACATGGGATGCTCCTATAAATAGATGGGAAAAAATGTTATGACCGGATAACATTAAATGCACCGGTAAAAAGAGGTAAATATAGACACGTGTAGACGGTCACTACTAAATCCAAGGAAACTCGACGAAAAGAACTTTAGTAGAATCCAAATATACAACGTATTTCCTAATAGGCGAGAAGAGATTGCTAAATTGATTATTTTCGTAATTAATGAGGCAAGAAATGACACTTCGTATATATATTACAAAGAAGCTTCGAACTTCGCAAAAGAATAGAGGCAAGTACGTACTTTTCAAGTCCAATATTCTTCCGCTCGTTCCTTCATCAACAAAGATCAAAGATTACTACCACAACAGATTTTTCCTTAAAGATCGCTCTTCAAGCAATATTCAAGGAAAAAGAGGCAAGATGTAGGATCATAATATCGCAACGTACAAGGCTCGCGGGATTAATAAACGACGGTGTCGCGAGGCGATCAGCAGATAGCTAAAATAAACGCCGCAATGAATAACGGCAAACAAAACAATTGGAAGACATGAAACCTGGCGAGGGGTAAGAAGTGTCGCGAGAATGAATATTTGCGCATTTGCGACACTTCGCGAGACATTCCCGAAAATAAAGGATAGCTTAGCTGTCGTCCACTATGTATTACCCTATATAAAGGGCTGAGTGAATCTGTTGTAGAGGAGAGATCTTTTTGAATGGTGAAGCAAGTCATTAGGAGAGAGAAAGTTTTAGAGCGCTTCAATTTCCAAGTGTAATTCTATTGTACTGTGTAAACATTTCATGGAATCATTTAATAAATATTCTTGATCACACATCTTTCAATGGATTAGTCAAGCAAAATCGAGTAAGGGGTGTAGTGTGGGATTTCCCGCAACTACACTCGTGAACGGATAGGTATGCATACTCGTATGCAAACCATTCTTGAACTGTGGTTACGGAACCGGGGGTGAGTATCCAAACCGGTATGCAAACTTAAACAGTTTTGTGTTCTTGAACTCGGTAACGTTTCCAAACCGGTACGCAAACCGATTCAGTTCTGTGAACTCCGAAACCGTCGATAGTTTTAAAGTTTCCAAACCGGTACGCAAACCTTAAAAGTTCTGTGAACTCCAGAACTTAGGTTTGGTGGAAAGTTTGCAAACTGGTACATAAACCTAAAAAGTTCTATGAACTTCGGAACTTGGTTTTGGTTTAAAGTTTCCAAACCGGTATGCGTACTGTGACTAAACCGACTCACGGACTACTATGTATTTGTACTCGTACATCTACTAATCATATTGATTATATTTTCAAGTTTGTTTAAATTATTTCTTCGAGATAATTAGCATTTGATTAATTCCCTATAAACACTATACTTAATTTATCACATGTTTGTGACTTAGAGTTAATGTCTTAAGTGTTCATGAAAATGAAGATTAAGCTTTTAAGTTCAAACCAGCTAGTTTCGGCTAACCATGTTGAACATAGTCTTTGTACACGGTTCGGTTACGGTCTCACCTAACTAGAGTGTATATATTGCTTATGTAATTGTTTGCTTGGTTCCAAAGCTATCTTAGCTTAAATCTAAAGAAACCTATGCTTTGAATGTCTATTAAAGGGGAACTCCAAGCAACTGGGATTTTCGAATCCTGACACTACTTTTTGGGTGTCCTTGTTGTATTTAGAATCGTCCTCTCCATAAACCCTTTTAGGGTTTAGTGACTATAAAGACTTCATTCGGATTCGTGAAGCTAGGTTCAGTTATCTTTCCTTGATAACTCAAGTATCCTGATCTTGATTGTTTGTAAATCTTGCTCCAACGATCAAGATAGATAATAATCATCAAATTTCTCTTCGTCTTAGACTTTGTTGATTCCACAAGTTTTATACTAGTGAGGTGAATAATAATCTAGTCTACACTTCGGGTTGCATAAGTACGGATTATGAGAATATCTTGACTTTGTCAAATTGTTATCGATTTCCATCATCTTTATCATACGTTTGATTTTGATCATACATTTCGATCGTAATCAGGAAATCAATTATATAGGCTTAACCCATGGGAGGCAGATTTGGTTTAAAGTATTCAATTGAGTTGAAGCAACTCTTAGTTGGTGTGACATCATCTAAGGGAATCAATTGCGTGGAGTCCTGCTGGGATTCAAGAGGCGTATGGAGCGTGACCGTACCTTAATCAGTGGGATACCTTTTAGGGCTCAACTACATTCCAGTCCGAAGTTAATTGGTAGTAGGCTAGTATATGTAGCGTCTTAATACAGTTTGGTGTTCAATCTGGACTAGGTCCCGAGGTTTTTCCTGCATTTGCGGTTTCCTCGTTAAAAAAACTTATGGTGTCTGTGTTATTTCTTTTTTCGCATTATATTGTTTATCTTTATAATTGAAATATCACAGGCTGTGCGTTGATCAATCATAGTAGAGACATCTGACCTAGTTTGTTGGATACGACTTGATCGATTCTTGGACATTGGTCTTTGGTACCGTCCAAGTTATCTCTTTGTGATTAGGTTCACTGATTCCATTCTGTAAACTTTCTAATCGCAAGAGACAAAAATATAACTCTAAGATACTATTCCTTGATTGAGTTTAACTCTCGGAGTTGTATTGAGTTTGTCCATACAGATTTCCTAAGAAAAAAAGTGGTGGTGTGTTTTGGTACCCCCGCATTTTCAGATGTTATGTCAATTAAAAAAATAGGTGAATAGGTTCAAGACTTTGTCCAAATGGTGCGTTGGATGCATAAAGGCTAGAGAGCCCGTGCCAATTGAGAAGATAAAAGAGCACAGTGACCTAATTGATAATGTTGATAATGAAGTTTATGCAGGTCAGTTTAGGGAGAAAGTCACGAAGAACCAGCCCAAGAAAACAACATCAAGGACGAAAAAAATAAATCTCAGGCTTCATCTATCTCTCAAGCTGAAGCCATTGTTGGGTAAGCTGAAGGTGATGATGAGGGAAATGCTTGTGGTCTTTTTCGTGTTAAGCGTTTTAAAACTTTAGCTAAATCTAAAAATAAAAAGTAGCTCTTAATGTGTCGTTGGATGTTTTGGATTATGTTGTTTTACAAGTTTCTTTTCGGATTATGTTGTTTTAAATACTTGTTTCGGATTATAAGTTCTTAGATTATAAGTTTATGGGTTATGAATGCATTTTGAGTTATGTTTATTACTTAATTATCAAGCAACTCAAACCTCGAAAATGAAACTAATGAATTTCTCACAATAATCGGAGGATAAACTATCAAGATTACCTACCGATTCTGGTGAATTTTCCAAAATTTGTCATATTTGGGCACAATCTATAGTAAAATTATATACATACCTTACGATTATTGTAGTTTCAGTTTGCAGTTCTTTTGTACAAAAAAAAATAAAAAAAAATCGGACACAAAATTAACTCCTTGCCTACCGATTATTAGTAATCGAAAGTTAGGTGAACTTCATAAACTACCGATTACTCTGTGCCAAAATCCGATTCTGGGGCAACGTAATAATCGGAAGTTAGGTGAACTTAATAACCTACCGATTATGTTAGTTCAAAAATTCGAAAAATTAGAGATTTTGGAAAATTTCCATTTTGGGGCAACTTTATAATCGGATGTTAGGTGAACTTAATAACCTACCAATTATGTTAGTTCCAAAATTCGAAAAATTAGAGATTTTGGCAAATTTCAATTTTGGGGCAACTTTATAATCGGAAGTTATGTGAACTCCATAACCTACTGATTATGTTAGTTCCAAAATTCGAAAAATTAAAGATTTTGGAAAATTTCAATTTTGGGACAACTTTATAATCGGAAGTTATGTGAACTTCATAACCTACCGATTATGTTAGTTCCAAAATTCGAAAAATTAGAGATTTTGGTAAATTTCCATTTTGGGGCAACTTTATAATCTGACGTTATGTGAACTTCATAACCTACCGATTATGTTAGTTTCATAATTCGAAAAATTAGAGAGTTTGGCAAAATCAAATTTGGGGCAACTTTATAATTGGAAGTTAGGTGAACTCCATTTACTTCTGAATACTAAAGATGGAAATTTTTTTGATTTTCTGATGCCATTTAACTACATAATCATAAACCAATATTTAAATTTGTCTTCCGATTGTTTAATCGGTAATCTAAAATGAACCCGTAAATTCGGTATCATGTATGAGCTAATACGGAATATGCTCCGTACACTCGTGTTACACCTCGTCTCAACGGCTATTTTTTCAAAAATAGAGTCGTTGGGGCTCTAATCTATATAAGATGGGTATAATTTAATCATTTATACAACACAAATACATTTTAAATCTCTCCAACACCAAAGTAATCATCTTACATTTCTACATAGATAATGCCTCGACCATTCATTAATCCTACAGAGTTCACGGTTGAAGAAGATTTATCTCTATGTAGGCGCTATGTTCAATTCTATCCGAGGCGAGGAGAAGAACCTAGGCAACGAGGTGTAATGAGTATGAGTTATTTGGGTATAATTCAGGAAAATTTCTGCGTCGACACATGTAACCCAAATAACTGACATGTAGGTGATCTTTTCTGCCGATTTGGTTCAATAAACGGACATGTCGAAGAATTCGTCCATTTAACTTATCTTGTGAATCAATATCGATTGAGAGGTGAAACCAATGATGAGGTTATAGCACGATCTCCCAGGGAATAGCGGAGATGGAAAGGATTAAACTACCTTTACGAAGTTCATTTCAGAATCCTTAACCTAATGGACAGATTTAATTTGTGTAGGGCTCGTCCAAGACGTCCACGGCGCTAATCACAAGTCATTGTAATATAATTGTGGGATTACAATCGGTGGATAATATTATGATATATCTACCGATTATTAAGTTTTTCTTGTTTGAATCTACATAATGAATCCTATTCACGCTCGGTGATTCTTGCACATAATTTCATCTCCAAGAACGACGGACCATTAAGTACCGGGTGCTTGGATCAAGATAATTGCCTCCAAAATGGATGAATATCATTGATGTCAATCACTTCAACATGCCTACCCAACTTATGAAGACACAAGAGTCCAATACCTATCATATCCTTGCAAACACAAACCGTATTCTCATCATCGTAATCTTTATAAAGCTTCAGTTATTTCATCATGTGATCTATTTCCCATTTGAAGCTTTGCGAACAATGCCCCTTAGAAGCATTCTTTCCTCTTTATGTTCCAAAGGGAATCTATGTCTACTAAATTCCATACAACCCCTTATCCTTGTGAGATCACGATTGGTGTATTCATGGATTGCTTCTTGGATCGACACAACTCCATTTTGACTACTGAGTAATATTTTCTTTAATCGGCCGTGAGACCCCTCTGCAATGCTTATCGCTTGGTTCTTGAAGTTTCGATATTCATATGTCCATGAAAACACAAACCTCACCTTATGTGATGCCAACCATTGTGTTTTACAATACTCAACGGGTTTTGGATAGTCCGTGCCCCAATTATCCTCAAATTTCTTCAAGTTAACCTCATAAATTTCCTCGGTTAACGACCAAACGATCTTGTCCCATGCTTTCATATCCACTTTATTCCATCCTCTTTCCACTTTTCTTCAAATAACATCTTCTCTTCCTCTCGCTCTTCCTCAGTTATTTTGCTAATGCGTTCATCCTCTTCCTTCGGCCTCTTGGTACCCTTCCTTGGTTTTTTAGATTGGATATGATGTTTGTAATTGGATAAGAGGTTGCATTGAATGTGCCACGTACATAACAAGTTTTGGGCTTCCGGGAATACTACCGCTATTGCATTCATTAAGGCTTGATATCTTCATTATAGCTTTCTTATTTTTGTAACTATTTTTTCGAGCTTCAGTCGTTATCAAGAATTTATCAAACATTGTTGGATGTTTGCTTCTTATCTCTCTGACTATTGAAGTTCTTTTATTGTCTACCATCCATTTGGTGATAGAGACATCCCAAGAAGTTAGTGACATTCTGTCAGGACCCTGCTTTGGCCTTTGGGCTGCCAAGTTCAGTTAAGGGCCACCTGAGTTATGGGGGTCTAGTAACCTGTTTAGTTTATTTAGTAGAGTGTGTGTGTGAGTGGCACATGTGCACACCAAACCCCATTGATTTATATTTTCCCTTCTTTGTTTGTAGAACTCATTATGAAAATTAATAAGAAAAATTAGTCTTTTCTCTCTAGAATTTATGTTCTCCCCAATCTATCTCTAACCTTAGAGATCAAGAGTAGTTTATGTGCTAATTTGTAAGGCAGGTCCTTACAATTAGTATCAGAGCACTCGATTCCTTGTGACCGAGTGAAAATGGTGAACCAGTTGGTTAAGTTTGAAGTTACAGTGAGAAATTTATTTGCTGATTTGAAGGTTGCGCTTGAAGCTTACGGAGCTGAATTGAAGGGTTTAGTAGATTGTTTAAAACCTGATGAAGATTCACTCGAACCCTCATCTAGATCTACACCCAAAATCGACACCGATTCAGAAGAAATTCTTCATGAGTCAAAATCAGTGAGTGATTTCACTCAACAATCCTCAACACATCCAGCAATAGGAGAAGTTAGTTGTCGATCTACACCAAAAATCAATTTCTCTGATGTTGATGGAGCGGACGCTTCAGGTTCAGTTCTGGATTTCAAAGCGAAATCCAAGTTTCTAGACTACCAAGAAGTTAAACCTTTCACCTCTGGACATAATATTGTTTTAGATTCTCAAAGTATAGGGGTTGCAGACGATGAGGTTATAGACTTCAACATACTAAATCGGAAATTTAACGAAGAGTTTCACAAGTTTGAAGGTCGAATGTTTATTACAGATTATAACCTAAACCAATTTCCTTCTTACTTCATCAAATTTATCAGGTTGTACTTCATACTCCTAACTCAAATTACTTCTATGCGTGATACTTATTCTAGTACCGACTATACTCGGCTGATATTTGATCGTGGGAAGAAACTTGAAATTCTGAATGATTTTTCTAATTTTGTTGGTGAATTCTGTTTTGATACTTCTTATGAAATTGTTCTTCATGGGTTGATATTACTTGATAACTTCGATAGGAATTTGGGTTTTGAGTTAATTACAAGGCTTGGTTATCAATCTGATTTTCAGTTTTTGGATTCACTTGTTCTTATGTGTGTAAATGAGGCTGAAAATAGTGGGGATAAGAAGTTGTTTGATAAAATGTCTGAAAGTAGAGCTAATAATTTCACTGGTGTTAGAGTTGATTTCCTCTTGAAACTCATAATGGATAGAGTATTTGGTCTTGGAAAAGAAATACAACTTCTGGGAAGGTACTATAATTTTTTTGTGGGTTTGAAATTGTTGGATGGGTACTATCTGAAACTTGTTCAAGAGATGATTTGCAAACATGGGTACTGGTTAGACTCGAGTGGTGACATTAATTATCTTCTCTTTCAGCTTGAACTGGATAATGTAGGATACTTGAGGTGGGTATCTAGATTGGTTCGACCCAGCTTATGGGGTGTGCGAAGTGTTCAAATGTTATTTCATTTCTCAGTTTTTGGTTGTGTTCCTGTGATGGCACCTGTGTTGTTTGTTAACATGGTTGAGAGTGTTGTGCTGAAATTAGGGGATCACGTGCTGCATATATTTTTGATGGAGTTAAAATTTCTTTCAGTGCTTCCATTCTCGGCTCACACAGTTGCTGGAGCTAAACCTTATCTCTCAAGACCTGTGTTTTTCTTGTACTTCTATTCACTCACATCTGAAGCCTGCAGGAGTTTTTCAAGGCATGAGACGGTTTTAGTGGAAAATTTGTATTCCACGATGGATAGCAAGCTAGTTTGGAAAGATCTGTGCGTGGAAGATTACATTACAAGAGTGCAAATAAATGATTGGTTTACTGTGGACAAAGGAGTTTTCTATATTGGGCCATTGCATGTCAAGAAAAAGACGAGTATGATATTTCTGAACGATAATCTAAATGGTAATCACATCTTGGTTAATGCTTGTCGATGCTTGTCATGTTTCAGTCGGAATCTAGGTTTCATATTTCGACAAAAATGGCGATCTAAGAAAGTGTTTTTCTGTGGGAGGGTCGCTAGTGTTGACAAGAATCTGAAGGATGAAATTTTAAATGGGTGTAATCCAAGATCAGTTTTCACTGAAATTTTTTCTCCCGCTTTTATCCTAAGAATCATATGGGTATTGAGGACCTATACTGAATTTCTTATGCAACTAAGGGATGTATACTCTATTTTGTCAGGACCCATAGAAGTTGATGGAATTGTTCGTGGTGATGATGGATGGATTGTTGGTTGGAAAAAATTCCTGGTAAGGATGGTGGAAATCAAGGGAGTGGGTTTTACTTGTGCTCAGCTAGAAGTTGTAACCATGAAGTTAACTGTCATGATTAAGGTTTTGAAAACTGATGGGTTTATTTTGGATAGGTTAGTTAGTGAAGGCACAATGTATAACTTGTCCAGTCAAATGCCTTTGGAAGTTATTAGTGATGAGAACTGGCTATACCTACAACTTAAGAGTGGTCTGTATGTGCATATTATTATAAGGATGTGTTCTTCCTGGGGATGGACAGGATCACTCCTCTTATCTTCCATCACTATGTTCAGTTGGGTAATAGAAAATGGTTTTGGTGTCGGTCATAAAAACTTCATGTTGGAGGTAATCATGTTCATTTCAGATACATGTATTGTTGGTGCTAAAAGCTGGAGTTGGTCAAATTCTGTTTCAGGTCTAACAACACGCTACTCCCATCTGTACAACCGATATCTTTTGAAGCAACTGCAGACCTTCACATCTGATGGCTCAACAAAAAAAGGGATATATGAGGCTCTCTACTCCATGTCTTTAACAAGTGCATCACCGAAATTCTCAGTTCACCTCGCACCTTCAATTCCTAATTCAGTGGGAAGACATATCATCAAAGTTGTTATGTATAAGTTCAGAGGTAAAGTGATACTTTCGGTTCAGGTTAGCCATAACAACTACTGTCTCTCACCAATGATTGGTCGCCTAACTTCGGTTTACACAGTAAATAGTAGAGCTGCAACTTATTGCTTTCTGAATATAATACTGAATAAGCTCAAGCTTGAAGGCTTAACTGGAGGCAATAACATTTTAGAATTAAAAGTGAAAGGGAACCACAATCTCTATACAATCAAGTTCCTGCAGCTGAAAGCATTTTCTATTGAGAAGGGTAGAAGGTTTGACTTGCTTGTCATCAATGAAGAAAATGTCTTCCATGGAGTACACATGAAGGAAGAGTTTTTGGTATTATAAGAGAGGGTATATTGGCGATTACAACTCTATATACAAGCCGATTGCACAAAGCAAAACATGAAGGTTCACGCTCAAGCCTTAGCTGTTACTAGGTCTATTTTCTTGGAGAAATGCTCACAGCGTACATAAGCGCATTGATCAAACTTGAAGAGGTTAGATTAATTTTAGAAGAGGAAGTAATTAAGACCAAGCTTGATGCCTGCTGTTTCCAGATGAATGGTTTCCATCTTTTCATGGACCTGGGTGTTGCAGTTGTGAAGTTCACATTTCCTACTGCATTTGAGATAAAGCTGCAAGTCAACAACAGCTGTGCTCTTCATGGGTCGACCTCAGTTCATATCCTTGAGGACAAGGATAATTTGAAGGAGTGGGATTTGTCAGGACCCTACTTTGGCCTTTGGGCTGCCAAGTTCAGTTAAGGGCCACCTGAGTTATGGGGGTCTAGTAACCTGTTTAGTTTATTTAGTAGAGTGTGTGTGTGAGTGGCACATGTGCACACCAAACCCCATTCATTTATATTTTCCCTTCTTTGTTTGTAGAACTCATTATGAAAATTAATCAGAAAAATTAGTCTTTTCTCTCTAGAATTTTTGTTCTCCCCAATCTATCTCTAACCTTAGAGATCAAGAGTAGTTTATGTGCTAATTTGTAAGGCAGGTCCTTACACATTCCTTACGCAGTTTATTTCCGTGTTCAGGTATCATATTAACTGTATCTGATTATTATAATTTGGTTATGTAAAATGTGAAAAGGTGTCTTTGTTTTCATATTTGATTTACAGTTACTATGTTTTGTTGTCACAAATATCAGGGACTTTGATTGAAGTTGTTTGTTCCTGATCAATATAAAATTTATCTGTGCAATATCATGTAAGTAGTATTTCATGTTTGTTCTTTATTCATCTCATCGAGTTTGTATATATTGCTTTGCAATCTATACCGAGTGTGGAGATGTTAAATGGCATCACTTGTAAGACTTCTGATTTCTGATGTGGTTGTTGTGTATGTATTTCAGCTTCAGCTACTGTGTTCAGGATGGAAAATGGTTATGGAGCATTACGGGATTCATTGAGTTCAGATGATGTTATCAAATTAATGGCAACAAAGAAATGATAGCCAAGAAACCATCAGGTTCTGGAGGGTTAACAAGAACGACTTCATGACATGTTTAGTTGCATTATTTGGTATTCTTCCTCTCTGTTCAAATGTGCCTCGTAGTTGTTGTAAGCTTCTTTTCCAATATGTCTTACTATATACTTATCCAGTATGTTAATCCAGTTATTACACTAAATTATTTGGTGTTCTTCTCTTTACATTATTTCTATATACTTATCCAATATGTTAATCCAGTTATTACACTAAATTGGCTCTATAAGCGCTCGCTGCGATATCTGATTGGAAGAATTTTCGATGCTTTCTTCGCAGGTTAATTGAATGATGCTCTGTTGTAAGATCATAAAGGTTGGACAACAAACCAGCAGCCATTAGGTCCCTTAATAGCTGCAAGATTTGTAAGTTTCTATGTAGTATCTCCTTATAGTGATTTAAGTTGGAAGAACTTAGGAATTTTGTAAGTTTTTATAAACTGAACTTATGAGCTTACTAAGTTTCTATGTGTATACTAGTTTGTTGTGATACTTGTATACATTGTTTTTGTTAACTTCAATTGAAGAATCCTTAGTAAGTCTCATACTTTTTGTTAATTTCAATTGATGAATCCTTTGTTCATAATATAATACAGTTTTGTATGTCATTGAATGAATATGTTGTTTGTACCCAAAATTACTTTTGGGCACGAAACACGATGAATGGATAGTTTTGGTGAGTATTTTGGGTTAGGGGTCAATTTGAAGAACAAAATGAAAGACAAAGGTTTAACGTGGTTCGACATAGGTTGCCTACGTCCACGGGAGAATCCCCTTGGGGAGTGATTTTGTATTGATAGTAAAATTACATTGTATATTTTTTCCCCTATTGGCTACCTCTTTTCGCATCTCTGCTCCTCACTATTTATACAATCGTATACATAATTTAAATATAACTTAAATGGCACTAAATGCTCATTTATGCCTCCCTCTTCAATTCCGCATGAAACTGCTGAAATTATTATTGCATGTATGAAACTGCTGGAATAAATATTGCATGGCTCCATCTTAAATTCTCGCATGACATGCCGGAATTAACTCGCATGCCTCCATCTTCAATTCGCATGAAACCTCCCGAAATTAATATTGCATGCATTAATTCTCGCATATAACTCCCCGCATGCCTATTGACTTGCCTTGCATGCCTCCCGGCATTAATCTACCCCGCATGCCTCCCCGTATTGATTTGCGGACCTCCCGTGTATTTTATACACTTTGTACAAACATCGCCCCCTCTTAACCTCCAACTTGTTGGGGGTTAAGAATTTTGTTTTTCCTTCGCGTCGATCGTCGATGACGTAACTCGCCAGTCGCCCCCAAGTGTGATTAGAGACATTACAAACACGCCCCCCAATTGTGATCACCTGCAAAAAAATTTGCTCACGTGCTAGGCGAGACTTTTTTGCCACGTGGTGGACTTGTGATGCTCGATAGCTAGTCGAGTCTTAAGTAGAATGTAGCGTGTGCTTGCGGCTGGGGCAAGGATTCTTGCTCGCAACGTAACAAGGCTAGCGCTTGCTGCTTGGGAAGGCTGGATGTTGCTTGTGTTGAGAACGAGTCTTTGGACCAATATCGGGCATTGGGCTCATGGTTGAGACGAGAATTTATGCTTGCCAAGGTGCAAGTCTTTCATACTCGCGTGCAAGACGAGGTTTTATGCTTGCGATAAAAGCAAGACTTATGTGCTCACGTGCAAGGTGAGGCTTTAGGTGCTTGCGAAGTGATGCAAGGCTAAATATTGAAGGGTCTAAGCAATCCTCATCTCGCACCTGGTCATGTTGCTATCCACGAACCTCGAACTCGATCATGTTTCTGCTCCAAGTGCACATGAAAGTTTCTCGAACACTGGATTTTTTGCTTCTATATTGTAGGGAATTGAAAGACGATTCTAACGAGCCAAAAATCACTTAATTTGGACTTAAAACGAAGAAGTTATTGTCGAAACAAGGTTGGAAAGGAAGCGCACGTTTCTGTTGCATACGTGACAGTGTTGACTGGAACTGACAGACGTGGAAGGGATGACTGGGCGACGTTGCTGATGTGGCACCCGAATAATGCTGATGTGGCAACATCATGGAAACAGATTAAAGGGACGTCGCTGACGTGGCGCCATGTATGCTGACGTGGCAATATATCACGGAACCCAGTTGGCACAACAATGTTGGGAGATGAAGTGGCTTCTGTAATCACACCGACCTTGCGCCATTTTTAATGCTTTAGTGGAACTCAGGCAATTTTCCTTAGGATGCTTTTGTGTTCTCGGCAGTTGTACTCAGCGAAATATCAAGCACAAGATTAAGTCAGTTAAATGGCTTAAAACAACCACTGAAGAGTTTAACAAGAACCAGATCATGCGCATAAAGTAATAAAGCAAAAGACTCCAATAACGTTATGATTTAAATTTTTAAACCGAGTTTGTAAAAAGTAATTTCAGGCTATTTGCAATATGTTGATCAATACTATCATTAAAATTTAAAATAGATGAAAGGAAAAAAGATGCATAAACCGATTAAAGACGGGATAGGGGAAGAAGTGAAAGTGTGGATTTCTTCAGTATTTGATTGACAACAACATACCATTAAGAACACGACTTTTTGATGATGCAAGGTTTCCATCCTCACTGTTTCGGCTACATCTTTTCTTAACCTAATTATCATTATCTTTTTCTCTGATTACTCCGCACTCTTCTCACTGGAAAAGCATGATCGTTTTAACGAATCCCCTTAGTCGGCGCCAATGTTTGTACCCAAATTACTTTTGGGCACGAAACACGATGAATGGATAGTTTTGGTGAGTATTTTGGGTTAGGGGTCGATTTGAAGAACAAAATGAAAGACAAAGGTTTAACGTGGTTCGTCATAGGTTGCCTACGTCCACGGGCGAATCCCCTTGGGGAGTGATTTTGTATTGATAGTAAAATTACATTGTATATTTTTTTCCCTATTGGCTACCTCTTTTCGCATCTCTGCTCCTCACTATTTATACAATCGTATACATAATTTCAATATAACTTAAATGGCACTAAATGCTCATTTATGCCTCCCTCTTCAATTCCGCATGAAACTGCTGAAATTATTATTGCATGTATGAAACTGCTGGAATAAATATTGCATGGCTCCATCTTAAATTCGCATGACATGCCGGAATTAACTCGCATGCCTCCATCTTCAATTCTCGCATGAAACCTCCTGCATTAATATTGCATGCATTAATTCTGCATATTACTCCCTGCATGCCTATTGACTTGCCTTGCATGCCTCCTGGCATTAATCTACCCTACATGCCTCCCTGTATTGATTTGCGGACCTCCCGTGTAATTTATACATGGTACAAACATATGTAGTTTGTATATATAGTTCCTAGTTACAATAGGGTATTCCATTTAGCAATCATATGACTTCCCAAGCACAAAGTTTAGCGAATAAACAATTTAGCGTTTGATCGAGAAGTTGCGACCTAGTCAGGCAACAGCCGGGAAAATAAAAGCCGTTGTTAATCCTTAAAAATGGTGTAGTGTCCGTTACAATAACCCTTGGAAAACCCCCTCTGTTATAAATTAACCTCAATGTTTGCAACATCCAAATGAAACTCACATAGTTTTCATGATCCATTAAACCCACGCCACCGTGAACGTGTTTTTGTTGGAAGTGTGGCAAGCAATGTTCAACAACGGCATGTTATATTTGTTTGTCTTATAAGTAGCATCTATCAACAAAAATTGATGAAAACATTGTGCCAATTGGACCATCAAAGGATGTGCCAAGAAAATACGAACCACTTTATCATCCTTTTCTTCCTTTCGCAATGTGTAGTCATGTAACTCCGCTAACCACTTTGATTGTTGCATGACCGTTCTACCATCACATTCCGACTTGATTGTATACAAAGACGACAAGTTGTTGGGGGTCATCCGCCTTTATCTTACTTAAGATCGCAGTCTCTTTAAAAATCCTCATAGACTTCACCATCTCCATTCATGTGGTTTTAACTTAGCAACCATTAATAAGACTTTTCGGATCATCATGGTTGTGACAACCATTAGCAAATTTAAACATTTTCCACTCTTTACCTTCCTTACCGTCGGGCTTATAGAAGACAACCTTAAATGGGCATCATATCTTCTTTGTGTTACTTCGGTATTTCCTCGTCGTCTTCCTTAGGTACTTACGATTCTTTCCTTCATGACTCTTTTGCTCAACACCTCGCTCATAAATCATTTCAAACCGAATGTCCTTCACATAATTTTTCTGAACTACCACGCATATATTCTCTTTTGCCTTGTTGATAAGCCATTCCTTTGCCTCCGCCTTACTTGCAAATGACTAAATGCGCATATAACAAAACAAACCTCATAAGCATAAGCATTTAACATACATTATTTGAAGAAGAAAAAAGAGTAGTCATGAGTATACCAAATTGTTTGCATAGTGTAGGGAAGTATTAGGCCTCAAATACAATAGCATGAGTATGTGTTGATGGTGGTTTTTAGTTCAGGGCTAAATTTGTAAAACCATACATTTAATGTGCCGTCACTTTGAAAAGAAACAGAGCCATGTAAAAGTGATGAGTGTTCAACCTCTTCACTGGCGCATTTATTGAGCAGCATATATCCACCAGATTGGTGCATGTAGCAACAATCCCAAATATTCTGTAAATTTCGGCACCCTGCCTATATTATTCAATTAATATAAGTTTCTTTGAATGCTTTTTGTGCTATGTTCCTCAGCTGAACCCTTAATGTTGATATGGCATGACAATTTGTGTTCACTCGCAGCAGAGTAGCACGAATTTCCAAGTATCAAGGATAAGGTCCTTGCATAAAGTATTCAATCGGAAAGCATACTGCTCTCTGGCAATGAACTTAATTAAAGAACTCTGTGTCAACACATAAAATCCAATCAATTTTGTGATAATTCACAAGATTCAGATATTACCCTGACTAATTTTCAAAAATTAGGGTTTTGCGCTTCACGCAAAGATATTAGACCTTGCTTGTCGAAATTAAGCCTAGGCGAACTAGGTAATTAATCCGCCATGGATTAGTAGGTGCAAAATCCTACCCAAAATCATAAAACAAGGAGTCGCGGAATGGGAGCAGCAACAAAGAGAGGTGTGGCCATGCCATAGGCCAGCCGGCGCCACTTTCAAGTGGCCACACCCACTGCTCAACCGGCCCCCTTTCCATCGACCAATCAGATCGCTTTAAACCCGCCACGGCGCGGTGGAAGTGTGGCCACGCCCTTGCTTGTCGGCACCCTTTCCATCGACCAATCAGGTTGCTCTAAATGCGCCACACACATTTAGAATGAGGCCGGGCCCATGTTGCTTGCCGGCTCCCTTCCCATCGACCAATCAGGTCGCTCTAAACTTACCACACGCACACTAGAAGTGTGGCCACACCCATGCTTGGTCGGCCTCTCTTTTAATTGACCAATCAGGTCTTCCTAAACCTTCCACAGCATCAAAAGAGGCAAGGTTGCGACAATACGCTAATTAGCATGCCAAACATGCTAAACGTGCCACTTTACCACAGAAGCATGACGAACGTGGCAACATACCATAAATAGTGCACTTACGTGCCAACCCATCATCTGTTCGTGGCCAACGCCATAACAAACTTCAATGTGGTTATCCTAACCATAGACACGACCTTGCATGGTCGAAACCCTATTTCCAAATGCGTGGCACAAATTATGCCACTTCGGGACCCACAACATGCCACGAGCCGTGCAGGACCCAAGAAACCCTAATAAAGACGCCATATCATAGCCACCCTTGGAAATCCTTACTCATGTGGCTGTTTCCGCATGATGGCATGGCTATGGTTCTTTCGGTATATGACACCATTTGCACAAAACGTCGATGCGCCACGGCCACATGCCACATGCCGCATGCACTAATTAGGGTTTTGGCATACCAAACCCTAATTCAGGCAAAGTTGCTACGCCAACCAAGCCAAGTAACGTTTCTCAAAGCATTGGGATTGTTGTGGCAACATGGCCAATGTTTCCACACCACATTTGGATCTAACACCAATATGCTAAAACAGCTGCCACGGCTACGCCACTGGCATGTTGATATGCCATGGCTACGCCAGGCGCCACTATGCCAATGGCGCCACTTTGTTATGCAACAGGATGTGGCCATAATTAATGGCCATCCTTTCTCATAAGTTACAATCTCAGTCGTCCAAATTCGCCAAAGAATTGACAGGCCTATGACAAGTTTTAGGCGGCCAGCCAAGGCAAGCCTAATAGCATCACATGTTATTTTCCTATGGAAAGTCTCTTGACTTTGACTTGCCACATGTAGCACCGCTACACGTTTTCCACGAAAACACTCGAGACATCAAACATGTCACAAACCGGGGATACTCATCAGGTATTGGTCCATGCTAAGCGCATATGCGGCTGCATACGCCCGTTATAAGAAAGTGTCATGAAGCGGGACAATTAGTGGCGGCAAGAAGTAACGGTGTAAACGGATCCACTTCCTTCATCATGGAAGCATGGGTTTCTGACGGTTATACGTTACTCCACTCTTCCATCACCCAATCGTTCCCACTTCCTACGAGACCAGGGTACGTTTAAATATGACTTGTATAAATAGGCTTGACCTATTTCCACAAAACAACAAGTTTTTGGTCGGCAACAACATAGTATCCAAAAATCACGAAGAACTGATAGCTTTTCACTCAAAGCAAGCCGGGCCACTTTCGATACAAGTCATAAAACAAGCCACATCTTCAGAATTAACCATTCTGGTCTCAACACTTTCTTCGCTTCCCTCCCTAAGACCAACCCTTCTCCTTCACTTTGTGACCGAAGCAAGCCTGGAACGGCCATTTCTTGGTTTAGGCCAGGATTGTACAGATTGATCTCTCGAATTAAAAGTACTCCCGTGCAGTGAATTATTTAGGGTTTAGATTTGCTTCTCATCCACACACCCAAAATTACCAAAACCAGCAGAAACAGTTTTCACCCACAAACAATATGATAACAACAAGTTAGGCAACAATAATCGGAAGAAAGATTTAGAATGTTTACTATCGATCGGTAATAACATACGATCTAGACTACCGATTTTTATATAGAAAAGTTTGCGGCTTCTGTATAAAAAAACTTGAACAATCAGAGGTATTATTCGTTCCCCAAACACCCGATTACAAATAAATTGGGTGATAAATGTTAAGACAGTAGAACCGATTATAAGTTGTCAAATTCGAAATTTTTAAGTAATTTTTTTTCTGGGGCGACAACCACAATCGGAAGATAAATGAATTTATCAACTACCGATTATGAAATATGAAGAATTACAAAATTTTCAATTTTGAGAAAGTTGTTTTTGGGGACTTACTGATAGGTGTAGAATACACCATATTTAATATCTATTGGTTATGCTTTCTTTGCTATTTTTCTAGTAAATTATGTATTTTACGCGTGTTTTTGAGTTATTAGGTACTCTGGAATCATTGGAGTAAAAGAAGAGGAAATAGGTGAAAAGGGGCCAAAATTTTCATTTCACAGGGAAGTGCTATTGAGAGCCTAGCTGAGGATAAGGGGAAACTATATGAGAAATTCGCTAAAGACAGATTATTGTTCGTTAAGGGGCACCTCCTCCTTCATAACTAGAAACTAGGTCGAGTTGGTCATTACGACCAGTTCTTCTCTCATCCAAATCTCGTCGCCCGCTCTCAGTTCCTTGCCAAGAATGGTTCACGCCGGAAAGTTCAGGTCTGTGGAGTACGTCGTCGGGCCAGAGAGTTGTAGATCGATGAAGGAGGCAGAATTAGGTTCTGTGAAGCTCAAGGGAAAGAGGTGAGGCCACTGTTATCAATTTGAGAGAAGGTATCTGAGATGAATTAGGGTTTGGTTGAATGAGAATTTGAGATTGAAATGGAGAGCACAGTGAGATGATTGAGCTGTTGAAGAATCAAATGAATGGGTATTCAAGTTTAGTGAATCTGTGATGTTAAAGGTTGATTGAAGAAGCGAGGAATGGATTTGAGCTTAAGTTTGATGAAATTAGGGTTTGAAGTGTAGGTTCTGGTGATACTAAATCATGGTTCTCTAGAAGTTTTAATGAAACGGATTTGATGAATTTATAGAGGAAAAGGGTATTAGCCGTGAGTCTCTGGGAGTGATGATAAGTTGCAAGTCAATGAATTGTATGAATTGCGGGGCTAAATTACAAGGATCCGAAGAAGAAAGATGAAATTGACAATGGGTTTCTTTGCCATGGATGTTACAAGGTTGTGCTGATGCTATAGAGAACAACACAGAGAGATGGAGGAAGCAGGTTGAGATGGAATTGATGTGTTGGAACGATTAAAAGCTGAGATTGCAAAAAGAAGAACAAGAGATGGATAGTAATTGTGGAATTGAAGCTCCAGTTAACAAAGAAGCTGAGGGAATGTGGAGCTGAGTTACAGTGGTTCGATCGAGACACCTGGGATGCTGCAGTTGCTACTAAAATTGCAGTGTGTATGTGATGGTCATTGTTGCGAGCAAATTCGGGGGGATTTTAGGTTATGACTCTGAGATGTGCAAGGAGTGTGAAGCCATTGCTCTGGTGGTTCATATGGAAGCAAATACTGGAGTGTCAAGAGAATTAGCTGGTACTTGTGTTGGTATTGCGATTGCAGCTTAGCTAGAGGGTGTTGGTCATGTAACTAATGCCTGAAGCTGGTGATTGTCATGGAAGAGCAGGTGTTGTGCTATTATGAAGGCTAGTGGGCTGGTAATACAGAGATGGAGTAGGTTCTGCAGCTGAGATATGGTTGTTATGCAGTGCTGAGTTGAAGTGTCAGGATCAAAGAGTAGCGGGAACCGAAGCAGAGCGATAATGCTGCTATTAGCGAAATGATTGCAAGGTCACAGGAATGAGTTGCAGCCAATGGAGGAGAATGATGCAGTCGAGCCTGGAGATGGCGGGAGAACTTGAGAAGTCTATGCTCGAGTATGATAATAAGGATGATGGTGGTTATCAGAATGGTGGAAAAGTTGGCATGAACTACAATGGGTGTTGTTACTGAAATGAGCAGCTGGATTTAACTTCAGTGGATTTGAATTTAGGGTTGGAGGTATAGAGATTTGATGGGAGATTGAAGCCAGTGAAGAAGTGGAGTTGCAGTCAGGTGGTGCAAACTGGTTGTTGTTGTGGCTAGAAATGGAGAATGTGCAAATCTGCGAGGTGTTGGAGCTGAGCTGGTATTGGATGTTAATGCAAAGGAAGTGGTTTTTGCTGCTGTTGTGGACAGGTGAGCTGAGATGCCGCTAGTGCTTTGGGAACTGGTGGTAACTCTTTTTATTTGTGTTGTGCACAAGCTATAACACAGGAGTAATTGCAGGTGGTTGTGTCAAGAGAGTAAGAAGATACAGAGAGCTGGCTCTGCTAGTTGCTATGCCATTGCAGGAGGGTAGATAATGAGTTTGTTGGCCTCTGCAACGGCCTGAGGTTGCAGCTCAGATGGAGTTAGTGGGGATCTGAAGTTAAGATGCAGGTAATGGCATTACAGGTGGTGGTTGGAAGCGTAGTTACATGGGCTGAGATGTAATGGATCAACTACTGAGCTGTTAATATGAAGCTGAGATGTTGTGCCGCAGCGAGTGAGACTCAAATGCAAGAATGGTTCGAGTTTGTGCTGCGGTGCGAGACTCAGGAAATGTCTTTGGCGGTATTGAGCTCATAGAGGATGGCGTTGCAGTTGAGCCAACAGTTTGTTGAACCGTGATTGAATGAATGATGATAGATGAATGTTTATGTTGTGCAGGGAGGAAGAAACGGCGAGAATTGGCCTGGAATTGGCTCAAATGCAGGGAAACTCTGTCAGACTTTTATCCTGCCGAGTCGACTCAGTGATTCGCGATCCAACTCACTGGACCCGGTTTGACACAGAGATGGACTTGGACATGAACTTGGTTAATGGGCTCAGAGACTTATTGCGGCAGCGGGCTAACCTGGAATGGGAAGAGAAAGTGTATAAAAGAAAGGGTTTTATCTCCATTAGGGATATCTTCTTTCATATTTTTGCCTCTACTTTGTTTTCTAGGGTTTAGAACCATGAAGTCTTTTCTCTTTCTTCTTGTGATGAACTCCATGAATATGAGTACCTAGTTTTCTTTTGGTTATGGATTAGTTGGATTTCCAAACATGAGTTTTTGTTCAATAAATTAGTTTTCTCTCATATTATCGTTCATGATTCACCATTAATATTGTCATATGATTGAATGTTTGTTTTGTCAAGTTGCAAATTGGTAGAACTCACATGCATGTCTTTTGCTAGATTAGGGTTATTATACGCAAAAGTGATAATTCCTGATTTGAAGTAGCATAAATATGATTATAGTTTGTAGTGATATATTCTTATGATCTTATGTGAACCATAACCTTTGTTAAATCGGATTAGTGATTTTACACGTTCGATTGCTTTGATTGGCCTTATTTCATAGAACCTAATGCATCTAGGGAATTAAACTTGATTAGTGCTTTTACACGTTAGGTTGTTCTTTTAGATAGAATTCATATTCGCATCTTTTAATGTGTTTGTTGATGACAAGAGGAGATTAGCGGGATATTCTTGCGATCAAGGTATTCTAGGGCCTTTGATAAAAGTTGAGATTAAAATATCAATTCTAGTTATTGTGTTGAAAACATGTTTGTGATTGAAGACGAAATCCATGACCAATACTTTCTCATCCTTGATTTGCGTGTTTATTTTATTATTTGCTTTTATTTTATTTTAGTATACAAAAATCAGAAAACCCCCGTGTTACTTATAAGATACCGAAACATATTGACAACCTAGTCCTCTCTGTGGGAACGATCCTTTCTTGCCCTTGCTTCATTATATATTTTGAGTAGTAAGAAAGTGTAATTTATATTTGTGTCGGCTGACAACCGATCACTACCATAATCGGAGGTTAATTTTTTTTTACTAATCTACCGATTGTAAAAGATGAAACAAACCAAATATTATAAGTTTGGAGAAATTCATATCTGGTGTGCGACTTTGACAATCGGTAGTAAAGTAAATTTCAAAAACTACCGATTATGAAAAATTAAAACTTTGAATTTGGGGATTTTTCATTATATGTAGCATTATACATCCACAAAACTACCGATTGTAGATATTTGATGATTCGGTAACTTATAATCGGTAGATATGGTACTCCATTATCTACCAATTCTGGGTAGTTCATGCCATTCAATTATGCAAAAATCAGATTTCTTTTGTTTACAAACGCACACAAAATGAGTATTAGAGTTTCTTAACACAATACATGTATGTTTGATCCATTATTAACTTCGATCTCGTGTGATTCTTCTTTTCTTCCATGAAATCGTCGTCTAGGGCTTCCTTTCCAAAAATTTTTGGATCATTCAACAAATACCCCAAATCGTCTTCTCTAAACGGTAGTGAACCTTCAACATTATGTTCTTCACCTTCTTTTTCATACCCATCCATGTTTGTTGTTGATTTAAGGAAAATGGTTTTCTCCCACTTCTTCTTCTTTTTCTTCTTCTTCTTCTCTCTCCCACTAAAAACTTTAAAACTAAATAACTCAAAAAAAAAATCCTAACACCAACTATATATACCTTATCTTCCGATTGACAAATTAACTACCGATTATTATACACCTTAACTACCAATTTAAAAAAGCTAACTACCAATTATAATTTCGTAACACTAACTTAATTAAATCAAATTTAACTATCGATTATAGTATTATCTACCGATTATGGAGGGCATATTTGCCATTTTGAAAAATTTGAGATAAGGGGTGACTTTGTTTTACGTTTGGGTGACCCGTTTTTGTCTTATTAGTCGCCCCTAAAAATGCAAGGTAAAATAAAGTACGCGGCTTGAATTCTGTTTAATGAAAGTTTTGAACCACCATAGTTAATAAAAAAGATCTGATTGTGAAGTACTCTTGCCTAAAAAAACTGCCAACCAAGCGTTTTTAATATAATCATCAGCAAGAAATGCAAACCTTTAATAATATGAAAACATGATGCAAAATCCAAAACAATACAGTAAGAAATATTTACTAGTTATTCCCAATAAGTAATTGAGAAGGTGATTTAAAATAAAAATTTCATGTTATGTACCTTATAAATATGAGAAAGAAGTAATATTGTGTCGAAAAACTGTACAAAAGACGACCTCAATAAGACTTACATCTCTTCCTTCAAAACTCTTCTTTCCTTGCTAATGAGATTCATATGGCATAAGCTTACAGTAGATGATAGGCTAGAAAGGCTTCAGGCTTCACTAAGATGTTGTGCAAACAAATATGATCAGAAATGATTTTTCTTTTAATTAATATGAGAATTATCACCACTTACTATGAAGGTATAAGTCTCCACACAAAAGTTTTCACAACTTTTACCATCGTTCTAATCATTAATAACCAACAAACTGAACAGACCGCCACAAGTATCGAGAGGAAGAAGTAACCCTCGTTTCTGTTAGTATTCCTCTTACCCACTAAATCTTCTATCCTTACATATAATGGCTTAACACACATGAATAAAATTCATTCTTCTTTTTTTCATTTACTTTCGTCTCTTTTGTATTTCATACCACCTTATCAACAAGAAATTTATTTCTTACGATCGATTTATCTAATTCTTTTGTTATTTTTAGAATATAACCAATCGTTTTCTTTGTTTTTGTAAAACAAAGTCCTTAATTTTTTTTAATTAGGTTCAACTTTTGTCTCTTTACATCTAAGCTTATATGAGCTAACTTTTAAGCTTGTCTCGTAAATCATATGATATAATGTATATGAAAACAAAATACTTTTAATTTTTCTATCGTATATTGATTCGTTGTAATCACACCATATCGTTTTCTTATTTGTTAATCACTTGTACACTTTACATCAGTTTTGTAATCAAACAGTTCGTAACAAAAAAAAAAAGAAGTGCATCATATTCATCGTATTAATATTAGATTATCCTTATTAACTAAAGAAGGTTCTTGTTCATATTGTAGCAAGACTTGTCATATTTAAATTATATATGATTGGTTAATAATAAGAAGTTTTTGTTGCTCATTTGAATATCATATATATATAGTAAAAAGTTTTTGTTGAATACATCAAGTATTAGATATTATTTCATTCATATATTTTATTTTAACTTAACATTCTGCTTTGTTTTATACAAAACTTAACAAGAAAAATATACCATCGTTGAGATGTACAACGGAGGCACAAGCATGTGTTTTACTCACTTATAGTAATAGTTTTTTATCTTATACGATGTGATTGATTTTTTTTATTTGCTATTATATGCAGTGCGTAATCAAATTTGACGATAAGTTTGATTCTCCTTTTTTCTCTTATTCCTTTTATAAAAATAGAAGAAAAAAATCGTTGAAGGATGATGGTTTACGGTTTCCGTACCACTACTCTAGTCACCAAAATTTGGTGTCATCCCAGGCTTGATTACCGTTTGTGGTAAGTAATCACATGCACAGTTCATAAACCTAAGGCCAATTAAGTTAGATATCTTTGTCCATTAGATGAAGATCATATATATATATATATATAGTTTACATTTATTTACAAGAAACCATCCGCCAACCACAAATGGATTTTCCATATGCGATGATTAAAACAACTTATTTTTGGTCGATTAAATTTTAGTTAATTATACAAACCATTGATATTGGTTTTTATTCATCGTTTCTACAAGATGAAATAAAATAAGTTAGAATATTTTCATCTTTCCAATATGGCTTGATTCTTTCGTCGTTTATGAAACAATCACATTGATCGTTTAAAAAAATGAACCATTACCACTAGATATAATTTTCCTCAATAATGGTTGGTTGTATTTCTTACAGGAAACTATACCTAACGAACCATCGGTTTCCATTCTTTACAAGAAACCATCCTTCAAAAAGTTAAGTGGATTTTCTCTATAAAAAAAAATAACGACAATGATTTCCTTATATTCTTAAGATTTTTTTTTTTCGGAAACTATTTCGGATTAGGGTTTACAACCTGAGATCTACAACAACTGCAGAAAGAATTCTTGAGAGGAATTAGCTGAGTTGGGAAGATGAGATATAGTAAAAAAGGGAACGAAGATAGTAAGAAGAAGGATATAAAGTATTTTCAGTTGGATTGCCCTTTAAAGAGGACAAAATATGGTTTGAAACTTTGGAATAGCTTAAAAAGCATGATCTGATGCATGAGAAGATTCGTCAGCAAAGGATGCGCGCTGAACAACGTTGTCAAGAAGAGGAGGAATAGATGTGGAAGGTAATATGGAACTATGGTTTTGGTTAATGACATTTGATTCACTATTTTTAATATATGTAATAGATGGTTTGAAGAATTTCAGTAGACATGTTATGGCTAGAAAGCAAATAATTTTTTATATTAAATGTTCATGTTGTTTTAGTTGTCTGATGATATGGTTTTGAGGAATTTAAATGGAAAATTATGGCTACAAAGTAAAGATTTCTTAATTTCAAAAAAAATAAATTCTTAAGATCCTAAAAGAATGAAATATTTGTTCTAACAACTGTACATGCCATTGAAACAAGTAATTGTTGCATTCTTGTGGGATATTGAGCAATTTTGGTAAAAAAAGATCGTGGTAATAATCTCCAAAATTTTGTTTCATTCCGCTTGTAGTTGGAATATCCTAGGACACTAAAGGTCAATAGGTGCACACCATACTCGTTAGTCTCTATCGAATTGACTTAATTAGTTGATCTTGACACCATAATAGATGGTTTGAAGAATTTCAGTAGACATGTTATGGCTAGAAAGCAAATAATTTTTTATATTAAATGTTCGTGTTGTTTTAGTTGTCTGATGATATGGTTTTGAGGAATTTAAATGGAAAATTATGGCTACAAAGTAAAGATTTCTTAATTTCAAAAAAAATAAATTCTTAAGATCCTAAAAGAATGAAATATTTGTTCTAACAACTGTACATGCCATTGAAACAAGTAATTGTTGCATTCTTGTGGGATATTGAGCAATTTTGGTAAAAAAAGATCGTGGTAATAATCTCCAAAATTTTGTTTCATTCCGCTTGTAGTTGGAATATCCTAGGACACTAAAGGTCAATAGGTGCACACCATACTCGTTAGTCTCTATCGAATTGACTTAATTAGTTGATCTTGACTTAAATTCTTTGTGATAAAGAAAGTGTCCATAATTTCATTCTATTGGAAATTTGATTGCATATTTTTGATATTATTGTTGGATATAACCAATAAGATTTTTGTTTTCAGAAATAATCGATGGTTGATGGTAAGTATGTATGTTTAAAATACTACAAATTTTTATGTTGTAGGACATAATTTTTTGTATGGATTTTGAAGTCAACATCTGTGGTATGACCTGGTGTTGTTAAAATCCAAAAGTTACCATGAGTAATATCCTCGAATTAATCGGATAATACTTTATGAAACTTTGAGTTCTCGTATATGAGATGATAAAATTTCTGACTTGATCAGGGGGGGACTATATGCTACTAAAAGTTGGTTTTGATGAACTTAAAAGTTATATCATTCTCTAGTCATGATCAAATTAATGAAGGTTGTGATTATATGATTGGCGTGAAATGTTTTATCTTTATTTTATATAAGGTTTTATTTCTTGAACAGGAAAATCCAGTCGCATATAGCAAGCTTGTAGAATTTTAGAATAGGCTACGGATGGTACTCTTATAGAGTCTATTAAAATACGATTCACATTCTCTAAATTATTATCTCCTCATTTGAAGAGGAGAAGATTATAATGCATATGGGCACTGATACCAATAATTCATTGAATTTTTCAAAATATGCATACAATAGAGAATTGTGTGGGATCATAGTAAGTTAATGATTAGTTGGTATACAATCCAAATTAGATTTGATTAATTTCTCGATTGATGCAATTTCGGACCCAGGACTTAACACCTTAAAATTGCCAAGCATGAAAATTACAGGTTGGTTTTAGTTACAGTGCTTAGTTAAAAAAATGATTCAAAAATAATCTGAGGGTTTTATGCTCATACCCTAGAATTTAAAAATATTTTATAAAAGGGTTGTAACTTTAATACCTAATTAGGGTCTGGGTCTTAAAAGATGCACTTGATGCGATAGGGTCGTTGACTAATGGAAGACTAACCTGATTGTCCGTTTTTCTTATTGAAACACCCTTATATGAAAATAATAAACGACTTTATCCTAATCCTATTTAAAAGATAACTAGATCGTGACACGTGTTGGGATAACTCATTTGATGAGCTCTTCATCTTCATCTACCACCACTTTTACATCCATCGCCACCTCCACCGATGGAAACACATCCATTTATCCTTGCATCACTGAATTAATGAGTATTGGATCAGAAGACCCAAGTTTTCATATAGTATTCATTTTTGCTATATGCGAAATTTTAAAAATTGGTTGTGCAGTTTTTCGATTGATAAATTGGTTATGCATTTGAGTTACCACAAATGGTATTGTTTGAGTATATGTATGAGCTTGATTTTTAGATGTATTTATAATTATTAATGGAATTTTTGAAAGGGGAGATTTTGATGAGTTTATGATGTCCTTGGAGGTGTTTAGGATTACGTGCTCTGTTTTAAAGAAAGAGATAAGTTGTTTGATTTTGATGTTGACTAAAAAAGGGAAACAAATTTTAGATACGTTGTATCAAATCAAAAGTGATGGTATGAAATTGGATGGCGTTTCTTATACTAGGGTTCTGAAGAGGTTATAAGTATGTTGGATTTTTAGAAAGCAAGGAGTTGTTTGATGAAATGCTTGTGTTAGGTGAAGATTGGAGTGAGTTTTCATTAGCATGCAGACATGTATGTTGAAGGTTTTAACAGTATTCAATTGGTCAACACCAGTCAACTAATTGATAGGGTGTTTAGCTGAAATAAAAAAGTCAGCTAACAGTTTTCTCACGGTCTTTGGCAGCCAACGATCATATGACATCAAGTGCATCTTTTACGACCCAGACCCTAATTAGGTGTTAAAGTTACGATCCTTTTACAAAATATCTCTAGAATTTATTTGTAAATATTTTGTTCTACATGTATAATGCACTTGGCATAGTACTCCTTGAAAGATTCATATTGCATTCACACAAGAAATATGGTCGGGAAACATATTCAAATTTGTAATCTTTTAAGGATTCAAATTATATTCAGGCAGCTACCTGGCTCGATTATATCATCTTTAACAATCCTTTATTTGTTTTCCAAAATACCAAATCCCGATTAGTTGATGAGATTAATTATATAGGTCTCTTGAAGTGTCCAGAAAAACACTGAAACCCATGTTAAAGATGATATAGGTCTCTTTAAGCAGCATAAATTTTGTTCCTTTTCTTGGTATGTAGTTTCAAAATTATGCTTGCATAAAACTTGTCTATTAGATAAACTACACATTTTGTTTGATGCTTATTTTATGTAATACTCATATTGTTGAGTTAGCATCCATAAATAGATCAAAATTTGTACCCTTTTTTCCTTCGTTTCAGGTTTTGTCTCATGTGATTTTATTGACAAGATTTGAATAGTGGCGGAGCCAGGGGTTGACTAACCCTGGCTATAACCCCCCCTAAATCTTCATAAACCATCTATCCACCCTTCATTTTGCCTCGTTTTTTTTTTTAATTTAGTCCACCTAAATCCCCTTATCTCTAGAATATTTTTTTAGCCCCTCTTTGGTAAGTTTTCTGGCTCCGCCACTGGGTTTGAATGAGGCAACATCTCGCTGACATTGAATTTTCATTCAAAATGTTGATATTGTGTTCTTTTTCCTTTGTCAAACTTTTATCTCATTGGGTTTTATTGCCAAGGTTTTAGTGACACAACTCATTCAACCTAGTCGTCATCTAAGAGGGAGTTCTGTAAATTCAATTATAAAGTGAATGTTGTTGATCGGTTGGTCGTGATCCAACCTTAATAACAACTAGACATGCTCTAATGGGGAGAATAAGCTTGATTTCATTAGCATAATCTCCTTCCTTTGATAGTCATCTCTCTTTTTGGTATTATTCTTAAACCCCTCCTTTAAAAGATATTTACAAGTATATCCTTCCTTTCTTTCTAAGCTAGACTTGACTCTTTGGTCTTCCCTCTTAGACTAATGCTTTGACCTTCCTTAATGAGTCATTATAACTTCTCCTCTTAGGCCAAAATTTCCTTCGGATCACCACACAAGCCCTAATATTATTACCTCATTTGGGATTGGTTCTTAAATGGTTATTTTAGGGTATCAACAAATGCCCACATTTGATTAGACCAACCCAACATAACCATCTTCTTGGAATTTGGGCGTCCTTCTAAACCACTAAGGTTGAATAAAAAATACGGTTCTTATTCACATATGGTTTTGTATTCATATCTTGGTACTTTGTTGAAGAAACTACATTAACTACTTTTATGAACCATCTCTGAGAATTTAATCTATTACACTTCCTCAATTTGCTTAAAGAGGCATGAAGACTTGAGAACACGATTATTCGAAGACAATACCGCTTGTGAAAAACTAAAGAAGAGGCATTATTATCTCCATCATTCAAGAAATTTTCATCGAAATTGGAAACTCTCAATTCATCAATTTGCAAACCAA
Organism: Papaver armeniacum; assembly: GCA_023531295.1. NCBI lineage: Eukaryota > Viridiplantae > Streptophyta > Magnoliopsida > Ranunculales > Papaveraceae > Papaver > Papaver armeniacum. Next base: position 116,636 of record JAJJWW010001858.1, on the reverse strand, counting down.
GATTTGATTGAAGTACAAGTATTCATCAATGGGAGTGTCATCATCAAAATTGCACTCACTGGAGTTCTCTTGTTGTATTTATTTTTTCCTTCGTCAAGGGGGTTTTCCTTATCAAGGTAATAAGGCAACATTACGTGTCCAACGTTATTTTACGTATCTACATGCTTATGTAATTTCAGGTTTTTTTTCTTTTAAGTTTTTATGGGATATATCACAATCACTTATAAGTTGTTAAAAATACCATTCCCTTGTTGACTTCTGAAAGCAAAAAAGTAAGATGTTACAATTTCTTGTGAAGAAAAAACGTTTTGGTTCCGACTTCCGTTTCTAGCTTCTGCTTCTGGTATCCAAACATGCTAATAGACACATCAATCATCAAGGGAAATGTTATAAAACTAATTTTGTTGACTACCATATCCTTGTGTCAAAATTTGTCTAAGGTTAAGGTTTCGATATTCTTAGGTACCGAGCCTTCTATCTTCTATCCCTTAGGTACCGAGCCTTCTATCCCTCAGAGGCTTAAAACTATGTATTACTTACAAATGTACACAATTCTCTCTTTTTTCCCCTTTATTTTTGTCTCTTCTTTATTTCATTTACCGGTTTACTGTACAATAGGATGGAGATTGAAGAGGGTTCTACTTATGGACGATGTGAATTAACTGAATTATAAAGACACACGAAGCGCTACTTAAAAAAGTACATTATATTTGCACCTTAGCTTACTGATGTTGTTTAGCCACTATTAGTCAATTATAACTAAATAATAACAAATTTTGGCCTTTAGTAAAAAAAGAAAATTGCTACCCTTGCGCTGCCAGGCTTCAGAGCCGGGCCTGTCTTCTTTCTTTGAGCTTCATATGGCTTCAGCAGATGATAACAGCCTAGAAAGGCTTCACCAGTTGATCGAAACCAACGTAAAGCTCACTGATTGGCTATATTGACAGTTACCCCAGATGTTGTGTAGATAACATATGAACATAAATGATAATTCTTTTAATGTGCAAATTCACACCACTTACTACGAAGAAATAAACCTCCACACAAAAGTTTTCACAACTCTCACCGTCGTTCCAATCATTAAAAGCCAACAAATTGCACAAAGTGCCACAAGTATTGACATGAAGAAATAACCTCCGTTTCTGGTAGCATTTCTCCTCCCCACATTAGGACGTAAACCTCCGCGAACCTCTGCATCTCTTCTAGGAATTCGAACTCTACCAAAACTTGACATGCGCTCAAATGCACGGTTTATTATGGCATTATCTGCCGCTATTGCAGGAGGAGTTGGAACTGATCCCAATAAGGATGAAATTGCTGAGGAAAACCAAGTGTCCACATCAATATCATCATTGTTAATTCCTTGGTTATGTGTTTGCTGACCAACATAGTTACCCGAAGAACCACCAGAATGTATTACATTTGTACCTAAAGATGAACGAGCCAAATCAGGAACCAACTAAGCAATGACAGCTTAGCCAAGTGGATATACATTGATTAATGGGACCTCGAGTCAGACTTATATATACCTGAATTTAATGGAGCCATAGTCGCATGGTTTGATTCTGATGAAACAAATCCACCACAGTTCTGATCATGCATCCAAAGCTGTGAATTAACATGCTCGTTTTCATAAACTAGGTGGTTCGGTTGCATTTGGTGATCCGAATGGCCTGTTAGTTCACCAATAGGATTATTAGAATACAGATATGAGTTAGTCTGTCGATCAGTGGCTTCCGTGTCTCGAAGATACTGAGCTGCATCGAAGTAAAATTCAGGCTCCTCGGAGAATAAGCTGTTATCAGCATGATTTACATCAGAATACCCAGGCTGCGGACCGAGAAGATCATTGATTTCCAGGAAGTTATCTTCATCGAGTTCAGGGAGAACCAGTTCAGAAATATATGGAGATGCAGATGAGACTTCGGGTGCCTCGTTTGATGGTATATGAGAAATAACCGAACGTGTCACATCGAAGCTATACTGGGTACCGTTCTGAATATAAGAAGGATTCAATACCATGCTGGGTTCAGCAGAATATGTTTCCATAGAGGGGCCCATCATCATACTATTGTCATATCCTTCGTCAGCACCATCCTATATTGACAAAACACAAGCACTGTTAACAAATGTTATTGAGATAATATAGTTAAGAAAATAAAAAGCTAAAAGATCAATTTTCACTCAAGTTCGATGCCAAGGTTACCAGAAGCTATATACCTTGATAAACAGATGACCATTTTCTTGCTGATTTGTTGTTTGGGATTCATTGGCAATCAGCCCCAAAATCTCATCGAGGAGGTCACACTGTGGCTCACTTGGATTGTCAACTAAAGATTTATCACCATTAACATTGTTATCCAAATGTTGCACCTGATCATGGTTGGGTGCACTTGCTTCAACCAGATCACTGTCATCAGCCCAATCCTCCTCTCTGAATGGAGCCCCATATTGTTCACCATTTTTAGGACCAGCTCCACTCTTTTTGTAAACCTTATACAGGGCATAGCAATCCTGCAAAATTGAAAAAACCAGAAATAAATTTCATTAGGAAAACTCAAAATCTAAAAATCTGACTGGGTAATCAAATCAACACAAGGTTTTAAGAAGATTAAAGCATAATCAGGATTCATACCACGGCAGTTTTGCATCTTTTGAGCTCCTCTTCATCCAAAGTATATTCGTGCATGACCCAATCAGTTCTCTCACCACTAGGAGCACGGCCTCTGTAGAAGACTAGGGTTTTCTTACATCCAACTGATCGAGAGTTCCATTCAATTCGTCGATCTTTCCCTGTTGCCTTCCAGTAACCTTGTCTAGTTGCTCGATTTGATCTCCCCCCATTCGGGTACTTCCTATCTCGGGGGCTAAAGAAGAACCACTGTCTATCTCCAGTCTTTAGAAGAGATTGAGCTGCAATTCAGTTAGTCAAACAACTGATCAGTTCAATTCAATTACAAATTTCAAACCCTAAGTTACAGTACCTAATTTTACACAAAACCCTAAAATCAAATTGAGCTTAATAATCAAACTTTTCACATTGAAATCAAAATTAGGGAAAAAGGGTACCTGGTAATTCTTCAGGATCACACTTGTAGACATCGATGTCAGCGATGGCATTAAGCTTTAATCGACGTCGACACATCTTTCTTTTAAGATAATATAGAATCAATTCTTCATCAGTTGGATGAAATCTAAACCCAGGTGGCCATCCTTTTGGATCTCCGAAGAAATCATCTTCTGCACTTTTATTAGCAACAACCATAGCACCACCACCACACCCCCCACCCCCACCCCCGACACACGAAGAATCAGAAATCCTCATCTTTATTTTCTCTTTTTTTTCACAGATTAAAGCCCTAGAAACTCACTTCTATGTACAAAACTCTGATTCTAAATATATCGAAAACTACAAAGAATAGATCAAGATCTTTTTTTTACCTAGAAAAATTGCGGATACGGAGAAGACACTTCGCAGCGATGAACTTCGGCTATTTCGAGGCTTCTTCCTCCCTTGTGTCTATCTGTCGAAGAGAAGAAGTATACGAAGACCAAAAAAGGGAAACCAATCAGAATTCGAAGAAGAAGAAGCGATAAGTAAAGGAGTCAACCTAAAAAGGGTAGGTTTAATTTTGGCTTAACTAGGGTTAGTTTTTATTACTACTTATATAATTCTGGTCAAATTTGCTTTTATGTGGTGCACTGCAGTGTCAGTGTAGTCTTCTTTGCTGCACATGCAAGTAATTTTGGATGGGCGTGGGGCTAATCTGACATTAGAAGCGCCGTTCACTGGCGGCTCGCATAGTCGCACGCACAGTGACAGCGATCTCAGCTTTTGGATGGGAGTAGTACTGTAGTATTTGCTTGCGGTGTCTGGCATTGATTTCAGAGAAAATATGAAGGGCGAATTGAGGATGATGTGTTATTATTGACTCACTCACCCTGTTAAATGGACGCCATGTGTACAATTGCTGAATAAACTACTTTTTATTTTGTTTGACAGAAATGGTCAGTTATTATTGAAAAATGAGAAATAAGGAGGAGAAAATATCAATCTGATTACAACATCAATGTGAGAACACCAAAGACCAATCAACCACAGTTTCCAAAGACTTGCATATTCAACCATAAATTATCTTATCCCTTTTACTTGTACACCCCCGGGTTTCAACCATTAAGTATGTCACGTCCGAAATGTAGCGTCCATTTGAAATGGTCTGAATTTTTGAGCTCCAACATATGAAAACTTTAGAAATTCCTTGGTGTTCTTGGCAAAAAAAAATGTGAAAACTCTGAACCTTGACACTGACCCTTGTCAATGATATCAATAGCCACAAACTTGCACTTAGGACGCTATATTATTGGGTGCTCGAAAGATGTGATGCCAGCATATGTGACACAAGAAACTTGCTAGTTAAGTTCAAACATTTATGAATTGACAAACAAAAATAATTAGGATTAATGTTTTAAAGAAAAGAAAATCGTTTATTCATTCTTAATGGACACATCCACTTAGGCAATAGTCTGTTCTGAGAAATTAAGGATTCATTCCTACATGTTGGTGTCAAAACCGTAGAATCACCAACGGATCTTGAAATATAGTAGTAGTAAACGATTAAAAAGAAAAAATCGAAGAAAACCCATCATTGCATTTTGCATCGGCAGGAGTTTGGGATTCATTACAATCTTGGTTCGGGAAGACAAGAGATCTCCCAAATCCAATATACTAGTATTGCATTTTGGAAAAATGCATTTAAGGAGAAATAGTAACTTAATATTTTGTGCCCACTGGATCTTTAAGATGCAACCTGTAAGGTTCAGATATCTTATTGATTCCTACAGTTTTGGAGCTGTGCAGGCACAGAGTTTGGACAGTCAGCATCATATTTAGCCATCATTATTTAGCGTTCTCTGCTTACCAAGTGACTGACTACTCCTACTTATTATGTTTCCGATGCTTAAGAGTTAAGACTCTAAATGGTCAAAAGAAATTTCCTGATATTTTCATGCATCATCAGGATCCTCTCAACACAATTTCCTGGCAACTCCTGATCTGACTTTATATCCATCTAATTCAAAAAAAAAAACCTTTAAAAGCAACAATAAAAAACGTGGCTAAAAACGGATGAATGTAGACACACAATCACAATCTTTTTCATCATTTTGTTAGTAGAGAAAGGAGGGTTGCCTCCATCTGTCAGATTCAAGAATTTGACTTCTTACAGTAGTTCTTTCAAATGGCATAGAGTTGTTATCTTCATGTCGATACCACTACACGAGAATGGGCCAACTATGTTTGAAATTCTTTTAGACCTCCGTTTCTCAAGTTCAGCCATGCAATCACCACTGTCGATATGTCTTTCCATTTATCAACTTTTCATCAGTTGTGGTTTTCTCCAAACTAAATGTGATCTCAGGTCAGGCCCACAGAGACAGCTTCTTGTACCATCCCTTGCCTACTTATGCAGCTTATATGTTTGGTTTTTGATTGACCGGCACGAGTTGTTGCATAAATATTAGCTCAGTTTCGGATCAGCCACTCGGGAATTACAAGAGAAATAGTCTAGCAGCTGCTTAACCTTAGACTACATAATCAAAATTCATATGTCAACTCAGCAGAAAACAAAACAAAATGCTTCTTTGGAAGTTGAGACCTGAGTTACAAGACTTGACACTAGTTAACAGAGTTCTCTCACAAAATGGGTCTGACATAACAGGGTTCTCTCTCAAAATGGGTCTGAGATACAATAGGTCCTTCGGTGGAAGAGTGGTCCTCTGTTAAGGATACCTCTCACAAAGTTTTCTCATAGTAGTGGCTGTCCATCAAGGATGCATGAGTAATAGACAACTTTGCACTTGTTTCACCGTGTGGTCTACCTACCAGATGGATACTTGTACATTTATATATTAGCCACAAGCCACCTAAAGGAATCTTCATTTCACGATCCCTTGTGTGGCTTTGGCTCGTTTGATAAGTGGTGATGAGGGGTAGTGTACCCAACGCTTCCACAGTTAATACTATAGTTAAGTACAAAACGATGTTCGATGTCTATAACTATTCTATAGTGAAAGTTAAATGACATCAGCTAATTAGATGGAAAAAAAATACTCTATAAGCATTCATTGATAAATAAATAACCTCCCCAAATGAATATTTTTTCCTAATCCCAAGGATATTCATTTGTCGAGGTTAGACTATAGTCTTTTTTTTTTTTTTTTTCATAGAATCTGCAATTGTTTTACTGAACTATAGACTCGGAGTTGTTCTCTTTTTATAGAGACAATAACTAACATTAACATTCAGATCTAGAACAACTAACCACAGAGAGACGTGTTCGGGACATATAGGTCACACCAGTGAGATACACAAACTAAAAAGAGTAAAAGGAGTGTAAGACTAAACTATATGTTATTAGCCCCCTCAAGCTATATGGGTAGAAGAGAACACCTTCAACTTATCTCTGAAAAAACTAAAACGTGGACTGGAAAACCCCTTTGTAAACATGTCTGCTACTTGGTCAATAGTGGAAATGTAACTCACCTGCAAAGGTTTAGACTGCACCAATTCTAACAAAGTGGAAATCAATAGCCATATGTTTCATGCGACTATGAAACACTGGATTAGAAAAATATGAAATAACATTCACAATGTCACTACTCAAATGAGAAACTGCTGGCAAAAAAATGTTAAATTCTTTCAATAACTTGCAAACCAAGCTACCTTTGCAGCAGAATTAGCCAAACTCCTAAGTTGTGCATTTGTAGAAAACCTTGTCATTGTTTCTTGCACTTGCTAGACCATGAGATGGGATTGGAGCAAAAAAATATGCAATATCCACCTGTACTTCTCCTAGAATCTGGATCCCCACCCCCAGTCAGCATTAATGAATCTATGAACTGCTAAAAGTCCTTACTAAATAAAATTTCATAGTCCACAATGTCTTTGACATACCTCAAAATCCTCTTTGATGCAATAAGATGTTCAGATGTAGGATGTTATAATATATATTGATACACTTGATTCACAACATAGCTTAGTTCAGGTTTTGTCCAAGTAAGGTATTGTAGTGCACCAACCAGGGATTTGTATGGTGTAGGATCAGAAAGAGCAATCCTAGAAGTTGCAGAAAGTTTACAACTGGCAGGAACTAGAGACTGGCAATTCCTAGCAGCAGCCATATCATATCTTGATAAGAGATTAAGAGCATACTTTGTATGGGAAATAACAAACCAGTGTCGTTCATTTTTACCTCAAAACCTAGAAAGTAATGAAGGGAACCCAAATCCTTTAAAGGAACATGAGTACCTAGAAAAGTAATTAGATCTAAACAATAAAATCTTAAACTTCCTGTAGTAATACTATCAAAAATCAATATGATTGTAATTATTGGACCAGTTTCCTGAACAAACAAAGAAGGATCAGCAATGAAAAATTTAAAGTTGTATTTCATAAAAACATGTTTGATCTTCTCATACCAAGCTCTGGGAGCATGCTTCATTACATATAAGGACTTATGCAGCTTGCAAACATAATCAGGATGCAACTCATCTACAAATCCTAGAGGTTGTGTCATATAGACATCCTCACTTAAGTCACCATGCATTAATACATTGCTGACATCTAGCTGTGACATGAACCAATTAAAGTGTACATCTAAAGATAGAACAATTTTGATAGTGACAGTATTGACAACATGACTAATAGTTTTTGAATAGTCCAAACCTTCTTGTTGATTATACCCTTTATATGCCAATTTTGATTTAAACTTCTCAATAAAACATCAGCATTGTATTTAATTATGTAAACCCACTTGCACCCTATAGGATTTAAAGATGAGGAGGAAATATATACCATGTCCCTGCACAATGAGGAACAGTGTATTCTGAATACATATAAGTCATTTATTATGAACATTTTTGAGCTTGAGAAAAACATGTGGGTGTAGTATGTGGAGTAATATCAGTTAAAGAAGCAGACAATTAATGTTTAAAAGAATAAAGCTTTGGTTTAAAAACACCCTGCTTAACTCTTGTTGTTACAGACCGGAAAATTACGCTTAGCGCGCCAGGGCGTGCATGCCGTAAATCCCCGATGCGCCACTATGATGCTAGGCAAATGCACGTTCATCTGCCCTTGTAAGCATGCTCAACAAGCATATTGCATTTGAAACTTAGCTTCCACACCGTTCCAACTTACCCTCAGAACAAGGGTATAAAGCCTTGACGGCTAAGGTCGGTGCATCTTGCATGCATCAATGGCTTCCGAACATTTTCCAGGCATGAGGAATGCCTTGGACTTGCGCATAGGCCATTGTAGGCCTCTGCCACTTGCATGCCAATATTGGTTACGTTACTGGCCATGCCCAATGCGCCATTAGTGCATGCCTACTTCGAACGCCTTGATAGAAATTATGAGCATATCGATGGAATAATGCAACTCGCCTCGTCAAGTCACAATCATCTCTTGCATCTCTATGTCGAGCCAAATGATATGAGAGGCCAATATGTCTCAATCATCTCGCAAATAGATGATATGAGCGACAAAGTACGGGACCGATAATGCTGCAACTCATTGCGGCTTCCTACGTACCCTTCCCAACTCTAAAGGGATCAAGAACTGACCGTAGTTCATCCTCGAAGGGAAAACAACTTAAGCCAACTCGTGTTGCAAGGTCATGGCCAAACAATGGCTTAGTCCGTATAAGCGAATCAGTCAAAATGCGCAAAGATTGCACATAACTTAGTACGTGACATGGCACAGTGATGCCTTCGCATCATATGCCCCATTGGCAAGGCTACGCAGCTATAAATGAGGCCTAAGCATCATTTATGCTCTTTCGGCTAAGCTATGAAGCTTACTTGTGCATAATCCGCATATGCACCTTCAACCAAGTACCCCTCCCTATATATGTCTTAAGGACATTTTTACAACTTAAACTGGGGGACCACTTTTACATTCACTAAATCACATTTTTGATGTGCTAGCTTCACTATTCAAGGTCGTTGCCATGTACTTTTGAAAATCGACAATGATTGTTGTGTTTCCGTTCTGGCCCATAGGTTAACTTCAATATTGTGCAATGATTGCGTAATATTCACTCGTCCAGATCGCTCTGGCATATTGCACAACTGTTGTGCGCTATGGCTCTAGGCCAATAGCCTGCATAATGCGCTAAGATTGCGCTACAACGCTCAAGGCCATCTACCCAACTGACCTAATGCATCATTTGGTGCGAGATTGGCCTTTGGCCAATATAGCTAACAACATGATATTGGCCCTTGGCCAATATGCCAAAAATATGCGCCACTTTTGCGCGATATTGGCCTTAGGCCAATATACCTCTTACCACGCAACTGAAGCTTGAATGAAGCTTCATCTCAGGCCATGGCGTATCTTTGAGCATGCGCCATGCTAAAAACACGGGGTGTTACACTTGTAGTCATGGGATGGTCGTTGATAACTATAGGAGGTGACTCAGAGGTAGTTTATGTGGTGGCAGCAGGCTAAGCCGCTGATCAGCAAAAGTATCATAACCAAAAGTAGAAGCGTCAACAACATTGTCAGAAGAAATAACAACGTGAACAACAGAAAAATGAGAAATAAAAGCATTTGAAGAAACATAAATAAAAGTATCAAATGGTGCAAGTGCAAAAGTATCCAAAGAAGCATATGGTAAGACAGTTCTCAATGGAAACACCTCATCACGAAAAGTGCCATGCCTAAAAACAAAACCTCTGCCAGGAGAATAATCCAAACATCTATAAATTTGTGAAATGAGCTACAACCAATAAAGATACATGGTCTACTTGTAGGTTCTGGCTTATGAATGGTATAAGGTCTCAGTAATGGAAAGCACAAACAACCAAAATATTTAATAATAGTGTAGTCATGGGTTCTATTAAACAAAACTTCAAATGAAAATTTCATTGCAGTAGATCTCTGAGGTAACCTGTTGATAGTAAAGTTTGCATCATTAAAGGCTTCACCCTAAAAGTCAGGTGAGAGTCCGGATTGAATAAGAAATGTTCTTCATATATCTACCAAGTATCTATGTTTGGACTTAATTTGTTATACGATTTTGTTATGGTATATAAGGACAAGATATTTCATGAACAACCACTGTGGGCCAAAAAACTAGATTTCTTTATTAAGAAATTCTCCTCCTCCATCAATTTTAATGACAATAATATAAGTATGAAGTTGATTCTCGATTTGTTTAATTGAAAAAATATTCTCTTAAAATCAGATTTCTTATAAAAAGGAAAGATCTAGCAAAATTTAGAAAAAAACAAACATCTATTATATTAACATAATATATGAATCCTGAATGAGAAGTCACAGGACAAATACTCTGAAGGTTAAGATGCAAAATCTATAAAGTAGTGGAGCTACAATGAATAGAAATTTATAACTCCTACCAAACTTACAATCCTGACCAAATAATTCTTTATAACATTTGATAAAGACAAAAAACTACAAACAAGTTTCATTGTCTGAAAGGAGGGATGAAAAAGTCTCGTATGCCACACTTCAGGAGAGACTTAAGAAATGACACCAGAAAGAGCTTTATTTGTTGAATTATAGATGACTAGGTCTTAACCCGTGCCGTAACGACACGGGATGTTTTGTCTCTAATACGATATTGTTCACATTCCTCTTGTTTCATTTTTCCGTGGGTAATTATTTTGATATTCAAATAGCTTTTGGGAAGAAAAATAATGGGTTACCTGATTTCTTTTATTTTACTTAAGCATGTTATTTCGATTTATTATCTCGGGGAGTAATAATGTTGTGCCAACATGAAAAAAAAAAAAAAGAAATAAATAGATATTTTCTCCATATAATATTCCATCACACCATAATTTTAAATTTCAAAAGAATATTTCATCTAACAATACATATACCTAAACCGGCATACAACTCCATGATGTTTATGACTACATGGATTTCGAAATTATTGATAACTAAGTCTCTAGGGAGTAAAGCAGAAACCCATAATATTTTCCTTATTATTGATAAAAACTACTATATTTATTTATTTATTGGAAATGTGAGAGTTATAAAAATGGAGAACCCTTAGCTATTGGAAGGCTGAGATATACCCTTTTGAACTGAAAAAATAAAATTATAAAAGTAAATCAAAACATGTGTAAGATTCTTTCTCAATCATATTGATAACATAAAATTGAAGAAAATCGTGGATAAAAGATTTCACACCAACTATTCTAAGTAGTGCATGAATGGCGTTCTAACATCTAATGTTACTCAAGTAATTTGGAGCAGTAAAGAGCATAGTCATATTGATATTTGTATCCACATAAATTCAACTAACCTTCTGAAAATTTTTTTATTAGTTTCAAGGTAGAGCCGATACAAACTTCTGTCGCCTTCAATTTGTAGAACACACACTGGGATTAATCGGCCTGGAGATTAAACAAATACCCCAACATTTGTTAAATAATGTCTACAAATACGGGATTGAAACATAGTGCTAACGGGGAAAATGAGAGACTAAAATTTTCTTAACCAAACATGTATTCAAATTAAAAAGTCATCAACTTAACAAAAAAATATAAAAGAACCCAAGTTAAATCAATACTTGCATAACAAAACTTATAAGAGAATTTCGTAATTACTAAATACCTTTAAAATCACTATTAGAGATTTAATTGCATGCCTCGTTAAAAATTACGGTAGGACGAAATTACCAAATTAATCTGTAGAAATGTCACTGGATATGTAGCAATTCAGAGAAGTTTGGACTGGTGGTTATGCGCACCATCTAAGTGTTGTTCAATTGATTATTTTTTTAGAAGGTTTAGGTTTTCATTGGAGAAACCGAGAGGGAGCGTTTCATTATATTCATTATCATTCAGATATCCAAGACCAACTTGCGCTCTGCTTACGGGATCCCGATACAACCGCAGATTTATCTATCGGAGGGAGAAACCTTGATACTAAATATGTAATTTTTAATATTTATTATATAACGTGACTTCCAAATGTTTTTTTTTAAAAAAAAATCATGTATTTTAACTGAGTTATATTAGCATTAAGATGATCAACCACATTTCTGCTTTATAGTGTTACCCTTTTGTAGTGGCACATAATTAACATAGTCAATTACTACTCATCAATACCCGTCAGCACCACAAAACCACCAGATATCACTTCTTTCTCCACAACCACCACTGCCCATCCCTCGTAGAATATTGGGCACACACTTATAACTTTTAATCCCAGACGCCATGTATAAAGTTTAGGTTTAACAAATTTAGGTCGTCAATTAATTTATTCAACCATATGTTTTTTGTTAATACTGAAAATCATGCGTATAAACGGTTACCAAAGATAGCAGCCGTACAAAAAAAAAACCATTTTGTCTTATATGATTTGGTATCATCCCAAAAATATTTGTACCCGCCTTTATTGATCGTGTCAAAAACAACCTACAATGTTACCAGTCATGTAACTTTTTATTATTATTTTTGATTGAAAAAGAAAAAACCAATACCACCACCATTAAAACCATCCAAATAGCCACTATTTCTTCCACCAAAACTAATGTTACCGCCTCCACTGCTTAGTAACACCTTCCACCGCTTCCACCACCTACTTCTTCTTCTACTACCACCGCCACCATTAATATCTATTGAAATAATTTTTGTCAAAATTATTTATTGATGAAAATATGTATTAATATTAATTAAGGGACATTTATGATGTAAAATTAATAAATCATTTATCATGAGAAATTAATGAGACACCAATTAATAAAACACTTATACTAATTAATATTTAAGTTGAAAAAACCATGACCATAGATTTATCTTCTCTCTAGACAAATCTAGACCACCACTTGCACAGGCAAACTTAGCCAAACTGCGCTTTATACTCTTGAAATGAAAAGGATAAAGTCTAATATTATAATGAGGGCCTTGTAAAAGAATCTTCCCAGTTGATAAGTCATTCACAAAAAACCATATAAATCAAATGTAACTAAACAATGATTTTTTGAAGTAAATTTGTGAACAAATAACAAATCTTGAGAAGATTTTGGTACTAATTGAATTTTGGAGAGGTTAAAGTTGTGAGCAGAAGTGGACTTCATAGATGAACCAGTGTGAGTAATATTCACACCTTCATTGTTGGTTGTTTGAATCTGCTCAGAGCCATACATAGAAAAAAAATTCAATTTAGAAACATAAGAGATGATGTGGTTATTGGCACCGATGTTAGCATACTAATGGTTTTGACCCAAGATAATAGCAGAAGCCAACGAATCAATGATATTGTGAGATGTATTGACATTCTAGTAAACCAAAATTGAGTCTGTTTATACATTATAAAGCTTCATGACCAGCTTTGTTATATTTTTGGAAAGTAAGATTTGTAGTTACGGATGAGGTGTTAGGCTTTTCATAAATAACTAGAGGTTTGGATGTAATACATGCAAAATGATCTAAAAAAAAATCTGAGAAGAAACTCTAGCAAGAAAGTGTAATTGTGTTCGAAAATAACCTCTGCTACGACCACAAAAGAAATATAAGGAACATAAATACCAGAAGACCTGAATGGTGCTTGATAAGCAGCAAAATCCTTGTTGTTAGCTTCATATAACAAAGAAGTAGATATCCCATTAACAACCACCTATTTACTTAGAAGAACATTATGAAGTTCATCCAAGGTCACTAGAGGTGTGCACTTGCGAATAGAAGTACAAAAACCGATATAATCATGTCCGAGATCATTTAGAACTTTGACCACCAGTTCATCATCAGAAATTACAGATCCAGAAGCAACAAGAGCATCAGAGATCTTCTTGATTTTCCCAATAAAAATTGAGATAAAATTAGAACCAAGCTTGAGTAAATGAAATTTTGTTCAAATCTGATTTGAATGAGTGGAAGAACTATGAACACTCACCAGAAGATTCAACACCAACAACGTATGGAATAACATAATCAGATATAGTAGATTGAATCCATAGGATGAAAGTATTATCATCGTTAATCCAATTAGTGTAAGAAGGATTCACAACACCTCGATTTTGATTTCCCTGTATAAGATACTTGGCAGGATAAGGAAGAGATTCATCGAGGAATCCAGGGACCTTGAACTTATTAAAAGGAGGAAAAATCATATTCTTCTAATTGAGATAATTATCATCCTTCAATTTGAAGGAGATGAAATTGGTTCAAAGATACATTAGAAATTCTGGATTCGTAATGATTGAGAGCCGCGAAATTGAAAAGAAGAAATAAAAAATCAAAAATTATGTGAGATTCACAACGGTGGATCTTACCATGATGACACCATAGTTGAATTGAGATAAATGTTTGATTTATTCATGAACCGAATCTACAATTGATTAATCAATTTTCTTACCGAATTAAAGACCCATAGCTCTTCCCTTATAAAGAGACAATAACTAACGCTAACATTCATATCTAGAATAACTAATCACTGATAGAGATGTGTTCAGTACATATAGGTCACACAAGTGATTCACATGAACTGAAAAGAGTAAATGTAGTCTAAGGATCAGTAAAATTCTTATTGTTCGTTTCATTTATAATTCCTTTTTTATTCTAATTATCATTGCAGGCAAGTTAACAGTAGTTAGATCTTACATTTGTCATCAAGATCTTGTGCTCGTTTCATTGTGTTTGTGCTGGTCACGAAGTGCGGTCTAGGTATTTATAGAAGGTTATTGAAAAGGGGAGGGTACCCGTACCAAGTATACCACCAAATTTTTAGTTCGGCAACCTGTATGGACAAAGCCTAATACAATTGCAAGTAATTCTAATTAAAGATCCTTGAAATAAATCAATCGTAGTTGACCACTTTTCTTCCTGGAAAGAAATTAATCGGAGTCAAGTGGCAGTATAACACAAAGTACAATTCTGATGGTAGAATGCACAAGTTGAAAACACAACTGGCTTTAAAAGGATATAAGCAAAGGTCGTAGTTGATTACTATGAAGTATTTGCTCTATTACCTCTCCTTGAAACTATATGTCTTGATATTTCTTTGGTTGCATAAAAGAAATAAAAACTTCCTCAAATGTACGTTAAATTAGTATTCCTAGAAGAGCATTTGAAGAAATAATAGTTGTAGATCAACATGTTGGTTATGCGAAGAAATAGGATAAAAATAAGGTTTTAAGGTTGAGAAAGCTTTGATAATCTTCAGCATGCACTACGAGAATGGTATACTCGTATTGACTCTTATTTTCAAGAACAAGCTTTTCATAATTGCCCTCACGAACCCACTATGTACATCAAGACAACTAAAAATTGAGTATTCTTATTATATGTCTGTATATAAATATTTAATATTATTTACTATCTCTTGTTCAAAAATGATACATGAGTTCAGGAAGGTTTTGATTAGTTACTTTGAGATGACTAATGGTCTTATATGTTATTTCTTTGAACTTGAATTTATGAAGAGAGATAATGCCATATATATTTCTCCAAAACAATATGGTGCTGACATATTGAAGCAGTTTAAGATGGATTCGTGTACTCATATAAAGACACCGGTGGAAGCTCGAGTACATTGGGATCAAATTGGTGATGATGAGTTAGTGAGACAAACTCATTATCGTAAAGCTCTTAGAGAGCTTACGCTACTTCATAACAACTAGGTCTGATATTTCATTTTGAGTCGATTTGATTAGTTGAATCATGGAGCCACCTAGTCAATATCATCTACAAACTGCTAAAAAGATCCTTCATTATGTAAAAGGTACACAAGTTAATGGTAGTTTTTATGCATCGTCTAATAAGTCTTAACTTGTTGATTATACAAACTATGACTGGAGGATGACCATATATATTTTAAGAGTACATCTAGTACTTTTTATGTGTTCTAGTATAATTTCTTGATCACCAACGAAACAACAAGTAATTGCTCTCTGGTGCAAAGCATGATATATAACCAACAAGTTATTTGGTTGAGATGTTTCTTGAAACTTAAAATATCAATCAAGCATCAATAACAAAGATATATTGCGACAACAAATTTGACAACAAATTTAACCAAAAATTCAGTGTTTCATGAAAGAACTAAGTACATTAATATAGTTTCATAAAATACATGAGCTTGTGAAGAGCAACGTGATTGAACTAGAATTCTGCGAGTCAGAGAATCGAATTGCAAACATCTTTACTAAGTCATTGAAGGATAAAACATTTAGTAAGTTGAAGAATTTGATGGGTACTTGTAATGTTTGAGTTTAAGGGAGACTATTGGAATTTAAGCTCTATCATAAGTTATTTTTGTTTTGAATAAGATAACGATACTTGGTCATTAGCTATGTCGAGTATATAAAAGTTTTTTTAGAAATAATTCTTTCAATTCGCTAGCTTTGCTAGCTAGTATTCTAATGGATAGTCTTTTTTGTAAACATCTATAAATAGGTAATGTTCCTTATTTCCAATTCAAAGAATACTGAAGGCTAACCAATAAAATTTCTTCCATCAATCATATTTCTTCTTCTGTATCATTGTAAGTGGACTAAAATCACACATTTGTTCTTCGCAGATGACTGCATATTGTTGACTAAAGTATTGGGAAAAGCCATCCAAAACCTAACAATATTATTCAGAATTTCTCTTTTGTCGCTGGTCAGCTCATAAATCTTGATAATACTAGTGTTCACTTCAGCAAACAGCTAAGTCAAGAAGCTTGTGAATAGATATTTGGTATGATCCTTATGAAACAAATGACTCTGGATGAAACTTATTTGGGGGTTAATTTTTTTACTTCAAGTACCAAAGAAAAATGTTATAACAAACAAATAGAAAGATGAAGTTCAATTTTCAAAAATGGCATAGAAAACTGATAAATCAACAAAGGAATTACTCCTTGCAAAAAAAGAAGATAATATAGGTGCATTCCCAAAGCTTGGAGAGATACTTTCTCACAAAAGAGATTCGGAGGATCAGGTTTCAAAGACATAAAAAAATTCAACCTCATATTTCTTACAAAGCTAACTTGGAGAATGATAAATGAAGAAGATACTGAGTGGGTCAAATTACTAAGAAAAAGATACTTCAAAGATAAAACCCTCTAACCGACTCTCTTACAATAAAAGGTAAATGGATATGGCAGAGTATATAAAAAAGGTTGGGGATTATAAATAATCACTATAAATGGGAAGTGGGAGATGGATCTGAAGTAAAAGTTTTTCAATACAACTGGATTCAAAAATTGAATCTAATATCTTAATTTAGAATGAAAATAATGTCAATCTAAATATGAAGGTATCTTAGTTGATTGATCAAAGATCTCACTCTTACAACTAATAAAAAGCTAAGCAGACTCATTCTATCATTCTCATTGAAGGAGCTAGAGATAAATTAAGATGCACTGTCACCAAATGTGGAAATTTTATTACCATCTCTACTTATGAAGAAATCCAAAATGAAGAAATCTACCATATGCAACAATAAAATTCCCAACGTCTGAAAAAGCTTGGCTCAAATTATGGCACAATCAACTGCCCCATAAAGTTCAACAGTTCTTATGGCAATGCTTCCAACATCATGCCTATCAATGCTAAGATGGGGAAATATAATAAAGATATCTCTTTAATCTGTCCAATGTGCAACAATGAAGAAGAGAATGCTACTCACTTGTTGATGAAATGCAGTTACTTTAAAGTGATCTGGTTTGGAATATCTTCTTATTTGCTCAATTCTATTTGCCAAAAATATGACATCAAATTAAGTTGGATACAATCTTGGTTTGATCAAGAAAATTATTTAGAAGTTCAAAATCCTCATCTTAAAAATCTAGCTGATGTGACAATGTCACACATATGGAAATCCATATGTAAAAAGGGTTTTGAATACAAGACTCATCATACAGTTAGTATCGTTCATAAATTTAAAAACTTATGTAATTTCTATGAACTTCTTGAATGCAAACTAGATAACCAAAAGGTTCATATGCAACAAAGTTGACAAAAGCCTCTTGAAAGTTGGCTGAAATTTAACATTGGTGCTTTTATTGTCTAATGTTGATTTTGCTCTTATTTTGCGTGATCACACAGGTACATTCTTGGGGACAATGGCATACTCAACAGGAGCCAGAGATATAAAACAAATTGAGCCTTTTTTTTCTTCTTAAAGCTCTTCAATGGATTCAAGAATTGAGATTTTCGAAGGTGGTAATTGAAAGTGATAATCAAGATGTAGCTAAAGGCTGTAATAGAAAGATAACAAATTTCTAGAGGGAAGACCGGAACTTATTGACTGAATGTCAGTCTAGGTTAAGTCAACTAAAGTTATGTATAGTTCAATTTCACGGAAAGTGTTGTAATAAAACCACATATAGATAAGCTAATGCTGCAAGAACTAGAATCAAGTCTCAAACCTGGTGAAATGACCCTCCAGACTTTTTTACATGGTCCTTAGTAGTGAAAGTACGTAATCGAGTCTTATCCTGTTATGTAATTGTGTCCTTTGTACTGTATATTTTTACTTCCTTTTAGTGGATTTCGTCTGCTCATAGAAAAAATATAGTTAGATGCTACAGTGACATTATACATAACACACAGTACATCATAGCGTAACACTACACAACAATTGATATGTTTTGAAATATAATCACAAATGTTGCATCTGAAAATAAAAGTAAATTTCATTTTACTCTTTAAAGCACTTTATCCAAAAGTAATTGTATGCTACTATAGAGATTAAGGATAAGCAAAAAATGCCACCATAAGTGCTCAAAACTCTATTTATTGCACTATCAAATTTTACCACCGGATGGCGCGCAGGTTTGTCCAAAGAGAACTGAACATAGTGCCAACTGCCAACTGTGAAGACCTGTAATTTTGTACTTAGTAATCAGTGTACGATAGATATACTACATAGTGTGCGGTGTATCTGTCTATATATACAATCATTACCTGACGTCATAGGAAGAGAACCAGAAAACCAACTCCGAAATAGTGTGACGTTGGATTATGCTGCACGTGTCACTTGACAGTTGACACTCGATGAGATCGGCCGCCTAGTTATCATTATTATCGTTTGAAATGTCAAGTGACTACTAATTGATTGATCGGATACATATATATCCAAAAGTGCTCTGCGAATCGGGCGACACTAATGAGTTGAATCAGTAGAAAATTTCTTCAATCATCTTCATGATTCTACAATTTTCTACTCATTATTTCCTCATATAAGTTTCTTTCTAGTCTATTTGTATCATCTTAATTATTTAAATTGTTTCGGTGTTCTTTCTTTAATCATTCTTGAATTATTTCTTTTCAAAAAATTTTAATTTCTTTCTTTTTGTAGTTTAATGTTTAACTAATTTTTGTGTATCTTCATCATGTGTGTGCAGCTTGGATTATCCATAATGGCGTTTTCCTTAACGTTTGTGTTAGTATTTTTTGCGTTTGCTGAGAAGTTAACTAATCGTTTGAATGCTAGAATCGTCTTTAGAAGTACCAGTGGTTTGCAATGGCAGAAGGTTTTTGTATATGGGTCAAAACGATTCGCTGGTTTTTACGGAATTGAGGAGATGATCGCGCGGAGGAGACTCCTTGAACCGAGCGAAATGCTTAACCTCATACAGATGCACTGCAAGAAGGGAGTGCTTTGAATTTGAGAGATCAATATGTAGTACTCCGGCCTAAACCAAGACAATGGCCGTTCCAGAGTAAATTCGGTCACAAGAGAGGATGGGTCGGTCTGTAGGAGGGAAGCTGAGAAATGTATGAGATCAATGGTGATCGAAGATTGTAGGTGTGTTGTGTATTCTGAAAATAAGATAAGTTCTGAATGATTGAATTTGCTCTGTTGAGAGTTGGATTGTTAATCTCGTGTTGTCTGTTTGACGTGAGATTATCCTTCTTTCAATCATGATTCGGAGATTTATTTATATTGCTGAAATTGAAAACACCATGATCTCATGAAGTGTGACAGTTGATGGAATCAAAGAATGGGGAAGTGGAAATCGTGTTAAAACCAGTTGCTCAACGTGCGGAGACTTGGTTGATTTTCCATCCACTGCCTTGTTAACTCCTTCAACTGATTACACGACTTGCTCACATTCTCATCGTGTGTATGAACACACGTGCCGTAGACCGCCAGACCAAAACCCTAGTTAATATCCCCCCATGTAACACGATTGATGTCTCGTGTGATTGTGGAGTCTCGCAAAGGCGCGACGTGTATTTAGTTAGTCAGTTGCTGACTTCATGGGACGATGAGTCCTTGTTTTGTTGAATCGTGATTTGGAAATATTCTGAGACTCATGAATTGAACATGTCTGTTGAGATAGAGATATAATGCGTGAATAATCTAACATGAACAAATATTGCTGAATTGTTGAATATTGATAGTTGAACCAGTATTCCTCGGTTTGAGCAAATATTGCTCATCTGAGCAAATGTTGCTCATTCGATGAATTATTGGTAGCATGACCAAATAAGATACTGGCAATTGAACCGAGTATGATAAATAAAATGTTGAACACGGGATCAACGTAAAATTATTAGCGTTTGAATCTGGAATTATGAACCTTGGACTTAAAACCCTAATTTGATCAATTGATGATTAACTGATGGTTTATTGAAAATTAACCACGGAGCGAAGGAGGGACCGGATACATGGGATTATGGATCAACCATGTAGCGTCCAGATGCTCACGTGAGCAAATATCAAGGTCTCCTGGAGACCAGTTGATTTGATGAAAGGATGATTAAATGCTGGTTTAATCATTTTTTAAAATAATGCTCGTCCGAACCTTAGGTAATAAAACCTAATTAATTATGAAGATGTGAGGGACCGACCAAGGGGTCATGAAACCGGCCCTGGGTAGTCACGGGATCGAATATTGATCGTCTTATGAAGTTCCAAGTTGTTTGGAAGAGTTTTGGACCTAATACGTGCAATTGCGCAAATTAGGTCAAAATTGTCAAAATACATAGGACCGGCCTCTTGCAAGCCAAAGAGCCAACCCTGGTCGGTCAAGGTAACATGCTCACGTCACCAAAGTGTTCGTATCTCAGTTATGAGAATTTTGATATTTTCTGGTGTGCGTTTGAGCAACATTTTGAGAAAAATATGGAGAAATCAGGGATTTTTGCTGAGACCATGAAAACTTCATGAGATGAAGGAAAAATAATAAAATAATGAAGGAATCATAAAGTGTGGGACCGGATATGCCAAGGCATGGCCGGCCGGCCAAGGGGCCGGTCCCATGGTATTTTTCCTAATTTTATTATGTTTTCATGATTTTAGGGAAATATCATAAAACCAATGAGTTTTGTTGAAATCAAGGAGTTTCCATGAGATGAGGAAAACATAAAAAATAATAATAATAAAATAAGGGACGTGTGGACCGGCTTGGGCATGGTTGGCCGGCTAGGGCCCGGTCCCGTGAGTTTTCTCTAATTTTATGTATTATTTCATGATTTGAAGGAATTTTCATAATTTGAAGGAAACATCATGAATTCAAGGAATTTCATGGGATTAAGGAAACATGAAAAATATAATAATAATAAAATAAGACGTGTGGGGCCAGCTAGGTCATGACCGGCGGCTATGGCCCGGTCCCACGGGTTTCCTTAATTTTATACTCCCTCCGTCCTAAATTAAGAGTCCGCTTTGACTAAGTCAAGATATTAAGGGAATCCTATAAATTGTCATGACTAGCCCTTGACTAGCCTATTTAGTGATATATTAATACCAAAACTAAATTATTAATGTTAAAATAAGTAGAAGTTTATTAGGAATTTTATAACTATTCATAAATGTTTTTATTTAAAAAGGAATGACAATTAATACAAAAATATTGAGTAAGTTTTTTTTCCTTATATATGGTGATATTATTTAAAATTTGGATATTAAAAATGATTTTATGATTATAAAAAATAAAAGGTATATTTGATTGTTTAAGGGAAAAGTATATCTATAAACAGAGCAGACAGATAAAAATGGACATACCAAAGTAGAAATTAGGACAGATAAAAAAGGACAGAGGGAGTATTATTTTTCATGGGATCAAGGAAATATCATGAGATTATGGAGTTTTCATGAGATTAGGGAAATAATAATAAAATAATGAGGAACCATGAGGTGTGGGGCCGGCCTGGATCAAGGCATGGCCGGTTGGCCAATAATCACGACCCCACAATATTTTCCCTAATTTTATATTATTTCCTCAGTGTGAAGGAAACACCATGAAACTGAGGAATTTCCTCAAAACGAAGGATATTTGTTCAAATGAAAGGATTTTCATGAGATCAAGGAAAATAATAAAATATGATAAAATATAGAATTTGGGCGTGGGGTGGTCACGGCATGATGACCGGCCGGCCCGTGAGCCATCCCCTAGCGCCTTGACTATTATTTTATTATTTTCTTTCCTATTTGCATAGGTTCATCGTCTCGTCGTATTTTGAAATACTTGTTCGTGCGGTGATTGTTAGTGCATCATCGTTGAGTACACTTACACCATTTTAGTCGGGGCTTACTCAAAGGTAGCTCAGATGCCCGCGTGTTGAATATTTATTACTAACCCATGGAATTCTACTGAGAAGAACCATAAATTGAAGTAACGAAATATTATGAAAATATTGAATATTTTCCAGGGATTCAGTTAATGAATCTATTGATTTCGAGAATAATTAATTAATGGTTCTATACTAGCACGATCATCTAGGAGCATTAATTATTCAGAAATTGAGTGATATGAGCTTGTTGAAGCGTCATATTTTCTTTCATATAGTCAGGGAAAACATTTTTACATCCTGAAGACGTTATTCCTCTATACTAGCAGGCTAGCTGTCTAGGAGCCGTCTAATCTTTTGATTCTATATAGAAGTAATTACTGAAATTGCTCAGTATTCGTGAGAAATGCCGCTGCCTCAGTTGAGAGACTACATATCTATATATATATACTCTGAGAGACTTCTCAGTCAGAGATTCTTATAGCATGATCTTTCATGCTTCTGATAAGAGACATGAGCCTCAATATTTATCTGATTGCTGGATCAGGAATACGTATAAGTATGGGTTTACGATTTTAGCCTTTGTCAAAAATCTACCATCTACATTAAGTCCCCTGCTTAGTGAGGGACAATCATGTTCCTCAGTCAGCACTGAATGGTGATTTTCCGGTCACAAACAATATAAGCAATTGAACTTAGTCATTAGATAAGACCTTACCGGATTTTGATAGTACGAGCAAACCACGACTTGAATGAAGATTACAGTGGCATGATAGAGCATCGTTTAATGAGCATAAATTGGTGTTGAACCGCTGGTTTTGTTGACGGGACCTTGGTCATTTTAGGATTCTCGGGCCGGGCCCAATAAGGAAATCCTTGTGAGATTAGGTTTTGGAAATAAGATTTGATATAAAAGGGAATTAATCCCCTTTTTTTTTTATTTCACCTTGAACGACCACCACCATCATCAACTCATCATCTCCTTCACGTCAACAGGAGAAGAGAAAAATTTGTCGGAGCGCCGCCGCCGTTCGACCGGAGTAATCACCGTCCGACCAATTTCCGGCCGGCGCCGACCAGGTACGTCCGCACATTTTTTTTTACCGAAGTTTGCTGAGTTCATGAGTTGTTCATGCTTTTATCATGTTGAAATTATATATATGTGTATATTTGAGTGTGAGTTTTGTTGAAAACCCTTATTTTTAGAAAACGTACGTTCGTTTCATCGTTAGTTTGAGAACCCATTAATAATCCCTGACCTAGTAGAGATTTTTTTTTATGTATAGACCTGTGTCTAGTGATAAATTTTTTGTTTATGAGCTTTCATGAAGACCAAAACTTCACCTTGAAAAGATGTGAGCTTTCACAGAACCGAAATTAACCTTCGTTTCAAAGAAAGACGATCGTAGGAAGGAAAAAAAAAATTATAAAACCATGGCCTGTTCATGGATATGTATTTTTTATGAAACCATGGGATATCCCACGGATTTTATTTTCATGAGCTTTACTCATCTCAAAACATTTTTTTTATTTACGGAATTAATCACGTTATATATATTTTTTTATATAAATAAATATAAATCAAAACTTGAGTTTTGTGTATTCTTTGTAAGTAAACAATTATTTATGATGAAATAATGTTTTAGTTTTCATAATTCCATGGTGAATGCTCACGCAGTAGAAATATTCATGATTTTATGAAAATCTGAGTTTATGCTCGTCTTTTGTAGATTTGAAGAAACTAGCAAGTTTTGAAGTGTTAACTTTTGCATTACAATCACTATCGCTAGTAGAATCGTAAAAGGGTAAGAGTTGAGAATTACCATTTTGTAGACGTTTGCATCTTGTATGAATGGTATCTTTGAGCGAAGTATTGTGTGCACGTTATGACTACTTTGCAAGGATGTCTGATTCTCAAGTCAATGATGCTTCCAGAGATGATATGTGTGTGGACAATGATGCTTCCAGGGAAGATTCACACATAGACAATGATGCCTCTATGGATGATTCATGCACGGATGAGACTTCCATTGGCGAAGATGAAACTCCTGGAATCAAGAACGTTTCAAAACTCTAGCATTTCGTCTTCTGATAAATCCCAGAGAGGTTACTCAGAAAAAAATTGGTGACTCCTCAGGCCGCTATTCGGTTCTGTCTCGAACGAGGATATTTTTCTGCATCAATCATTGAATTCAAGCTTTCTCGACGGCCCTTGGAAAAGTTTTCGGATGGGCGAGGTACATGCTTTGGTTTTCCTCGTGTTCGAGCTAAGTTGCATGACGCATGAGTAATACGAGCTATTCAAGCTTCTGGAGATTTATTCATTTTTCATGATGCGCGAGGTATTGTAGCTTTACTTGCTCGATGGTGTATTCCAACTCACTCTTTCATATCCAGATGGGGAGAGTTTACCATTACTTTAGAAGATGTAGTTGCTTTGTTGCATCTTCCAATCACGGGAAATCTTCCTGAAAATCTTTCTTCACCAGAGGAAGTTGCAATCTCTAACATCTTGACAACCACGATGGAGGAGATTAATAAAGCATCTGGCAGCAAAGGTTGTTATGCTCATTGGTTAATACACTGGTGGCCAAGAGATACTCCTCTGGAGTGGCCTGTTGACGGTGCGTTATCTATTGCTGCTTTCTTGTGTTTATGGCTGTCCAGAGACATATTTGAAGATGCTGGAAACTTGTTGAAGCCGTTCGTGATTCCTTTTGCGATTAAGATGGCTCAGGGCGAGCAACTCCCAATAGGTAGCTTGTTCCCGGGTTCTTTGTATTCTAACTTGGACTCCTTGATCATGGACTCTAGTGTCTCGAACGGTTTTATGAAGATTGAATGTTACGCTAATACAATGTTTCTTCAAGCTTTGATGTGGGAGCACTTCAAGAATTATGCACCTATTCCATGTACCATGTTGCAAGGATTGAATACTGATGCTCGTCATGTTTTCTCTGAGAAAATTAATGCCAGGATCATGCGCTGGTCTACAAAGCAACCTCGACTGAAGACTCG
Source organism: Papaver armeniacum (assembly GCA_023531295.1). Classification (NCBI taxonomy): domain Eukaryota; kingdom Viridiplantae; phylum Streptophyta; class Magnoliopsida; order Ranunculales; family Papaveraceae; genus Papaver; species Papaver armeniacum. The sequence continues at coordinate 91,137 of JAJJWW010001858.1, read as the reverse complement.
CTTTGTTGATATTCTGGATTGTGAATCTGAATTCAACTTCCACCCATGGGTATTAGTTCCCCCTTACATCTCTCAGTTGAGAACTTTTAATGATGAAGAGAGCATGGCTTTGAAATCTGGTGCTGATTTGGACGACGGTGAGAGAGCTTTTATGCTAAGTTGTACTCCTCGGTTATCTAATATCCATAATGCATGGTGAATTCTCAGTGGAAGAATACAATATTGATAGGGCGGCTCGGCAAATGGGTATGGATCAGTGTGTTCCGACTTTTCGAAGAATAAAACCCTCAGTTGATCAGCTTATGACCCGTCTGGACCGCACACATGTGGAAGGAAGCAAATTCTGGTTCCCCAGCTCTGAAAGAGTTTCGTATGTAACTCCGGGTTACATAGACTTTTGGGATCAACAACTCAAGCGCTTATCTGATTTTGTAAGAGTTAATCAACCCTTAGTGAAGGAGCCCCCTTCTCCTGATGTAGGATCATAATATCGCAACGCCAAGACCCTTGCGAAATCCATAAACGACACATTACGAAGATATCGCAGATGGGTAATATAAATGACGCAACGGATGACGACAGCCTGAACATGAGAAAGATATGAAGACCTAGCGAGATTTAGGAGTGTTACGAGATTTAACATTTGAATACTTGCGAGCGTGTCGCAAGTCATATCCGAAAATAAAGGACAGCTTAGTTGTCATCCACTATGTAATGTCCTATATAAAGAGCCGAACAGGCTTAAGAGAGGGGAGATCTTTTTGGACGAGAGAGAAAGTTTTGAGGAGAGAGAAATTTTAGAGTAGCAATTATATTCTTGATTTAACTTCCTTCTTGTAAAATTTCTAACTCAATTAATAAAGAGGTTGATTGTTGATCTTAAAGATGTGTTGAATATTACGAATTCTTGTGAGGTGTGTATTGTAGGATTTCCTGCAATTACACCTGAGATGATTGCTACTCGACCAAGATTGAAGCATTTCCCTGGTAGTGACAAACGGATAACATCTCCAGGATGTTCACAAGTAAGTATTTTACAAAGTCTTCATAAGATTATGATAATTTTATTTTGATTATTGCATCAAAATTTTCTTTTCCACAGGGCGGTCATAATGTAAGACCACAAATTGATGTAAACCTCTCAGAAGCCGAAGCGACTGTTCATGGCGGAGAAGGCAGGAGTAAGAATTATAAGATATTACCTAACACCATAAAGTCCCCAGTGACTTGTTTGGTGAGTTTATCGATATCTCTTTCGTCATGACTTCTTCTCATCCGTGTAATTAGGATCTTGAAAACGACTTTTGCTATTCCGTTGCAGAATTTCACTCCATCAAGTATTGACGGTCTTCGATTCTCTCACTGCTTTGGCATTTACTTCCGACTTGATTGAAGAAGAAGAGGACGTAAGTATTTCCTCGTACATTCAATTATGATGTTTTGTAAACAAAATGATAATTATTTAAGGGTACTTCCAGGAGGATGTTGCCATGGAGGTGGAAATCCCTCATGATGCTCGTTCGGAGAAAAGTGATAAAGGAAATTCCCAAAGCTCGAAACCGGATAATGGTGTTGTTGATGCTGACGCGGGCAATTCTGGTTTTTTGAACGCTTCAGAGGCTACCCAAGTAGGTGTTTCTCTTGTATTTTATTCATAGAAGCATAAGCTTGTTGATACACGAGTGAATAAATGAGAATGTATATGAATTTATGAAAAGTTTTTCCGAATAAACGTCACCAGAAAATTCAGAACTCAACCTCTTAGAAAAAGTGACATAGAATCTTCGCCCGATGTCAGATTTTCGTGATCCGCATATGTATCTTTATGCCCAGGAAATTTCCAAGCTTAATCAGAGAAGATTTTTGAGTTTTGAGCATGTTTAGGAGTCGAAATCGACGAAACAGTAAACATCCAGGAGACTTTTAGGAGATTTTCAGCTGTCATGTAGTCCAGAGTTTCAACCATAACTTTTTGCTCGTTCATCCGATTGCTATGAAATTTTGATATGTTGTAGATAACATCCATACGAAGAGAATGGTATATAACCGAACCATTTATTCTTCACCAATTTCTCCCAGTTCACCGTTTTGTACAGGGGAGTGTAAAATCTTCTCAGGCGGGCTTGTTGTAAAACGTGCACTAGTACAGAAATGGCCTTTAGCCACGCCAGATATAAATTTCCCTATCACGCCTTTTTGGTTTTGGCGTGTCTATAGGGTATACTTCTACCCTATAGACACGCCATGTTCAATGGGCGTGTTCATATAAGTGCTTTCAGCCACGCCAGGGCTACTAGCGTGTCAAAATTTCAACCGTTTAGTCACGTTAACTTCAAATTTTTGATTGGGCGTGTTTATAGACCAGTCTGTGGCCACATTAGGTATTGGGCGTGTTTATAGACCAGTCTATGGCCACATTAGGTATTGGGCGTGTTTATAGACCAGTCTATGACCACATTAGGTAGTTGTGGTGTGTCCAAAAGGTTAGTCACGCTATTTAAAGTGCGTGTCCCTAGTGTACGATTGATTGACACACCAAATTCAAAGTGTGGCCAAAAAGTTCTTCTTTGGACACGCCTATACCAGCGTGTCCATAGTGTACGATTTATAGACACGCCAGTATATGCGTGTCCATAGTGTAGGACATATAGACACGCTACATTGAAAGTGTGGCCAAAAATTTCTTCTTTGGACACGCTAGTATATGTGTGTCCATAGTGTGTGTTCTATAGACACGCCGGTTTTATACGTGGCTAAAAAGTTCGTTTTTAAAAAATTAATAAAAATATTTCGCCCATATTCGAACGCATGACCTCGAAGGATTTAGATAACGTACCAATCCACCAAGCTGCCCATCTTTAGATGTTTAGGATTAGTGTTTTGAAAATACTAGACTGGTTGAACTACTCAACATTTAAATAAACACGCCAAGTTGAAAGTGTGGCCAAAAAGTTCTTCTTTGGACACGCTAGTATATGTGTGTCCATAGTGTGCGTTCTATAGACACGCCGGTTTTATAGCGTGGCGAAAAGTTCGTTTTAAAAAATTAATAAAAATCTTTCGCCCATATTCGAACGCTTGACCTCGAAGGATTTAGATAACGTACCAATCCACCAAGCTGCCCATCTTTAGATGTTTATGATTAGTGTTTTGAAAATACTAGACTGGTTGAACTACTCAACATTTTAGTGCTTTAAATGCTTAAACTCTAATAATGTTATCATACGCAAAATTTCCATATTAAAGACCATAAAACTACCTAACACCATCATTATGTTTACCAACAATGGCTAAAAATAGGGTTTAGTAGAGTAATGATGGTACGTATCTAAAGGGTTGAAGATACTCTTTGATAATCTGACATTAGACTTTGAAAATAGGGTTTAGTAGATTAATGATGGTATTGAGCATGGCATTGAAGTGGCGTGAATAGCCAAGCGACAAGACTTTTAACCAAATGCCATAAACGACCATTTATGTCTAAACTACCACCATCATTATAGAGATAATATAGAGATAAACAGATTATTAAACCAAAAATAGAAATTAGAGAAAGAGAAAGAGAGGCGGTTAAGGAATAGTGAAATGGTTGATTCCCCTGCCATACGACATGCAAAGAGTGTGATTGAGGCTTTAACAAGCTTAAAGATGGAAAGTTTGATCGCTTTTATGAATCTGGAGATCACCAAGAAGAAGAACAAGAAGAGAGGGAAGAATTTCAAAGATTAAGGGTTGAAAATGATGAGGAATTTCAGTTGCGGATGAGAAAGTTAGATGCCATAGATGCACGCCGACGCATGGAGAAGCTTCAACGACGAGGAGAGTGGAAGTGTTCATGGGGAAAAACTCGTAGTGCGACTGAAAGTGATAGTGAAGATGAAGAAAAGAACTATGAAGGAGTAGAAGATGAGGAGAGCAGTGATGATTCGATGAAGAGAGATGAGAGAGCAAAAGAAGCAGAGAGGAAGAAGATGAAGAGGCAAGAGTTTGAAGATGTGATGTACAAGATCTATCTCGCCGAAAAGAAGAAAAACCCTCGTAAGTTTGCTCGAACCATGTCAGAACCCCTGAACGTGGATTTTCACGGAGAGGAGATTCCTGGGTTAGACCTCAATGGAGAGCCTATGTTTTCTGGTGGTTTGCAGTGAAGAAGAAGATGAGGAAGAAGAAACAGATGATGATGATCTCCAGGGTCCCTACACATCTTCAGACGATGATGATGGTACTGGTGCCTACTATGAAGAGGATGAGTTAAACTACAACAACAATAAAGGACGGCGAATCTTGGTGATTGCCTTATAGGTACTTGTCAAATCCCTTAGAACTAGAGTAATGTGATTTTGATTACTATTTCTCTTGTGCATCTTCGTGAAAACTTGTGGGGATATTGATGGTACTTTATGTTGCTGAAGAAGTGTATGGAGAATGGGTTTTTTTTTTTTGTTTGATAGATGGTGTTGATGAAGATCTTATAATATAAGGTGTTTTTGGGGTTCAGTTTGCAGCAGGTGCATTGTAAATATACCAAATGGAGAGTTGCGGTGGTTAGGATTAACCTTTTTTATGTCGTAGATTAGTAATGTTGCATCTTTGAATTTTGGTTGTAAAAAAAAGTTGTAATGGCACTGGTATCCTGTCGGGTGTTTAGAAGTGGTATTCTGATTGCTTTGTCCTTCTTTAATTAGATGTAATTAAACTAGTTGTGTTCTTCTAGTTGTTTGAATTTTCAGTAGTATTAAACTTGTGATGGATGTAGGTCTGAAGGGTTTGAAGAAATTTGTCAGTTTTTCTTGCTCTTTTGATTTCGTAGTAATGGATTGAATACAGTAAACTTTTTATGTCAGGTAGATTAGTAATGCGCATCTTTGAATTTTGATTGTAAAAAGAAAGTTGTAATGCAACTGGTAGCCTGTTGGGTGTTTAGAAGTCGTATTTTGTTTGCTTTGTCCTTCTTTAGATGTAATTAAACTAGTTGTGTTCTTCCAGTTGTTTGAATTTTCAGCAGTATTAAACTTGTGATGGATGTATGCATGTTTGAAGGGTTTGAACATAAAGTGTCGATTTTCTTGCTCTTTTGATTTCAACGATAATGGATTGAATACGATAAATGTACAAACAAGCAATGTTCTTGGTGAATGATTCTAAATTTCCAATGATTGTTAAGTAGAGATGGGTAGGAATGACTGAATTAATGAATCAATAGGGTATATAAAATGTTGTTTAAGATGGTGGGTATTACTCCAGTTTATAAAATGCTTGTTGGAGTAAGATTAATTCAAAGACTATTTTAGGCCCAATTCCAAAAAAAAATCTATGTGCAAGCCTAGTATTATTACTACTAATCCTAGCATGACAGAATATTAATTCAACAATCAGTATAGCCAAATCCAAACTCATCCAACATTGCTAAAACCCATCTGCATACAAAACCCCACCATGATTTAAGAATCAATTTTTTTTTCAACAATCCATACATTCATTCTCTAGTTAACAGAAAAATCCAAACAACTACATTCTATCACCTGGTTCAAGCCCCCAATGGCGTAATATTGCAGGAATTAACATGGAAGGTAGTGTTAGTTTGCCCCCATTGTGACACAATCTAAGCCCCCCCCCATCTGCTTCGGCTCCCTTGGCTAGGTTACCCATGAGGCTCGCTGGTAGGTTAGCACAACAACCTGTTCAATTAATGTAGTAGTATGTTGTTGGAGCTTAGCTTGTTAGGCTTCCAACTTTATCCAATAAAATTAATGAGATAGATATAAGTGGGAATTAAGTGTTTGTCCCTCCCCTCACTCTCTCTTACTCAAATGGCCTTTGGATTAAAACTCAATTTTAAAAGAATTAACTCATTTTATTGAAATAACCCTTTAAAAAGAAGGAGGGCCATTTGGATAAAGATGTTTCATGATGTTATCAAATGATAAACTATATCCTTTAGGGTATAATCGTCATGCCAACTTAAACATAACATGTCTCACAAATCATACGTAAGAATTCGACAAATTTTATATATTTGTAAAGCTTTTTGTTAATCCTGCTTCCTATAATATTCCAGGGCCACTAGAATAATTAGCAAATTTATTAAATAACCCCGGGGCCAAAAGTGTAAGACCCATAATTTCCAGGGTCATAAAAATAAATTTCTCTAGATATAATATATATTTTCATTATTATATTTGAAGATAAATACTAAAATTACTCTAAATAAATAATAATACCAATTATAAAAAATAGTTTTATATGACTATGTCATAGTTCTTCGGGTTGGGCGGGTTACTTGGGTTAAAAATATTTGTGTCCATGCTTGCCCAAATTTATCTCGGGTTTATAAAATTTATGCCCAAACTTGCCCAAAGTTCTAAAATACGTTGCTCATGTCCGCCCAACGTTCGGGTTGCGCATGGGTTGGGCGGGTCAACCCAACCCAAGTCCCACCCCTAATTAAATTAAAGCTACTTTAATTAACCAAAATGCCATTTTACCTAGGTTTATCACGTCATTATGACATAGTGGGCTAGACTAGGGAACATGTTTGATTAAGCCTTTATCTTGGGAGCAGACGTGACCCTCCAAGAATTTATAGTTCCTGATAGAGTAGATAGAGTATTAACAGGGAAACCAAAGAGTTAGAGAGAGAGCAAAAAATTTCGGAGTGAAATTTGTAGAGGGAGACTCCTGTTTACTGAGTTTTTCTAAATCAAATCAATCAAAATGGCTGGTGATGATGATCAACACAGACGAAAGGGTAAAGCCCCCATGACTGAAGAGCAACTATTGAAAGAGTTGGAAGAGAAAGAAAAACGAGAAAGGTTATCAGCCACTATGCAGATGATTGGGCAGATGACCAAGGATGATCCGGAGAAGGTACAAAAGAGAGTAAGTGACTTGTTATATGATATTGAACTCCAACCTCTCTGGGAAGATATGCATGCCTTAATGGATGAAAACAAAGCGAAGAGAAACCAGTTGAAAACCTAGAGAAAAAACCTAGTGACAGATTTTGCCAAAGAAACGTCATCATGATTTTTTTCATAGATGAAGAAGAGGAGGAAAAATTCTGGGAAGTGTAGGGTAAAAAGATGAGGTTGGCTGAAATGGCAGTAATGAAGAAAGAATCTGGGACGCATGATAGTGATGCTTCCGAAGATGAAGAGCCTGCTGTTTTTGTTGATCATCGAAGTGATACACATACTGTTTCTGTCCTACAAGAGATAATTAAGGAATTTCGCCAAGATGAGAGATTTGGGATTAATGATTTATTGTTGGACCAAAAGACCGATTCCGAAGCGGACGATGTAGATGAACACGAGGAGGAAGAGGGGTTTGATGAGGAAGAGGGGTCTGATGAGGAGGAAGAGGAGTCTGTTGAGGAGGAAGATGAATCTGATGATTTTGATTCCGAGTGATGGGTATGACAATGAGTAAGCCTTATCGACATTTGAATTCTTAACGTAGAGATGGTGGATTTTTGGGTAAGTGCTCGAATGGAAATGATGACATAATGTTAAAAAATGGTTAAGAGATAGATATTATCATCAAAGTACAGAGAAGAATTCAAATGGAGAGGGGTCTAATGCAAATGGTAAGTCACTGAATCATGTGTTTCTTTTTGGTTACTGCAATGGAAACTGAAAATGCAGGGTAATGTTATGTTTATTTTGCTTTTTTCATTTTCTTTTTGGTATTTGGACTTTTTGTGGGTAAGATGGTGAAATACTTGTAAATGGGTATGTTTTAGTTTATGAACATGTAAGTGGATATGAAATGATAGTGTTGCTGCTAAATATTGCTCAAGACTGAATGAACAGAACAGTTGTAACTTTTTTAAATGCAATATGATGAAGTCAGCTTATTTATATTGTCCACCGATTGTGTGTCGATAATGTTGGAGATGCAGGATGTATTCCAGAAACTAAAACTACAATCAAAGAACTGGAACATGTACAAGACTAAAATGTATAGAAAACAAATGCATACTGAAAACAAGTCACTTTAGTGTTTCTCTATGCAGTCTAATTCACTTGGTGGAGAGGCATATACACACCTAGTCTTAATCTACAATCACTAAATAAGTCAAGCATATCAAGTAAACTCACACCTAGTCTTCTGTCAAATACATGACTAACAAAAATTGGCTTGCGTTGGTTGCGTGTATTTGACTTGCACATAACTGACATGAACACTACTTGGTGGAGCCTTATGCACACCTAATTTGATTCTACAATCTGACAATAAATACAAATCACAAAGACTCCTGAGATGTTGCTTCTCAAAACAAAATACAAGCTTTATTCACCAATGCTGACATCCTACAACCAAATACTATGTCTGAGTTTAAGATCATCTGTCAACTGACATATAAAACTACTTGGTGGAGGCATAAATCATGCAATTGAGATGTTCATAATCACCAAAACATTCTAAAAACATGATACAATTCACAGCAACATAATAAACCTAAAATCTGAAAGATAGAGATGTTCATAATCACCAAAACATTCTAAAAACAGGATACAATTCACAAAGAACATAATAAACCTAAAATCTGAAAGATAGAGATGTTCATAATCACCATCAGAAATTGTACCATTCAAAATCAGTAGTGTGTAACCTCCAATTTGTAAAATCATTAAACCCCCAAATGAATGAATGAGAAATACCTTAGATGAAGATGACCAAGATTTGCATTTCCAAAATTATGAATCACTATCAATACTTCTATGAGACATTGGTCAAAAAATTGGATATCGAGTCTTGTCGACGAAGCCAATCATAGTCGTTCGTGAATTCATAATGCCGACCAATCAAATAAACTAGTTACACCTGATAACCTAACATCCACAAACATCCTTGCCAATATTATCGGTTGATCGGTCCGATGCGACCAATAATGCGATATTATTAGATATCCATATATATGGAACATTTAAAGGCACAGATATTTCATGTATCCATATGTATCCCTGATATTTCATGTTTCGTCCAGATTAAAGGCACAAACATGATAAAATCCTATATTATCGGTAAATACTGATCGATCGGTTCTTTTAATACAAATTTAATTGTAAGAGCTAGCTAGGCTTCTAAGAATATGAATTGGGATTTATATAATCAAAAAAATTGCACCGAAAAGCATTTATGATCTTAGGGGTATATCTAGTGGGACCCTGTCCTAAATACCAGCCTCATCACTAAATACTAGGAGTATATATATGGAACATTCCTATGATTGGTTTTGGATTTTAGGGGTACATTCCTATGGTAGTTGTACTTTGGGACTTCTTGTTATGTGTGACTGAAAGAGAAGTATAATTGTATTACAACAAGAGCCTTTATTGTATACCCCACAAGATCTGATAATTTTTGGTCTTATCAAAAACAATAAAAAGTTGGTATAGCCACACTTATTTCTTAATTTACTTTTTTTGGTAACAAGATATAAAGTAGAGAAAGAAAACAACCTAACTATATGCTTCTTAGTTCTCACACTCTTGGTTTACCTAAATAAGTATTATTCTTAAATGTAGCAGTATCTTTGATCAGAGCAATGAAGCCTTTTTATTTATTTTTATTAATTGTGTAATAAAACATTTTCCTTTTTTTTTTTTTTTTTTTTTTTTAATTTGTTAACATTTTATTTTTGGTAAAACTTGGGACCATATTATTTGGAAATATATATATTACCTTAGATACGATAGGGTTATGGGTGTTATAAAAACTTCTAGAGTATTCTCTCCTTCAAAAGCGGATTTGTCAATCACCACGCTCTTCGCTTTCTTGGGTACATGCAAAAGAAAAGATAGATCTCTTCAATTACTCTCTCTTCTTGTTTTGCCAAATAATATAGAGAAGATTATTTTTTGTTTCTAAAATGTCTGCCACATTTTTTTGGCTTGACCCAAATTTGGCATTGGTGCCAAGATCCCTTGTGGTCCAGTCTTTCCATAAATTATTGCTATATTTCTTCCATTTGGTCGAGTCTAAATTAAAATTAAAATCTGATAACTATCATAAGGGCTTATGTTTATATAAGGTATATTATGGAAAACTGAATTGGGTTGACTCAACGAGTTAATTAACAAACAAATATCAAGCAAAGAACTTAAAGAACCAATATTTTTATAAAACTAAACGAAGCAAAATAATACCAACATCCCCAACATTTTAAAAAATAAATAATAATAATCAAACTAAACAATTTCTAAAAACAAAAACCACATTATTCGAAAGTTTCTTTGATTATCTGCTCAACTAAAACCATCGCATCTGGTACTCGTGTTGCAGCGTTAGCAGTTTCCATATCGATAAATATATGGTCATCATATACGCGAACAACACCACATTGATTTAATATATATATATATTTATCTATCTAATACGGAAAAATAGGGAGGCATTTTTGTATTCCAATTTATGGTTATAAATTATGGAAAAATAGGGAGACTTTTATGTGTTCATTAAAGTAAATCCGAGAGAGAAAAATAAAAATGTAAAAAGAAGTGAGAATTTGAGATGCAAAAGGTATAAGTGATTGATAGACAAATCAATGATGATATTCTTGAAAATGCACACGAATGAAAAATATTTTTGAGAAGTCGAACAAAAAAAATGTTGATTACGTGACTAATCGGGATTCTTTTTGTAGACGAAAGCCAGGAAGACCCCTTCCCCTTGATGGACCTAGTCTTATAGAATCCATGTAATTTCAAAGAATCCTTTGTGATTTCAATACAATGTCAAATTTGTGTAATATTGTGTAATAAAATTAGGCGTGATTTTTCCGAGTTTTCAACACAGTACTTGTGCTTTCTATATACTCCTATCCAGTTCTTTGGTCATAGATTGAATTTGACAATGCAACCAACAACTCCAACACCATTCAATCATACACAAGAAAACAGTCATTAAACAAGAAGATTAATCCATTAGAAAGTCATTAAACAGTCATTAATTAAGCAACTCCAACACCATTCAGTCATTAACATTACAAAAAACATGAAAATAAATCCTAAATCCAAAACATAAATTCCAAAAAACAGAACAAGATTCAGTCGTCCACAGTCCACAATTTCCCATTAGACCACTCTTAATTCCAATTTTTCTATGTACTTTGATGATACCTATTTCTTCAAAATAGTAACCATTTGCAAAATCTGTATCATCATTTCCATTAAAGCAACTTAACCCAAAAAAATTCACCAAACTATAAGAAAATTGAAATCGGTAGAGCCTTACATTTGCCGGCCATCACTAGGAGTCGTAATCCGACTTTTCCCTATCCGATCGCATATCGGTTTCGAATCGGTCACTATGTTGAGTATGACCTCATTTTCATGTGTTGTTCGTGATAGGTACGCCTGATACTCATCCTCTACACTGATTTCATTCACAGGGTGGTCTTTATAATCCTTATATCTTCCAGCATAAATTGATGATCTTCTAGCCCTAATCCTTCTCATTAAAAACATACCTTGTCTCATTTCCCTTTTCTGCAACAATTGCAAAAATTCTTCTGGGTATTCTTCATCTTTTACTTTCTCTATGCTTCTCTACTTTGTCTCTTCATTTTCTGCGCATACTGAATTTGCATGATCAAACTCATTCCACAACATATCCATATCATCATCTTGGTTATTGTTCTGCAAACCTACTTCTTCCTCTTCTCTCATATTCCTTGCCTCTTCTTTCTTCTTATTCAATCTTATTTCTTTCGATATATGGTACTTAGATTTCTCTAGTTGCTCCAAATTCATTTCACATAATGCTAATTTGAACCTCATCATCACTTCCTTTCTCTTCAAGCACTCCTCCTTATCAACTTCTTCCGCTGTCATTGGGGTCTTGCCTTTTGATGGTTTGGAACCACTCCCTTTTTCTGGGTTATTCGGAGCCATTGTTATCTCTGAGACTTTTTTTCTTCTTCTCCTCTCTTGGCTTAATTTTCTCTCTTTCACATTAATTATCTTATTTTTTTTCTTTTTTCTTTTGAGACCTATTTCCAAGAGACGCATGCAGCGGTTGAATTCAAAGAAATAATAACACCCTACTAAAATGTCATGTCCTTTTAGACCTACTTCATGACGTAATGGTTATCCTTTAGATTTTGTTCCCTTAAATCCAGTTATAGATTTTGTTCCCTTTTAACCGCTTATAAGATAAAACGGGCAAATATGTGTTACTTGCCTGCTCATTAAGGACGCGACCATTCAAATAATGCCTGCTCATCATGGACGCGACCATTCGCCAACAGGTGTATTGGATGTCTATATAAGCTTTACTCGTACCTGCTTGAAGCATTCTACAATATTAAGAAAATCCTAAAAGATTGTAAAAAAAAAAAAAATTGATAATCTTTCATCAGTATAATAGTGATGGATATGTTGCCGGAATTAACTACCAAGATACTACAACACCTCCAAACTGCTGAAAGCATTTTAGAAAGCAAATGTGTTTCCAAAGAGTGGAATACTATCCTCGGGGACAAAAGAATTGGACTCCTTTTTGGTGTCACACCAAGAATAGAGAAAGAAGTTACTCAAATCTTTTATAGAGAGGAAGATTTCAGCCCGATCGTAACAGCCAACAATCACGATGCCCAGAATGATGGAACCCATGAAGATTTGAGTAAGTTTCACCTAATAGTTGGATCCTGCAATGGTTTGGTATGTTTTTATGTTTCACACCACGGCATACAAGATCCTCAGATACGTTATGAATCCGAAACCGGTGAGCACCTACATCTGCCACAACTATGCATCCCAATTGCATGAGATCAAGTACTTTCGTGGTATCCACGATATAATGTAATTGGGGGTTTCGGCTACTGTCAACGTACCAATGAGTACAAGGTTGTTCGAATTCGCATGGATGGTAAAGTTCAAATACACACTCTAGGAGACAAGAGGGGATGGAGGAACATAGCAGAGGAGATTCCTTATACTTTTCGGAGTTCAGGTGTGTACGCACATGGTTGTATTTTTTGGAAGGATTGTTGTCAGCGGGATATTGGCATAATATCTTTCAATTTACAAACTGAGACGTTCCATCAACATTCTCCACCCCCGCATCATATTCCTGATAGTGAATTCCCATAACTTGGGATGGTTATGTTCGGAGTTCGCCTTTTATTTTACTACATCCATGAGGCCTACGATGAGGGGATTAATCAGCCCCGAATAGATTTCTGGGCACCCATTTCCAAAAAAAATATTCATACATGGGCACCTGGCGGGGAATGGAATTGGAATCATGAGATAAGCATTTTCTTGGAAAAGGATGAGGATGAAAGGTGGCATACCTATTACCCGATAGCTTTTGGAAAAAACAAGGACCTCCTATTATGGCAGAATGGGCATTTATTGCGTTACAATGCACTCACCAGAACTTGGACGGAAATTTGGGGGAAACTATTGTGGGAAACAAGCAGGATTGCAATTATTCCTCATATGAGGAGCACTGTCTCGTTGAAGAATTTTGGTGGACAATCGGAAACGTGTACTCATGATCATGTCCATGCCACTAACACATTCCTTGGGTTATCTATGTAGCTTTTTTTTTTTTTTTTTTTTTTTCTTGTAGTTGTGATGTTTTTTTTTTTTTTTTTTTTTTTTTTGGTATTTGGATTTTATTTTATGTACAATTTATTCCTTGGGTTATCTATGTAGCTTTTTTTTCTCCTGTAGTTGTATTTTATTTTATTTTTTTGGTGTTTGGATTATTTTCTATGTTGAAATGTACAATTTAATTAGTTTGGGTCATTGTTTAACTAGCCAACCTTTGGTTTTTTCCTTTTTTTGCGTTACACCTATGGTCCAGCCATCCGGGCACCCACCCCAACCGACCTAGGTAATTAGTCGAAAAGTAGAAAAATTATTGAGATCATGATTTATTTTAGTTTGTTATGTTCGGAATGTATATTTGATTAAAAAGGAAATTAGATAAACATGAAAATATTCATTTTATATCTCATTATATTGCTACAATATCTCATTTTTTAGTAATATGGAAATTGAAATATTCGGTGTAAATACCAAAGAATAGTGATTTAAGATGGAAAACCTAAAAAAATTAGCCAACAGGTGTATTGGATGCCTATATATATATATATATATATATCTAATAGAGGGTCAAGCTTTTTGTTTTTCATGACATGTAGGATTTTAGACCCCCAATTAACATAAATCCATCTCCAATGGTGGGATCCTACAAACTAGGATGGATGTGAAAATAAAGTCTTATTTACACCTTCACTTGCACCCCCACGTCATATTTTCAATTATTTTATTTTTTTTAGAAATTAGTAAAAGTAAAGATAAACGGTTAAGATTTTATCATATAAAATATTCTAAAGATTAAACCTTTCACTATTGGAGATAATTTTTTAACCATAGGATCCTATATTTACTATATGTGTATAATATCTTAAATAAAAGTCTTAAATAGACTTCCACGTAGGATTTTTTACACCCACTGTTGGAGATGCTCTAAGCTTTGCTCGTATCTGCTTGTAGCATTTTACAATAAGAAAATCCTAAAAGCTTGTAAAAAAAATTTTTGATAATCTTTCATCAGTATAATAGTGATGGATATGTTGTCGGAACTATAACTACCGAGATACTTCAGCGCATCCAAACTGCAGAAAGCGTATTAATATTAAAATGTGTATGCAAAGAATGGAATACTATCCTTGGGGACAAAAGAATTGGATTCCTTTTTGGTGTCGTCCCAATTGCACCGTATCCAGAAAATTCGTGGTATCCACGATACAACATAATTGGGGGTTTCGGCTACTGTCAACGTACCAATGAGTACAAGGTAGTTCGAATTCACATAGATGCATGGTAAAGTTCAAATACACACTCTAGGAGACAAGAGGGGATGGAGGAACATAGCAACGAAGATTCCTTATACTTTTCGGAGTTCAGGTGTGTACGCACATGGTTGTATTTTTTGGAAGGATTGTTGTCAGCGGGATATTGGCATAATATCTTTCAATTTACACACTGAGACGTTCCATCAACATTCTCCACCCCCGCATCATATTCCTGGGAGTGAATTTTGGATAAATACTAACCCATCACTTGGGATGGTCATGTTCGGAGTTCGCATTTTATTTTACTACATCCATGAGGGGATTGATCGGCCCCGGATAGATTTTTGGGCTCCCATTTCCGAAGAAAATATTCATACATGGGCACCTGGCGGGGAATGGAATTGGAATTATAAGATAAGCGTTTACTTTGAAGAGGATGAATGGCCGACTTATAACCCGATAGCCTTTGTAAATAACAAGGACCTCTTATTTTGGCAAAATACGCGTTTATTGCGTTACAATACACTCACCAGAACTTGGACGGAAATTTTGAGCGCTGTCTCGTTGAAGAATTTTGGTGGACAATCGGAAACGTGTACTCACGATGTCCATGCCGCTAACACATTCCTAGGCTTATCTATGTAGCTTTTTTTCTTGCAGTTTTTTTTTTTTTTTTTTTTTTTTGGTATTTGGATTTTTTTTCTATGCTAAAATGTACAATTTATTCATTGGGTTATTTATGTTGCCTTTTTTTTTTCCTTGTATTTTTTTTGTTTTTTGTTTTGGTGTTTGGATTTTTTTGTATGTTGAAATGTTCAATTTCTTGCATCAACATGAAAGTGTTGCCGCTAAATGTTGGGTCATTGTTTAACTAGCCAACATTTGGTTTTTTCCTTTTTTTGCGTTACACCTATGGTCCAAGCCGGTAGGCCACCCCAACCGACCTAGGTAATTAAATTAAAAAGGAAATTAGATAAATATGAAAATATTCATTCCATATATCTCATGAGATCATAATTTATTTTAGTTTGTTATGTTCGTTATGTATATTAGATTAAAAAGGAAATTAGATCAACATGAAAATATTCATTCCATATCTCCTTATATTGCTACAATATTCAATGTAAATACCAAAGAATAAGTGATTTAAGATAATGATGGAAAACCTAAGAAATTAGGGTTTTCCTTAGAAATATATATAAATTACACCAAGCATAGAAAAAAATTAACATAGAGTATTAAGAGAAAATGAGTTCTGCTAAGAGGGACCGTAGAGATGAAATCAAGAGAGGATCCAAAAATGTCCTCGATCGATGGTCGGTCCTCGTAAATTGAGGATTATCATTACTATGGACGGAATAACTACCGATCCTGGTGTTCCTCTCAACGCTGTAATTAGTTACGTTGTCGGTAGTGTTGACAATGATGATGTTCCTATTCATGCTTTGATGTTATTCCGTGTTCCTCTGGGCCGTAATGGTAGCGATGAGGATGCTGATGTTTTCGATTATTGTGATGTTCCTACTATGAATGATGATGCTCCTTCTTCTATTATTGAAATTATTGATGAAGATCGTCCCGATGTTCCGGATATGGCAGATAATAATCCAAAAGTTAACAAGCATGATCTTAACAAGCATGTGGAGCCCGATGAAGCGAGAAAATGACAAATGAGAGGATGACAAGGTGCCCAAGCCTGCTGGTTGGAGTGATCAGGTTCACCTTAGCATTGCAAGAAGAATTGTTTGAAGATGGGGATGGTTCATTTGATATGGGTTTTTTTTTTGATGATATGGTTTGATTTATCGATTTCATTTTGTGGACGCTTTGAAAGTTGTTTTCGTTTCTTGTTTCGTTTGCTAATTTTGTCATTTAGAAGAAGGTGATATTTATGAATTCTTTTATTATTTAGGTATTGGAATCATGAAATAAATCAAATAATTATTTACACAAGTTCATAGACTTTACAGAATGCAATATATTCTTGCAAATTTATTTATTTATGAGGTGTGCATTCTTTTGGAAAAATAAATATAATTAGCTGAAAGAACGGAGGAAATGTAGAAAAATACAGTTTTCCCCCATGTAAACAATAAGAATCAATTTATCACTTTAGGTCTGATCTTATTATCTCCTTGCAAATACTTTTAACAAAAATACGAGTTTGAACAAGTAAAGTGCTATTGAAAGTAAAGTACTGCTATACGACGATGTTAATGATAATGATCTTTGTGTGGAATTGGATGAGAATGAGGAACCAGAGTAATATGACAAAGAACCAGGTTTTTGATGACCATTTTGTTTTCAGTGGTGGTTTTATTTATTTTTTAAGTACTGCACTAGATGGAGGCTTTTTATGCTGATAGATAGGTTGACATTTATGTGATGAATGATTCATGTTGAACTTTTATGTTTTCTGGAAATGATGAACATGAAAATGGATGGGTATAGTTTATTTATATTTATTAGCTTACTGTATGCGTTTCCTACATAGGTGCCACCAATAATTCATACGTTTCCTCCCTAAACCAAGAATAATACAGGAGACAACCCAGCTTAAAATTATTAAGGTAAATATTATTCGAAATAGGAAAGTAATTTTTTTCTATAGCCTCTTCTCGAGTTGGTTAGAGATCGGAAACAAAATTTCGAAAATTTTGGGAAACAATTTTATCATAACTGTCTATGATATATTCTCTCATAAAATAAGGAAACTAACCATATTGGTTACACATCAAAAATTTGGAAATAAAAAAAGAAAAACACCAAAAATCTTTTGTTTGGCGGGTGATGAAAATGGATTTTACTGGGCGGGATGATTTCAAAAGGAAACTCAATTCCCGCCTGATGGTTTGGTTAAATTCCAAAAAGAAAAAGAAAGATGAGTTCGATCTACTTTTTCAGTTTTTATTACTCGATTCATTCTCTCTATGAAATCATAATTCTACTACTATCTCTAATCTTTACAAGGAACCTACCTCTTCAGACTCGATCTTTGTTGTTGGTATTATTTCTACAACCCATTATCGAATGAATATTAAATTGATGTTAGATTTTTTGTTCGATCTCATGGAATCAGATGTTAGATCTTATAGGTTTAGTAGTTAAAGCATAATGAGGGTTTTTATTCTATCACTTCTTATAGGTTTACTAGTTAAAGCATGAGTAGGGTTTTTATTCTATTACTATCTCTAATCTTTACAAGGAATCTACCTCTTTAAACTCGATCTTTGTTGTTGGTGTTATTTCTACAACCCATTATCGAATGAATATTAAATTTATGTTAGATTTTTTGTTTGATCTCATGGAATCAGATGTTAGATCTTATAGGTTTACTAGTTAAAGCATGATTAGGGTTTTTATTCTACATTGTATCAAAGAACAAGTTAATGACAATCACGGGTTGTACGATGAGATGTGATTTCATTTTGTTACAACAATAATATTTTAGGCTTAAGTTACATGCATGAACTATTATAAGATTTAGGTAAGGATCTTTCTTTCATGTTACTTAGTAAGGCTTTACTAGTTAGTTAGGTTTTACAAAATAAAAATAAATAAAAAACTTAACGATGCTAATTTTTTTCTAGGGTTTTTGTTATTGTTTGGGTGGGATTTTGATTAAGAGTTAATAACTCTACTTTGATCGAAGATGTTATGTCAATCATATTTATATACAAGGCTTCTCAAGATTTAATCATTTGAGTCTCTGTTACTTGGCTAGCCTGTAACGTCTGCATTTTAAGTTGCCACTTTTAATAATACCATGTTGCTGGTTGGCCAATTTGACTATATCTTCAAGCTAAAAATGGATAATCACTATCTGGTGCTTTAGTACTCTAGGCTTTTGTAACAAAAAGTTATATAAGACCGTTTAACCGGTACCTTTTGCTTTGTGGATAACACAATAACCATGAGGAGATTTTGTGTGCTGCAGTGATGTTTTAGCCTCAAGTTACATGCATCAATGAGTTCATGTTTGTTTTCTTTTCATATAATAGAAAATAGGTGTAACACATGTTGCCTATCCTGTTAGGTTTAGCTAATATTTTCCAAAATAAGCTCAAATTCCTAACTAAGATGCACGTACCTACACAACTTTTGTCATGGGAGAAGATGATGATTACAACCAATGGAGGGAATCAGATTATGAGGTGGATTCTGATGAAGAAACGATGGATTTAAATGAGAGTCATGATGATATTGTACAATCAGATGACGATGATGGTGAAGATACGGTCCACACTGCTAGATTTGAAGACTTAACAGGTAATGTGCGAAACCTTGTACTTACTTGTTTCTACTTAAACATCACATGGTTTCATATGTTGCCTCGGTTATTTCCAGAGTCAGAAGATTCTGAAAATGATGATTTGGAGGTGTTAGAAGAAAAAGAATTGGAAAATGCTTCAGAAGCAGAAAAGCAACCACAACAAGAAGACTCTACAGAAGTCATCATAAAAGAGAGGGGAATGACAAGAATGTTGAAGCTGCATAGATACTTCTCGGATAAAAATGCCAAAAGAAGGGATATTGAATTTGACAAAATGTTTCAACCTATTGGTAACCATAGAATTGAATTCAGTAGCTACCTAGGCTATTTGGTCCGTGATATGGTTGGCATAAAACATTTATGTTGGAAGGAAGTCCCTTCAACAACAAACGAAAATATGTGGGAGAAAATTCTGGTATGCATATGCGGTTACCAATTAAATGCGTTTTTGTTGTCTAACTCATGAGTCCGTGATTAACATACATTAGATGTTATTGCAGCTTCATTATGAGGTGCCCCATGAGCTGAAGCGAGTGGTCATGAAGCGTCTACTGTTCACAGTCATGGGACTGTAGAAGGAAATTGTACAAAAATCATGTAAAACCCTTCCTGGAAATGCCGCACAAACTAAGAACTTTCCCCAAAAAGTACGAAACGGTAATGGATCAAGAAAACTGGGACAATTACCTTAATCATGTACTAAAATCGCCCATTCTTAAGGTATGGAATACACATTGATTTTTCTAATTTGTGTTTCGTTCTTATTGTCTATCCCAGCATACTAATGAAATTATTTTTATTTCCACTGCAAGAAAAATTCGGAGAGGGGAAAAGAGGCAATATCACAATCCAAGTTCCCACATCGGACGGGACGAGGATGATACTCGGGATTAAAACTAAAATTAGTAAGTCTGTTGTCTTATTTATTATACACTGCACAATAAAACCGTCCATATCTATTTTGTATGTCGTGTTGGGTGTCTCATATATGCAGAAACTTAAAACGGTATAGGGATGTGTCCTCTTACACCAATCTGTAATTTTGTCACATTAGATGCTTTGGAATAGGTTTTTTGTTTTACACAGTTAATATCTGTGCGGATGTAAATCCTTACTTGTTTCTGGTAACTACTAGGTCCAAAGCGGAAAAGTTGCCGAAGAAGATCTTGAATACCGGTGCTTCATGTGGGCAAGAGCACGCGAAAACAAAGACGGAATTGTTCCGGACTAGTTTGTCGGGCGAAGACATCGAAGTTGTGAGAAAACAGAAACTTTACAGTCCTCATGTTTTTAACCAAAGTAAGTGCAAAGTAATTGCGGAAGGTTTAAATCAGAATTTAACACATTATTTGTACAGGAAGAGAAGCGGAAGATGATTCGAGAGGGAACTCTAATGGTTGGTCATAACGAGGATGCCCTAACAGTTGCGATCGGCCCGAATAAGGGTGTACGTATCAAGGGGGCTGGCTTTGGAGTTACGGCAACCCTTTACTTTACAAATGGTAGAAAACCAAGACACTCGAAAGAGAACGATGAACTGCGTGAAAATCTGAAAGCTAAGGAGAAAGAATTAGAGTCTACTAAAAATGCATATCATAGATTAACAGATAACTTGTTATCTCAAGGAGTCGACATTGCGAAAATTGTGGGCAACAGTATCAGCAAGTCTGGAGAAGAGGTAAGTGAACCGAGTTTTGATTAGATTGTGTAATTTTTTAAAAAAATTGGCAGACAGTATCTGATTTTTTCAAACAATGTGCTCAACTACAGTCACAGGATGCAGGACCTAACAACGCCTCCAATCGATCTAAGAATAACATAGGACCAGAATCAGTTAAGAAACATCCAAAAAAACATGGGAAATCCGGTCCGCAGAAGTCATCTGAAAGCACCAAAGGGTCCGCAAAGCGGGACTCTCCTTGTACTAAAACGCCGACCGTTTCTACTGAATCCCCGCCGTCTTTAGTATCAAAAAAGAAGTCTTCGTCTCCTCCATCCATTGGGGAATCTCAGAACATGCCATCTGAAAAAGTTACCATTGATGTATGGTTTTCCAACGCGTTTAAATTTTCAATCTTCCATTTACTATCTCTCACGCGCCTTGTGTTTCTGCAGGGCATAGGATGCAAACTTTGGTTTGGAGAAAAGGACAACATTGTTGCCATTGGTAGAGATTACTCTTCAAAGAAGGTATCTTATAAAATGAAGTCAGGAATGACGGGTGAGGTTACATGCTATAGCGTCATGGTTAGTGAAGTGCTAAATGAAACCATCAAATTACCCTTTGGCACATCTTTTGGGATAAAAACTTTAAAAGATGTTGGTGATGATGAAATTAGTTAGCCATCAAATCAAACCATCTTGGATCAAAAGGTTGGTTGCTATGCTTGTTTGCTTTATTAACTCATTGGATATGTTTTTACACAAACCAGTTTTTATATATATATCTTGTTTGATATAAGAGACGAATATGTTATCAGCTATATGAATCACGGATGTTAGTGTATATTTTAGAGAACCTTATAGAACGTGATATGTGGTTAGCTATTTGATTGTGAGTCAGTTGTGCATTTTGCTTAAATGGTTTCACTGAAAAAAGAAGGTACAACTTTCATTTCAATTTTCTGATGCAGGTAAGTCAACCAAAACATTCTGAGGCTGTGAAATCACCGGATCTACTCAACGGAAGCCAATCTCGTATCGCAAAGATCTCAAAAGTTCCGAAGGTATGTGTTTTAAACCAGATTACATGATCTTAAGACCATATGAGTCTGAAATATGCAATCAACTACTATATGAATCACGGATGCTAGGGTGTATTTTGGAGAACCTTGTATATTTGTTACCTATTCATCTCGTGTCTTCGCATTCACGGTGGAATTTGGCATATTTGTCACCCGAATATGGAATATTACTCTCTTCTGCGGGTAAGTCAACAAAATTCGGGAAACATACTGGATGTGACGTCAAAAGATCCACCTAGTCGGAGCCAATCGAGAACGCGACAACTAAAGCAGTTTCTCCGGTATCTGTTTTATTTTTACATGCATTTTAAATCTCAATTTGTTTTGAAGTTTTCGCTTGAAGATGTTCATATGCCATATATTTCCGCAGGGTAGAAGGTGCAACCTTTTTGACGAGTTGTCTAAGGCAAACGTCCTTGCTAGAGGTAGAGCTTTCCTGTTAACAGGAAAACAACAATTACATGGAAAGGATGGGTTGGAGGTTGATTGCCACAAAATCCTGATTGATGAAGTAATAAAACCGAATTTATGTCTACCCGTACGATTTTCTGGTATGGAAACATTAGGGAAAACTCTTGGAAAAGCGATTCCTTGGCCAAAGTTTGGTGTTCAGTTTACCTAGCCTGCTAAGAAGGTTAGTTTCTTGGCTTGTTTGATTTGTAAGTCGAATATACATAAACCAGTCTATCAATTATATGAATCACCGATCCAAGTGTAAATTAGAGAACCTAGAAAAATAGAAACATGTGTAACTTTCAAAAGTAACTAATAACTCTTTTAATCTTATGCAGAACCCTACCAAAGAATTCACAACCAACTACTTCTCTGCGGAAGTCTCCTTCACGTAGCAACCCTTGATGGATCTAAGAAGCGCTCTCTAATCTTATGCATAACTCTACCAAAGAATTCCCAACCAAATCCTTCAATATCTCTAGAGAAGTCGTGCACATCTACTACGGGAACCTCCGCTAAGACATCTAATGGAGTATGTTTTTTTTGATTTTTTTTTCTTCGTAAATCTATATTGCTAATTCTAGCATCTTCTTTTTATATGATGTTCATATGCCGTATCTCCGCAGAAAGCAAAATACTACTTTTGGAATGGATCTATGGGAAACGTCGTTGCTAGAGGCAGTATTTTACCTACGCTGCCTAACCAGAAAATACATGGAGAATATCTTCCTAAAAACTGTTATGTTGTCAATATTCAGGAGGTTATAGTTCCATCGTTCGTGTTAACCGAACCAAGTGGTGAGTTTAAGCTATTAGGGGAAGCTAAAGATGGTTTTGTGGCATGGCCGAAAGATAACTGTTCCATCTCTGATGACAAGGTTAGTTTCTTAGCTCTTTTGCTTTGTTAATCAAGTATATAAATAGTTTTACATAAATCATGTATTCAGTTTGATTAAAGAATAAGTACGAGATAGAAATATATTAACACGTAAATGGAACATGAATGCCAGTGTAAATTTGAAAATTGATATTTGGTTACAGATTTTATTATGGGCGTCAGTTGTGAAAAATGCCACGGCCTTCAGTGAAGTTGGCTTTATATATTACATTGTTGGAAAAATGACTTTTGTCTGTCTCTTGTTGAGAATTCACATGACAGACGAATTCGCCTTGGATTTAGAATATATATATAATACATTTAATCTCTTCTTTGCAGAAAACTCCACAAAGATGGAAAACCTCATAAGCAACCAGAACCAGTTTTAGATTCTGAGAAGAAATTGGATAGTGACCTAAGAACAACAAGCAGCCTTGCAGAAGATAAACTGAATGAGGAGCACCTAGCAGTCAATCCACATTCGGGGAGTCATGCAACCTCTGACAAGCTTCCAAAGAAGATTAAAAAGGGGCAGAGAAAGTTATATGTACAAAGTGTAGATCAGGCATACCAACTTCCGGATGGGAAACAGAGGATGACAAGGTTTGCCGCGTCGAGAATGTCACAACCTGATCAATTGCTTGAAGAGACACCACCATCAAAAAAGTTGAAGAAAAACTGATGATTTTTGGATAAATGCTCTTTAATATTTTCTTTTGCAAACTGTTAGACCAAAGCTCAACATTTTTTTACTGTGTTATTAAAAATTATATGAATTTCAGATTTAACCACAATTTATATAAAGTATAAGAAAATTTGGATAGTGCCAGGTGGATGGTTTAGATGCGTCATATCTGAACGGCTTAGAGGCATCACATGCATAATACACACGCTTCGAGGTTAATTGGCGTGGCTAAACATAACATAAAGACACACTAAACAAATATAAATTGGCGTGGCTAAATATCACATAAAGCCACGCTATATGGCGTGTCTATAGGTTCTCCGATGAACGGCTCCCAACGTTACATGTGGACGGTGAACGTTACATCTGAACGGTCAATATTGCATCATCTTAAATTAGATCCAACGATTCCTAATACGTCCACGTGGATCAAGGTAATTGGAAATGGGCGTGGCTAAATATCACATTTAGCCACACTCTATGGGGCGTGTCTATAGGATATCCAATGAACGGTTCACAACGTTACATGTGGATGGTATTCAACGGTTCCTAATACACCACGTGGATGAAGGCAAGTGAAATTGGTGTGGCTAAAACATAACATATAACCACATTAAACCTATATGGCGTGTCTATCGGATAACCAATGGATACACCAAAAAGCACTTAGCGTGTTTATAGGGAACCAAAGAGCCACGCCATAAAGCAATTTGTGTGTCTATAGTGAACCAAATAGCCACGCCAAAAAGAAATTTGGGTGTCTATAGTTAATCAAATAGCCACGCCTAAAAACAATTGGCGTGTCTAAAGTGAACCAAATAGCCACGCCAAAAAGCAATTTGTGTGTCTATAGTGAATCAAATAGCCACGCCAGAAGCAATTAGCGTGTCTATAGGGAACCAAAGAGCCACGCCATAAAGCAATTTGTGTGTCTATAGTGAACCAAATAGCCACGCTAAAAAGAAATTTGGGTGTCTATAGTGAATCAAATAGCCACGCCAAAAAACAATTGACGTGTCTAAAGTGAACCAAATAGCCACGCCAAAAAGCAATTTGTGTGTCTATAGTGAATCAAATAGCCACACCAGAAGCACTTAGGGTGTCTATAGGGAACCAAAGAGCCACGCCAAAATAATAAATCGTGTGTCTATAGAGTACCAGTACTTAAGTTTTTGGGACACTATATAGCAACGCCTATATGGCTCTGGCGTGTCTATTTCATGCAGAAACAGACACGCAAGGAAAGCGTGGCTATAAGCTACCTAAAACCACGCCGTGTAACCTAAAACCACGCAAGCAGAAGTCACGCCAAGTCCAAACCAAATTGGCGTGTCAAAACCCCTATGGACACGCCAATTTGGCATGGCAAAAGGGTCTGTTTGTACTAGTGGTGTCTTTGTGACTTTCACGTTAGTTGTTGACATCTAACATGTATAATGAAGAACCTTGATGATGCTAGACCATTTATACATTGTAGTTTACGATTTCTTTTGGTTTCATGCTTGGATGATCCTAATCTCATGTAATCTTCGTATTAGGTACAAAATACTGAAGTTGAGAATGAAGGAATCAATAATGATGAAACGAGCAACCTTGGGGTTATTGATAAAGAAGCAACTATCTCTGCACTTCAAGGCCATGAGAGTGTTGTTGCTGAAGCAATTAAGGGGATCGAGACCTCGATTATTGTTGCTTCAGTGATGAAAGAAACTGAGCCGCAAGTAAACGATACTGAAGAAACTGTTGTTGTAGAGATTTCTCCAGTGATTGAAAACCGTATAGTGGTGCATGAATACCCAAGTGCAGGAGTTGCTTTTGATCCTCCGTTTGATGTATCACTCCCATACCATGAACTAGTTGGTGGATTCGGCGTTCCCATTGGATATGCCAACTTGTACGAGAAAATATGGAAGAAATTTGGTCACATCGTCGTTACTAGAGACCCAAAGCGTGCTTATTCCTTAACCATGCAAGTAAGTGTTATCTTGCGTGTTGTAAGCGATATATGCACTAGAGCTAGAAATATTGTGACTCCAGATGTACTCTTTGATTGGGAGTTCAACTTGGAGAATTCTGAGAGACTTGGCTTCAATGTGAAGTGGCTTCGTAAGAAGATGAATGCTATTAAGGACTCATATGATAATAACATACCCTTTCTCAATGATGCTGTGATGGAAAAGGAAGACAAGATTGCCATGCTGACTGAAGAGCTAAACATGGAGAAAGCGGCCTTACAAGTCTTGAAGGATGCAGAGGAACAAAAATCTTTCTTTGCTGATTTTCTATGATTTCCTTTCATAATCTCTTGAACTTCTGAACTTTTGAGAGGTGTGAGGTTTTTTTTTTGGTTTTGATTGGTTTTGGATCGGTAGATGATTGTGGATTTTTTTTGGGTTTGATGGAGATTTTCTTTAAGTAAACTGAATTTTGATAAATTGCTGAATTTAAATTACTGAATGCAAGTATTGCAAACATTTTGGAGGAAGTGAAATACAATGAAAGAAAACTCTAAATGCCAAATATTTTAGGTGTTCGCACTATGGATCTATGAAGAACTCATCTCTCCTGTCATCTCTTTCAATCTAAAACCACCGAAATCTACCGGGTTTTAAGTCTCTTTAATAATCCTTTTGTTTCATTTATAGGGTTTATAGATTTTGCAATTTTAGATATTTTGATTTATAGGGTTTCAATTTGTGAATCTATTTTTTTCTTTTTAGTTTATCGATTTTAGGTTTTTATCGTGAGTTTGCTATTTTCGATTTTAAGGATTTCGATTTCGGTTTTATCGATTTTAGTGTTTCATTTGTGAATTTGTTGTTTTCAATTTCGGTTTTAATTTCTTGAACTCGCAAATACAAGGATGAACCCGTTGAGGAAAAGGTGATGAGTTGAGCTGGTGCTTTGTAAGAAGAGTTTGAGTAATCATTGAAGAGAACGTGATGATGATGGTGATAAGTTGTAGTTGATGAAGATTGAAGCTCGGGTTTGATTTAATCAGAAGGGTTTTTGTTTAATGAATCTGTAAAGGAGATCGAGAGGAATTAGGGTGGTACTAATAACGGAAGAACTGCTATTAGGGTTTGAGTTGAACTCAAGAATTGATGGTGGTGATTCTGTTATTTTGAAGAATAAATTTAGAGAAATTCAAAATTAGGGTTTCTTGTTATTCCCCAATACTTCAATTGAAGTTGTTATTAATGCTTGATGCATTGTAGGTGAAAATCTGGTGGAGAAATTGCAGTAGCATAAGACCTAGAAGGAGTTCTGAGATATTGAAGTTAAGGTTTGATGCAGTGAATGTATGGATTGTGGTACATACTTGTGATAGAGGATGGATTTCTATTGGTGGTGTTTGAGGCGCTGAGAAGATGTTGGATGAGATGATGTTGTGTGCAGGAGTTGATTGTGCTAGATGGGAACTGCTGGTGGTATGTGAGGTTAAGATGGCGGCAGGTTATGGCATTGCAGGTGATGATGATGGAGTTTTTGGTGTTGATTAACCATTGAGCATGGGCTAGGTGAGTAATTAACTTCATTTTTCGTTTATAGACCTAACTGATTAATTTTAGTAATTTAAAAGGTTTCTATGTTTTCAGCTAAGTCGTTCTCGATGTAAAGGCACTTATTTGGAATCATTGTCAAAATTTGATTTCATATTTAAAGTATGTAAGCTCTAATTTTTTATTTTTTTTACTTCGTGTCTATGTTGGTCCTTTCTTCTGTAACTGATTGAGTTAGTTCTATTTTGCTGCTTCTAATTGGTGTTGCTTTTTACAGGTGTATATGATTTGTTACAGGTCGTGGCTTCACCAAGGTTAGGAAGAATTACGGAATTCATAACAGTCGAATTCGGAAAAGTTGAACTCACAAAGCAAAGTCTTGTTAGTGTTTCCAGAAATGGACCACCGGCAGGAGGGCGGAAACGAGCTTAAACTATGATGGACCAAGACAGACTTGGGTAAGCTCAACAATGATATTGTAAAGTTTGATAGTTAAACATACCATGATTGTTTTGTATGCTTCTTATCTAAAGTTTGTTGGCTAAAAAAATTGTATTGAGCAGCTTGATGTTGTTTAACATTGCCAATAAGATTGGCAATATTGATGTTGTTTAATATTTCCAATATGGTTTGTCTTACGCCAATAGACTATTGCTTAACAAGCCAGTTCACCTGATCAGCTAATTTCTTGAACGTTATATAATGCCTTGCTTACATTAACGTTATATGCTAGTTGACTCATAGATCTTATGCTATGTTAAAGCATACATGGTTGTGTGGTTGTTTAGTAATTTACCTATGTAAGACTGTAACACTCGTTGAAATTGCTTATGTTACATCTGCAGATAAGGAGAGAAATCTCAACAATGAAGCTGATAAAGCACCCACACATCGTTCAGGTAATGGGAATCATAGTGCTTGTTTGTGTCTCTAGGTTATCTCTATTTTATTTTTAATTTTTTATCATCTTTGTAAATGATATATTCTCTTGGTTTAGGTGATGGGAAGCAAGGCAAAGATTTTTAACGTTTTGGAGTCTGTCACTGGAGGGGAGCTCTTTGAAAAAGTTGTAAGTGCGCACTCTCTTAAGTCCTCAAGGATAAAGGTTATGATGGGACATCCGCAGATTTGCGGTCATGCGGGGTCATCTTATTTGTACTTCTTGCAGGTTACTTGCCTTTTGATGATTCTAACCTTCTGGTCCTGTATAAAAAAGTGAGCATAAATATTTCTACCATTTAAGTGTACTTTTGTTTGTATCCATTCACGCCAGTGTTTTTATTGGACTTGCAGATTTCGACTGCAGAGTATATTTATCCCCCTTGGATCTCTTTGGGCTTTGAGATTTATAACTCGAATCTTGGATCCTAATCCCATAACCGTAAGCATGTTTTGTACATTTGTAATCGTGGTACTAATTTGTTGTTCAGCGGCATTTGGTCTCGAGTGAACTTGTAAAAGGCAAGTCTAACTTATTATGGTAAATGACAGCGCATTACTGTTCCCGAAATTTTAAAGGATGAATGGTTCAGGAAAGGGTTTAAGTGTCCCGTGTTTCAGGAGATAGATGACATCAACTTGGATGACGTAAAAGCTGTTTTCAAGGGCCCTGAGGTGAGTCAAGAGAAAGTTAATAAGATGTTTTAAATTTTGCATCGTTGTTGTTGATAAGGACTGAATTCGATATTTTTTGTTTGCATGGTACATGGAAACCCAATAACCAAATAAGAGCGAAGAAGGAAGAGCAGCCAGTCGCTATGAATGCATTTGAATTAATCCTTATCAAGGGGTCTCAATCTCGAAAATTTATTCGAAGTAGAACAGGTTCACAAAGCTTATCCTTTTCTATGATATATTGGAGGTTCATTTTCTGTCATATTTTAAAAGGTTAATAGCATAATTCAAATTCATCGAAATGCCATAGTTTAAGAGTCAAGATTCTAGCGCAATTTCAAGTTGCAGTTAAATGGGGATAAGTAGGGTTTTTTAGATATACGTGTTGGTATCGTTTATGGACTATTTCGTGAGTTGAGCTTTTCATGTTCAATTTGTTATCGTTTTGCAGGCTCTGACTGAAGGTGAGGAAATAACCTGACCATGTGTACATCTGCCGGATTGAATCCGAAAATAGTCGCTAAGGGAGAGATTGATGTACAAGTAAACCAAGTTGATGAGGAGGTTCAGCTAGCGAACAATGGAGATGTTTTTGTTTAGGGGACTTCGCTGGTGAAGCCCCATGATAAGTTGGTTGGTTCAACCTGTAGTTCTTCATCTTCTATATTTCATCCTATTTCAGGTAATGAAGATTGTAACTTCAGTGATTGAGTGCAAACACTTAGATTGTTCTAAGGTTTTATCATTATTTTCCTTACAAATATCAGTTGGCTTTTATAGAACTCTTTCCAATTGGCATTCATTACTCTGACATGGGTAAGCACTCTGATAAGATCAGACTTCATTTTTCAGTTTTCTCAATACTGAGTTTAGCTGCACAATCCTTTGTGACAGGTTCTTCATCATCTTGGTCTCATTTACGATACAGAATTGGTAATTTGAGGGGTGTTCTTCATCATCTGATTTTGTATTGATGTAGTGCAACAAAATTCAGTTCAACAGAATTGAACTCGCCACCAGGTAGGATATTAAGCTTGTTGTATGGACTTGCACCATATGTCTATTGATAGCAAGAGTAACAGAACCATATAAGTAGTGATAGGATTGTTTGTGGGTTAGTAGATTTTATATCACAGTTGTGCATTGCAATCCCTTGAAATATTTGTGGTTATGATCAGTGTCATATCTTGATTTCAAAATGAAATCCAATCTGTTTTTTGGTTAACTCGATGAGTTTCATGTCTTGTGATACTTAGAACACATTTGTATCAAATACTCATAATTTTTGTTAAAATCAATTGAAGAATCCATTTTCATAATTTGATACAGTTTTGTATGTTGAATGAATGAATGTATATCTGTGGAAATGATGAATGTGGGGAACTGGGTAAGCTGGGGGGGGAATGTGAGGGAACATGGATTTTGACCAGGTCAATGAAGACTTGACTTTTTTTTTTATGTTGCAAAATATTAGCAACGCCTTTAATCATTGCTAAGTTAGAACCGAACCATAGAATTAGAACCCGGAACCAATAACATTTTAGTTCCTGGGTAGGGGTATTACCGTAATTAGAAACATGACTTAGCAACGGCAGACCTTGGTTGCGAATAAATAGGGTCGCAACGGCACAGTACATTGCGAATCTCCGTTGCTGACCAAGAGTCGCAACGGAGCTTATGCCGTTGCGAAAAATGCAACACCATGTTTTGAAACGTCAACTGCGCCGCTATGACCCGGCCGAGAACGTCCCAGGCTCCGTTGCTAATCCCTAAAAATGGTGTAGTGTCGTGCCATGAACATCCAATACCTCGAATATCCAAAACCTTAGACATCAAAGGCCTTGAGCCAATTCTCATGTATCACGGCCACGCTTTCCTTGTTATCCATGTTGATCGGTTTGTAGTATCCACCTGCAAATGAGACTTAGAGACCATGTAGGGTCCTTCCCAGTTGGAATTCTTTGCAGAATGGGAATTACGCTTAGTTGCTTTGAGAACCAAATATCCTTCCTTGAATTTGTTAGACTTGATCATTCGTGCCCTGAATATTTTCTGCTGGTTTGGAATTCTTCGTGCAGTGGAGTTCCATGGCTATGGTATGTATGGAAACTCATCCAGATGAGAGTATTTGAGGTACTGTTTATCATGTTTGGCTATGTCTTCAGCGATAAACTTTTTGATGATATGCTCGGTTTGAAGAAGATTTGAACTTAACCATTTGGTGAAATATTGATGGGGCGAGGTTATCCATTCATAGCATTTTGCAATTGCTAAGTTGTTGGTGGAGTAAATTCCTCGGACCAAATAAGCATATTTGAAAACTGATGATATAGACACATGAGGAGGAATAAGACTTTCCTGAGTGTGAAACCTTATGATGAAAGCATTTGTATCTTCTTCAGGTTTTTGTGTTAGCTCTGCTAGGGCTCTGACCTCCTTCAAATACTCGAATGGTGAAGTATTTTCTTTTTCTTCTTCCGAATCAGAGGTTTCTTCAATAGAGAAATGTGCAACTGAAGGTGTTGGTGTTACCTTTCCAGTGTGAATCCATGTTCGTCCAAGAATCATATCATATCCTGGATCTTCTCGAATTATGAAAAATTTTGTTTCTGTCCAGGCTGAGTTTATGTTCACCTTGAGAGTGATGTGGCCATAAGCGTCTCTGGGTGTTCCTTCATGATCTGTGATTGTTAATGGAGCATGAATGGCTTCTTGTCGTGTGATACTAGCAACTCTGAGAGTTTTCAGAGGGATTACATTGACAGCGGTGCCGACATCAATCAATGCTCATTTGAACTCATTTCCCTTGAGATGGACTGTGGCGAGAAGTCCCCAGTCGTATATTTCCTTTTCTGTTGTTGAGGGTGGCTCAAGAAATGCTTCTTGAATCAATAAGCGCTTTCCTCACACGATGTGATTCAGTGCGGTGAACATGTCTCCTCTTTGAGCCTTTGATAAGTATAACAACTCGCAGACATGTTCGATTAAAGATTGAACCGCTTCTTTGACATGTGGTTCAGAAAGAGTGAAAGTTATGACTGGGAGAGGGTCTCTGTGCACTCCTCAGTCCCCAGGTTGAGTTCTCCTGATTCGACCTTCTCTTTAAATATGCGCTTCAAAGTTCTGCAATCACTTGTGGGATGGTTGACGAACCTATGGAAGCGACAGTAGCGAGGATTTTCCATGGCCTATTCAGTTGGCTCTTTCTTGACATAAGGTAGTTTGATTGCGCCGTCTTGAATCCAGGCATCTAGAAGCTCAATAACTTCCTCAATGGAGCAGGGGAAATCAGGTGTCTCTGGATCAGCTTTTGTGTGTTGAGTTGGATTTTGCGTATTATCTTTCCTTTGTGCCTTTGCATGAGTTGAGGAAGCATGTTTGCGCGGTGGCTCAGACTTTTGTTTGTTCCCTTCTGTAATGTGCGTTTGTGGAAGGTTGGAGGTTGTATTGTTTGTTGATTAAACGTCTGCTACCTCGAGTCTCCCGTGGCTCTTCAGCTTTTGTATTCTTAGCTCTCTCCAATATAGCAGGTGCAGTAGTTGCTGATCTCTTGGCTGCTTCATGGAGTTCTGAGAAAGTCTGGAACCTGAGATTTTCTAAAAAGCTCTATAGACTGGGATCATTCCGTTGATGCACAAGTCCACGAGTTATTGCTCTGTGACGTTCGGATCATGGCAATCCAAGGCTTGAACCCTGGACCTTTTCACATAATCGTTAAGATGTTTGTTGCTCCTTTGAAACATCCTTCCGAGGTCAGAGAGGGTGATTTGCTCTGAAACGAAGAAGTATTTCCTGTAGAAAGCATTAACCATTCATCCCCAACTTTTGATACTTCCTGGTGCGATGTTGTTGTACCAGGTATATGCTCTACCTTTCAGAGACTTTGAAAATTCCTTCATACGGACAGTATGGTTGTGCTCATGTTCACCCAGTGCTTCCAGTAACCAAGAAACATGTTCTCGAGCGTTGCCTGTTCCATCATAAAGTGTGAAGGTTGGAGAGGTGTAACCTTTTGGCAGAGGAATTATTTACGTAGTAGCAGGGTATGAAGGTTGGTGACGATGCTTAGAATGCGTTTTATCTTTTCCACGATCCTCCAAAAGTCGTTCCAAGTCTTCACGAGTGATGAAACTGGATGGCTCTTTCGCGGGTGGATTATCTACAGCCTTAGGAACTTCCTCATCATCTACTACATAAATCGGAGTGATTTCGGGATCAGCATCTGAAGACTTTTCTTTAGCTTTTCCTTTATCTTGAGTTTTCTCTGACATCTTGTCTATGAGAGTCTTGAGATAGTTGAATAGTTCTTTTTGAGTGGCAGCCATATCAGTCTGATTTTTGGCAAGACTTTCGTGCACTTTCATGAGGTCACCTATGGTAGGTGGATTTTCCCTGACTTCTTCAGGAGACCGACCGAAGAGTGGATTATTGATGGCTCCAGTACCAGTACCAACGTTCGGAGGAGTGGTAGTGGCAGGTTGCACCAGAGGAGTGGTAGTGGCAGGTTGCACCGGAGGAGTGGTAGTGGCAGGTTGCACCGGAGGAGTGGTGTTAGCAGTACCACTAGAGCTTGCAATATTAGAACCGGGTGTTGAATCCGGGTTGGTAACTGAACCGGACCTAAGACCGACCATTTTTGTGATAAGTGAATTTGCAACCGAGAGAATGATCTCCCACTGTGGTCGCCAATCTGTAGATGGGGAAAAACGATTCGCTGGTTTTTATGCAATTGAGGAGATGATCGCGCGGAGGAGACTCCTTGAACCGAGCGAAATGCTTAACCTCACACAGATGCACTGCAAGAAGGGAGTGCTTTGAATTCGAGAGATCAATCTGTAGTACTCCGGCCTAAACCAAGACAATGGCCGTTCCGAGTAAATTCGGTCACAAGAGAGGATGGGTGCATCCAGTAGGAGGGAAGGCCGAGAAATGTGTGAGATCAATGGTGATCGAAGATTGTAGGTATGTTGTGTATTCTGAAAATAAGATAAGTTCTCAATGATTGAATTTGCTCTGTTGAGAGTTGGATTGTTAATCTCGTGTTGTCCATTTGACGTGAGATTATCCTTATTTCAATCATGATTCGAGAGTTATTTATATTGCTTTGAAATTGAAAACACCATGATCTCATGAAGTGTGACAGTTGATGG
Organism: Papaver armeniacum; assembly: GCA_023531295.1. Lineage (NCBI taxonomy): Eukaryota > Viridiplantae > Streptophyta > Magnoliopsida > Ranunculales > Papaveraceae > Papaver > Papaver armeniacum. The sequence goes on along the minus strand of JAJJWW010001858.1, from coordinate 57,023 downwards.
AATCAAAGAATGGGGAAGTGGAAATCGTGTTAAAACCAGTTGCTCAACGTGCGGAGACTTGGTTGATTTTCCATCCACTACTTTGTTAACTCCTTCAACTGATTGCACGACTTGCTCACATTCTCATCGTGTGTATGAACACACATGTCGTAGACCGCCAGACCAAAACCCTAGTTAATATCCCCCCATGTAACACGATTGATGTCTCGTGTGATTGTGGAGTCTGCAAAGGCGACGTGTATTTAGTTAGTCGATTCTTGACTTCATGACTTCATGGGACGATGAGTCCTTGTTTTGTTGAGTCGAACGTGATTTGGAAATCTTCTGAGACTCATGAATTGAACATGTCTGTTGAGACAGAGATATAATGCGTGAATAAGCTAACATGAACAAATATTGTTGAATTGTTGAATATTGATAGTTGAGCCAGTATTCCTCGGTTTGAGCAAATATTGCTCATTCGATGAATTATTGGTAGCATGACCAAATAAGATACTGGAAATTCAACCGAGTATGATAAATAAAATGTTGATCACGGGATCAACGTAAAATTATTAGCGTTTGAATCTGAAATTATGAACCTTGGACTTAAAACCCTAATTTGATCAATTGATGATTAACTGGTGGTTTATTGAAAATTAACCACGGAGCGAAGGAGGGACCGGCTACATGGGATTATGGATCAACCATGTAGCGTCCAGATGCTCACGTGAGCAAATATCAAGGTCTCCTGAAGACCAGTTGATTTGATGAAATGATGATTAAATGCTGGTTTAATCATTTTTTAAAATAATGCTCGTCTGAACCTTAGGTAATAAACCTAATTAATTATGAAGATGTGAGGGACCGACCAAGGGGTCATGAAACCGTCCATGGGTAGTCACGGGATTGAATATTGATCGTCTTATGAAGTTCCAAGTTGTTTGGAAGAGTTTTGGACCTAATACGTGCAATTGCGCAAATTAGGTCAAAAATTGTCAAAATACATGGGACCGGCCTCTTGCAAGCCAAAGAGCCAACCCTGGTCGGTCAAGGTAACATGCTCACATCACCAAAGTGTTCGTATCTCAGTTATGAGAATTTTGATATTTTCTGGTGTGCGTTTGAACAACATTTTGAGAAAATATGGAGAAATTAGGGATTTTTGCTGAGACCATGAAAACTTCAGGAGATGAAGGAAAATTAATAAAATAATGAAGGAATCATAAAGTGTGGGACCGGCTATGTCCAAGGCATGGTCGTCCGGCCAAGGGGCCGGTCCCATGGTATTTTTCCTAATTTTATTATGTTTTCATGATTTTAGGGAAATATCCTAAAACCAAGGAGTTTGTTAAAACCAAGGAGTTTTGTTGAAATCAAGGAGTTTCCATGAGATGAGGAAAACATAAAAAATAATAATAAAAAATAAGGGACGTGTGGGACCGGCTTGGGCATGGTTGGCCGGCTAGGGCCCGGTCCCCTGAGTTTTTCCTAATTTTATGTATTATTTCATGATTTGAAGGAATTTTCATAATTTGAAGGAAACATCATGAATTCAAGGAATTTCATGGGATTAAGGAAACATGAAAAATATAATAATAATAAAATATGACGTGTGGGGCCAGCTAGGGCATGACCGACCGGCTATGGCCCGGTCCCACGGGTTTCCTTAATTTTATATTATTTTTCATGGGATCAAGGAAATATCATGAGATTAAGGAGTTTTCATGAGATTAGGGAAATAATAATAAAATAATGAGGAACCATGTGGTGTGGGGCCGGCCGGGATCAAGGCATGGCCGGTTGGCCAATAATTACGACCCCACAATATTTTCCCTAATTTTATATTATTTCCTCAGTGTGAAGGAAACACCATGAAACTGAGGAGTTTCCTCAAAACGAAGGATATTTGTTCAAATGAAAGGATTTTCATGAGATCAAGGAAAATAATAAAATATGATAAAATATAGAATTTGGGCGTGGGACTGGTCACGGCATGACTGGCCGGCCGGTGAGCCAGTCCACTAGCGCCTTGACTATTATTTTATTATTTTGTTTCCTATTTGCATAGGTTCATCGTCTCGTCGTATTTTGAAATACTTGTTCGTGCGGTGATTGTTAGTGCATCATCGTTGAGTACACTTACACCATTTTGGTCGGGGCTTACTCAAAGGTAGCTCAGATGCCCGCGTGTTGAATATTTATTACTAACCCATGGAATTCTGTTGAGAAGAACCATAAATTGAAGTAACGAAATATTATGAAAATATTGAATATTTTCCAGGGATTCAGTTAATGAATCTATTGATTTCGAGAATAATTAATTAATGGTTCTATACTAGCACGATCATCTAGGAGCATTAATTATTCAGAAATTAAGTGATATGAGCTTGTTGAAGCGTCATATTTTCTTTCATATAATCAGGGAAAATATTGTTACATCCTAAAGACATTATTGCTCTATACTAGCAGGCTAGCTGTCTAGGAGCCGTTTAATCTTTTAATTTTATATAGAAGTAATTACTGAAATTGCTCAGTATTCGTGAGATATGACGCTGCCTCAGTTGAGAGACTACATATCTATATCTATTATATAGACTACATATATATATATATATATATATATACTACGAGAGACAATATTCTCGATCGGAGATTCTTATAGCATGATCTTTCATGCTTCCGATAAGAGACATGAGCCTCAATATTTATCTGATTGCTGGATCAGGAATACGTATAAGTATGGGTTTATGATTTTAGCCTTGTAGATGGTGGATTTTCGACAAAGGCTAAAATCGTAAACCCATAATTATATGTATTCTTGATCCAGCAATCAGATGAATATTGAGGCTCATGTCTCTTATTGAAAGCATGAAAGATCATGCTATGAGAATCTCTGACCGAGAATACTCGTGCCTCTCGTAGTATATATAGATATGTAGTCTCTCACCGAGGCAACGGCATGTCTCACAAATACCGAGCAACTTCGCAATTACTTCTATATATAACCGAAAGATTAGACGGCTCCTAGACAAATTGCTCGCTAGTATAGAGCAATAACGTCTTCTTGATGTAACAATGTTTTCCCTGACTATATGAAAGAAATATGACGCTTCAACAAGCTCATATCACTCAATTCCTGAATAATTAATGCTCCTAGAAGATCGTACTAGTATAGAGCCATTAATTAATTATTCTCAAAATCAATAGATTCATTAACTTAATCCCTGGAAAATATTCAATATTTTCATAATATTTCGTTACTTCAATTTACGGTTCTTCCCAGCAGAATTCCATGGGTTAGTAATAAATATTCAATACGCGAGCATCTGAGTTACCTTCGAGCAAGCCCCGACCAAAATGGTGTAAATGTATTCGACAAAAAATGCATTAGCAAACACCTGAATGAATAAACAAGTATTTCAAAATACGACGAGATGATGAACCTATGTAAATAGGAAAGAAAATAATAAAATAATAGTCAAGGCGCTAGGGGACTGGCTCCTCGACCAGTCAGTCATGCCGTGACCAGTCCCATGCCCAAATTCTACATTTTATCATATTTTATTATTTTCCTTGATCTCATGAAATCCTTTCATTTGAACAAATATCCTTTGTTTTGAGGAAACTCCTCAGTTTCATGGTGTTTCCTTTACACTGAGGAAATAATATAAAATTAGGGGAAATATCGTGGGGCCGTGATTATTGGCCAACCTACCATGTCTTGATCCAGTGCCGGCCCCACACCTCATGGTTCCTCATTATTTTATTATTATTTCCCTAATCTCATGAAAACTCCTTAATCTCATGATATTTCCTTGATCCCATGAAAATAATATAAAATTAGGAAAACCCGTGGGGCCGGGCCATAGCCACGTCCATGCCCTATCTGGCCCCACACGCCCTATTTTATTATTATTATATTTTTCATGTTTCCTTAATCCCATGAAATTCCTTGATTTCATGATGTTTTCTTCAAATTATGAAATTCCTTCAAATTATGGGAAAATACATAAAAATATATAAAATTAAGGAAACTTGTGGGATCGGGCCCAAGTCGGCCTGGTCATGCCCTAGCCGGTCCCAAAACCCCTAATTTTATCATTATTATTTTTATATTTCCTTAATTTTATGAAATTCTTTGATTTCATGATATTTCCTTCAAATTATGAAAATTCTTTCAAAAATTATGAAAATTCTTTCAAACCATGAAATAATACATAAAATAAGGGAAAACCCACGGGACCGGGCCCTAGCCGGCCAACCATGCTCAAGTCGGTCCCACACGCCCTTATTTTATTATTATTAATATTTTTGTTTCCTTCATCTCATGGAAACTCTTTGATTTCAACAAAAACTCCTTGGTTTTAACAAATTCCTTGGTTTTATCATATTTCCCTAAAATCATGAAAATATTATAAAAAATTGGAAAAACGTGTGGGACCAAGCTCCTTGGCCGACCGGCCATGCCTTAGCCATGATCGGTCCCACACCTCATGATTCCTTCACCCTTTTATTATTTTTCCTTCATCTCGTGAAGTTTTGACGGTTTCATCAAAAACCCTGATTTCTTCATATTTTCTCAAATGATTGCTCAAATGAACATCTGAAAATATCAAAATTTTCAGAACTGAGATACAAACACTTTAGTGACATGAGCATGTTACCTTGACCGACCAAGGTTGTCTTTTGGCTCGCAAGGAGCCGGTCCCGCGTATTTACACCATTTGACCTAATTTGCGCAATTGCACGTATTAGGTCCAAAACTCTTCTAAATAATTCTGGATTTTCATAGAATTATCGTCAGTCGATCTCGTGACCACCTAGGGCCGATTTCATGACCCCTTGGTCGGTCCCTCACCTCTTCATAATTAATTAGGTTGTATTACCTAAGGTTCAGACGAGCATTATTTTAAAAATGATTAAGCCAGCATTTAATCATTCTTTCATTAGATCAACTGGTCTTCAGGAGACCTTGATATTTGCTCACATGAGCATCTGGGCTCTACATGGTTGATCCATAATCCCATGTAGCCGGTCCCTCCTCACTCGTGGTTAACTTTCAATAAACCATCAGTTAATCATCAATTGATCAAATTAGGGTTTTGAGTCCAAGGTTCATAATTCCAGATTCAAACGCTAATAATTTTACGTTGATCCCGTGATCAACATTTTATATATCATACTCAGTTCAATTACCAGTATCTTATTTGGTCATACTACCAATAATTCATCGAATGAGCAACATTTGCTCAAACCAAGGAATATTGGTTCAACTATCAATATTCAACAATTCATCGAATGAGCAATATTTGCTCATGTCAACTTATTCACACATCATATCTATGTCTCAACATACATGTTAAATTCACGAGTCTCAGAATATTTCCAATTTACGTTCGACTCAACAAAACAAGGACTCATCGTCCCATGAAGTCATGAAGTCAGCAACTGACTAACTAAATACGCGTCTGCCTTGCAGACTCTATAATCACACGAGACATCAATCGTGTTACATGGGGGATATTAACTACGGTTTTGGTCTGGCAGTCTACGGCACGTGTGTTCAAACACACGATGGAATGTGATCAAGTCGTGCAATCAGTTGAAGGAGTTAACAAAGTAGTGGATGGAAAATCGACCAAGTCTCTGCACGATGAGCAACTGGTTTCAAACACGATTTCCATTTCCCCACTCCTTGACTCTATCAACTGTCACACTTCATGGGATCATGGTGTCTACAATTTCAGCAATATAAATAAGTCCTTGAATCATGATTGAAAGGACAACGAGAATCTCACGTCTTACAGACAACACGAGCTCAACAACTCATCAATTGAGTAACTTCATTCTTTCAGAACTTATCATATTCAGAATTCACAACACACCTACAATCTTCGATTACCATTGATTCCACACATTTCTCAGCTTCCCTCCTACAGATCGACTCATCATCTCCTGTGACCGAATTTACTCTGGAACGGCCATTGTCTTGGTTTAGGCCGGAGTACTACAGATTGATCTCTCGAATTCAAAGCACTCCATTTTTGCAGTGCATCTGTGCGAGGTTGAACATTTTGCTTGGTACAAGGAGTCTCCTCCGTATGGTCGTCTCCTCAATTCCATAAAAACCAGCAAATCGTTTTGCCCCATCTACAAGCCTTTGTCGAAAATCCACCATCTACAGTCTTGGAACGATTTGAGAAGCCGAGTCGAGTCATCAATTCAGCCCGCCATCAAAGGAATTCAAATTCAAAAAAATTCAACTTCCGTGATTACAGTTCTATATGGAAACAATTAGCTTGTTACCTTATTCTACTCAGTTGGTCAATATACGATATACCTATTTTCCAGCTATCAAATCTCAACAAATTAAATACTCATCTTATTTTTGGTCAAAACATATTATGGGTATATTCAGTAAACCCTAATTATGATATTCTTTTATATCATTACCCATCTACCATAACTCTCGATACCAAAAACAACCCTAAAGGTATCACCGTCAAAAAAATGGAGTCAGGAGGCACAAGTCAAATGGGAGATTTAGTTAACAGGTTCAAAAAAGCCACACTGGAATTAGGAGATACTAGTCAAGTTGCAATCATATCTTCAGAAACTACTCAAGAAATGGATGATGAGAATCTCTGGAAGGCCAGCACCATTGGAAAAGTGATTATATAAGGAAAAATGAGCTATGAGACGGTGGTAAAATTTATTAAGTTCACCTGGCCTTTCTTAACTGAGGCAGATGTGCAGATAATCGAAGTTGAACCCAACACAATGCTCTTCAAATTTAACAAATGGGATTCTTTGAACAGAGTCATTAATGAAAGGCCATTGAACATCAATAGACACCTCCTTGTTGTTCATGATTTCATACATGAAATGATATACACAGAAAAACACTGGGGGTTTTAGCAATTCTGGATTCAATTAAAGTTTATTCTCCCAGAACACATGAATGTTTCAGCTATAACAAATATAGGGAGCATTATGGGTGAAGTGGTGGCTATTGAACCAAAAGATTCAATTCTTGTAGGTGGAGTTCCTGTGAAGGTCTGTGTGAATGTTGACCTCTATAATCCTATGAGGAGAGGTGTCAAGGCAATTACAAATGCGAGTGTAAGAAAGTGGATTAAGTTTTATTATGAAAGGTAGCCTCCTGGTATCTGCAATACATGTTATGTCATCAAGCACTGCAAAGTTGCTTGTAAAGATGCTGCAATATTCTTAGAAAAATCCCATGAGAAGCCTTACTATTTTGGCAACCCAAAATCTATTCGAAAGAATATCTCTACAATTTCTTTTAGCTTGGCTCCCACTTCCAAGACTACTCAAAAGAAATTTATGAAGAATAATGTCTTTATACCACCAAAAGATGGAGAAGTTGTCAACTTGAACTTTCTGATTAACAATGGAGAAGGTGGAGAAGTTAATGAAGATATCAGGCTTGGAAAACGATCTAGAGTCAATGAAGATGTCCCTCATGCTGCAATTCCTGAGACCTCTTCCAGTAGTGCCACTGCATATAACAAAGACCTTCAAACTTCTCAACCAATCACTACAAAGGATAATTCAGCACATGCACCACAGATGGAGAGTCAGGTAAATTTTTTAGAGTTTTTCTTTTTATTTACTCTAGCAGATTTCATTTTGCATCTTACAACTTTATTTGATCTTAGCCTGCATTTCACTCAAGCATTAAATTTCTTTTAAATTTTATTCACTCCTACAAATTGCTGCATATAGTTAAGTCAACCTTCATTACTGTGTGTCTGAGGCGCATTAAAAGCTTTGCATGTTCTCAAATCATTAACTTTGTATTTTTATTGTTACTTGTTGGAGAAGATATGAAAATAATTTCTTGGAACGTACAAGGTTTTAGAAATTGAGACACTAGGAATCATTTGAGTGATTTGGTCAGAACTCAAAACCCTGACATCATTTTTCTGTGTGAGACCAAGTTAAACAGTATCAAATGTGCTCCACTTCTAAAACAATTTCAATACCCAAACAGTGCTCACATAAAACCTCAAGGTCTCTTTGGAGGTTTGGTCCAGTGTAGTTAAAATCGCTCTACAAGGCCGAGTACTCTCCGAGTAATCGCTACAAGCTATATGACCGAGGCGATTTCCGATTCCAAGTTATTTCCGAATTTTAGAAATCAAGTCGGCCGATATGCCGATTTGTACCGATTTTTCAGCAAAACGAGTTGGCGATTTTTCCGAGTTGGCCTTTCATGCACCAAAATTATAAAAGAAAAAATTTGTAACCCCTCGAATGAGAGTTATTAAACGGAAAAACCTCTAAAAACGTTATAAATAGGTTCAGTTTTACAATATTACACTTGATTATATGACTCATGAACAACAGTACATAAGTCTCTAATAAAAAGGTTCCGAGTATTAGGCCGAGTTTTAGCGATTTCCAAGTCCGAAGTTATTGCTCCTCGCTCCAAGCTCCCCAACCGAGTAGGACCGAGGAACGATTTCAATTAATTTGGTTTGGTCTTGCTTTGGAAAGATGGTTTCTCTTGTAATATTATAGATTCATCTCATAACATGTTTAATGTTGTAGTGCAGGCTGATCTCAGTATACCTGAATATCTGCTAACATGCATGTATGGATTCTCCATCTACTCTAGGAAAAAAGATCAATGAAACTACATTCAACCAATTAGTAGTGACATTAACAAGCCTTGGGTAATATTATGAGACCTTAATTTTTATTTTTTGGACTGTGACACTAATGCCTCCATCTCTGCAGATGGTATGGTTAACAATATCATTTCTTCTTGTGGCTTAGAGGACTTAGGTTTTGTTGGAAATAATTACACATGGACTAATAACAACATGGGTACTGGGACTAATAAATCTAGAATAGACATGGCTTTAGTCAATGTAGACTGGAGTCTTAACTTCCCTAACAACAAACTTTATCACCTAAGTCAAATAGGGAGTGATCACAGCCCCATCATGTTAGTTACAGATGCCACCATACCTAGTTGTTGGAAACCTTTTAAGTTCTTCTTAACTTGGTTAAATGATGCCTCTTGTAAAACTATTATTGTTGATGCTTGGAGTTCTGATGTGAATGGTTCACATGCATATCAATTGGTAAGTAAACAACATATCACCTGGAGGAAATTATCACAATGGAACAAAGAGTATTTTGGAAACATTAATCAAAATGTAGACAATCTGCAGAGAGAGCTTAATGTACTTCAGGAGCAACCTTCAAATCCAGGCAACAAATAAGAGATAATCAAGCTCAACAATGAATTAAGCAAGTGGCATAAGATTAAAGGTGAATTCTATCAACAAAAATCAAGAGATCACTTTATTAAGGACATGGACAACAACAATAAATATTTTCATACAAAGATCAACAGAAGGAAGTCCAGAAACAACATTGATTCTATTCAAGATCATGATAATAAGTGGTTACAAACAAGAGATGAAATTTCTTGTCATCTGACTATGCATTTTAAGAACATAAGTACTTCTGTAAATCCTGTTCTTGATGAAAGTCTATACAGTGTTCTTCCTTCTATTATTTCATCTGAAGATAATGTTGCTCTTCCAAGGATTCCTTCAAATGAGGAGATACACAACACATTAAAGAGTATGGAAAACTGGAGTGCACCTGGCCCTGAAGGCTTTCAAGCTGGTTTTTATAAAAGTCAGTGGGATTTAGTTGGAGAAGATATATGTTCAATGGTGAAAAGGTTTTTTGAGAGCAAACACATCATCAAAAAAATTAACAAGACTTATATTTCTTTAATACCAAAGAAGAAGGCTATTTGTGCTAGTGATTACAGACCTATTGGTCTGTGTAATACTTCTTATAAAGTAATATCTAAAGTCATTGTTAACAGGATGAAGCCTCTTATGGAGAAAATAATTTCACCATTTCAAGCTGCTTATGTATCTGGAAGATTAATCAGTGACAATACAGTGATTGCATAAGAAATCATTCACTCAATGAAGAAAAAGAGAGGTGAAATAGGTTGGATGGCTCTGAAGCTTGACATGTCCAAAGCTTTTGATAGATTGGAATGACCCTTCTTAATTAAAGTTCTTCAGTACTTTGGTTTCTGTGACAACTTTTGTGATCTTATATTCCAATGTATCAGCACTACTTCCTTATCAGTCCTGCTGAATGGCTCTCCATGTGAAGAATTTCATCCCACAAGAGGTATTAGACAAGGTGATACTCTCTCACCTTATCTCTTTATCTTAGCAATGGAATATCTATCAATACATCTCACTAATGCTCAACAAGATAAGTCAATTATTGGTATTAAAGTGGCTACAATTTCACCAGCCATTAATCATCTGCTTTTTGCAGATGATTGCTTGATCTTTACTCAAGCAAGTCTCACTTCAGCTAATAATTTATTGAAGTTACTTCATAGTTTTAGCTCTCAGTTTGTACAGGTAATTAATTTTGAGAAGTATGCAGTACATTTCAGCAAAAAAAACAAAGCCAGAAGTTGTTGAAGCTTTAACACAAATTCTTGGTGTCAAAGTTATGAATTCTAAAGAGAGATACTTAGGTTCTCCTCTAATTCTTGGTCATTCAAAACAAGAATCCTTTATTTCTATAAAGGAAAGTTTTTAGCACAAATTTTCATCTTGGTCTAGATCTTCACTTTCACAGGAAGGAAGGGGTACTATGATAAAGCATGTTCTTAACTCAGTTCCAGTTTACCAAATGGGGACCTTTAAATTTCCAAATAATCTCATTCAACAATTAACTACTCTTGAGAGGAAGTTCTTTTGGGGCTACAAAAACAATAAAGGTTCAAATCCAATTGCATGGGTAAGTCTTTGTAAACCTAAAGAATTTGGTGGCTTAGCTTTTAGAGATTTGGAAAAACTAAATTTGGCTCTTCTCTCTAAGCTTGCTTGGAGAATCTGCACATAATCAAGTAGCCTAATGTCTCAAGTTTTAGGTGGCAAGTACTTCAAAGGTGGTGATCTACTTCATCAAAACATCACTACATCAAACTGTTCTTACACCTGGAATGGTATTACAAAAGGTTTGAAGATCATAAAGGATAACTACTTCATGGAGATTAACAATGGAAAGAAAACAAAAATATGGAAGGATAGATGGATACCTGGTATGTCTTACCCTCCTAATCCCATTAGTGATCTACACAGATTCTATGAAGATGTAGTTGAGTTATATTTACCTGATACAAGTGATAGACACATTTTTGTGTCTGAATTGTTCTCAGTGTTGGTATTGTTGGAACTCGATTCTTGTACTAATATTGTGTTTTTATGTATTTTTAGGTATTTTTGGAAATAAATATTTTTGGAAAATTCGGCTCGAAAAGTTGCTCTAACACCCCCGGAGAAAAGTGATAAAGGCACCCTCATTTTGGATAAGGGCACCCCAGCACCCCACTGATAAAGGCGCCCATGTTTTGGATCAGGGCACTTCATCCTCTCCATTTCAAATTTTGGTTTTAAGGGAAATTATTGTTCTTCACCGCGTATTTTTTGAATCGACTTTTGGGCATGAAAGAAGGAGACTAAATCGTAAACTTCATAGTTAGACCTGTTAGAGCCTAACAGGGCTGGTATAAACTCTTGGTTCGGTTAGAATTGGCTGCATCGTGAGATTGAAGTTCACGAGCAACACACGCCGGGAAGAAAAAAACACGGGATTACAAATAAGTTTTGACGAGTTCTGCTCGTGTTTGGTCACGTCAGAAGCGTGTTGGAGTTAAGTAAGGAATAATTACACCATCTGAAGCCGTGTAGAAGCAAAAAATGGACATAAAATATTCCCGAGAATATTTTTTTCAAAGCCAAAAATTGATGAGAATTTCAATTGAGTTGTAGTAAGATGATTCGTTCAGACTTGTGAAAGCAAAAGATTTTAGACTTATAAAAATTAATAATAGAGAAAAATTAACACAAAATTGTTTCAAGATATGAGAGAATAACCAAGACACTGATTCCACTATAACACATGAATGAAATACGGTAAATAACCCAAAACTCTAATTATCTTTTAAATCCCTTGTTTCTTAATTCACAAATAATCAGACAAATTCCCAAAAATTAATTGTATCCCTAAGCATAGATTATCTTAATACAAAGCATAACCTATCTAATTGAATCACAACTAATGAAAAGAATTTTGCGAACAATTTAAAACTCTGCAAAAAGCAAAGTGATTGAGTGAATTATAAATTATAAATTAGAGAAAATAAAATGGTTACCGCTTATTCATGCGTAAATAGCTTCCTCATTGCCTTGGTTGTGGGAGAATTAGCCGCTCATCATGTTGGAAACACGCTCAAAATTTGATTTCATTTATGCTCAAAGGGTTACAAATGATGAATAAGGGAGAATTATAATGAAAACCAAATTTTCAACGCTTATAATCATTATAAAACCGGCGTCACGGAAACGATAATGAGAAACTGCTATGTTCTCGTAACTTTGAGACCCACGGTTTGGTGTCGTTGTCACTGTTGAAAAGAACGACTGCCTTGGCAAGTCTGTTCTTCACGTTCTTCAGAAGCGCAGCAGCAGCAGCAGAATTTATGGTGAAACTATCATGTTATTTCTAACACCTGAGCTCTGTGCTTTTATGAATAGACTCTTTAGATGTTGCCATCTAATCAGATTGGTTCCTCAACTCCTACAACCAAAATGCTTCCATCCACTTAGATTGGTTAGTGACGACCTTAATAAACATAAATTTCTAGGCTCTGGAGTTTATTTATTGCATCAGGGTACTTCCTCCTGCAGTCAATAAGTATGCCAACCAAGGAGATTCTTTAGTGCCTTCCAAGGTTTTGCGTAGGTAGCTAGGGTCTGGAGTAAAGGTTTTGTGGGTACACCTCTGGTAAACCCTCCGGAGACAACACTCCGCCTCTAGGGCCACCTAGGGGTTCAAATGTTTTTTATTTTCTAGAATAAATTTGCTCGAGGACTAGCAAATAATCGGTTTGGGGTATTTGATAGACACATTTTTGTGTCCGAATTGTTCTCGATGTTGGTATTGTTGGAACTCGATTCTTGTACTAATATTGTGTTTTTATGTATTTTTAGGTATTTTTGGAAAATATTTTTGGAAAATTCGGCTCGAAAAGTTGCTCGGAACATCCCCGGCAGCGGCGCCAAAAATTGATGAGAATTTCAATTGAGTTGTAGTAAGATGATTCGTTCAGACTTGTGAAAGCAAAAGATTTTAGACTTATAAAAATTGAATCACAACTAATGAATAGAATTTTGCGACTAAATAGACTCTTTAGATGTTGCCATCTAATCAGATTGGTTCCTCAACTCCTGCAACCAAAATGCTTCCATCCACTTAGATTGGTTAGTGCCGACCTTAATAAACATAACCTATCTAATTGTAAAATAACAATTAGATAACAAAATTCTTATTGCAACTAAATAACCTATCTAATTGAATCACAACTAATGAAAAGAATTTTGCGAACAATTTAAAACTCTGCAAAAGCAGTGATTGAGTGAATTATAAATTATAAATTAGAGAAAATAAAATGGTTACCGCTTATTCATGCGTAAATAGCTTCCTCATTGCCTTGGTTGTGGGAGAATTAGCCGCTCATCATGTTGGAAACACGCTCAAATATTGATTTCATTTATGCTCAAAGGGTTACAAATGATGAATAAGGGAGAATTATAATGAAAACCAGCTTTTCAACGCTTATAACTGTTACAAAAACCGTTACAGGAAACGATAATGAGAAACTGTTGCGGTTACTGTAACTTTGAGACCCACGGTTTGGTGTCGTTGTCATTTGTTGAAAAGAACGATCGCCTTTGGCAAGTCTGTTCTTCACGTTCTTCAGAAGCGCAGCAGCAGCAGCAGAATTTCTCCAAGCTTGATTTCTTGACTTTTCGGTACTCTGTAACTCTCCCAATCTCTCCGTCCCTCTTCTATGACCTCACAGCACCTTTTATAGCCTCTCATGCACGAATTATCTCCTCCATAACTCCTCAAATTCTCTCATTATACGGCTTTGAAAAAAATATTCTCGGGAATATTTTATGTCCATTTTTTGCTTCTACACGGCTTCAGATGGTGTAATTATTCCTTACTTAACTCCAACACGCTTCTGACGTGACCAAACACGAGCGAAACTCGTCAAAAACACGCCGTAATCCCGTGTTTTTTCTTCCCGCGTGTGTTGCTCAGAACTTCAATCTCACGATGCGACCAATTCTAACCGAACCAAGAGCCCATACCAGCCCCGTTAGGCTCTAACAGGTCTAACTATGAAGTTTCGGCGATTTAGTCTCCTTCTTTCATGCCCAAAAGTCGATTCAAAAATCTGCCAGTGAAGAACAATAATTTCCCGCCAAAACCAAAATTTGAAATGGAGAGGATGAAGTGCCCTGATCCAAAACATGGGCGCCTTTATCCCCGGCTGGGTGCCTGGGGTGCCCTTATCCAAAATGAGGGTGCCTTTATCACTTTTCTCCCGGGGGTGTTCCGAGCAACTTTTCGAGCCGAATTTTCCAAAAATATTTATTTCCAAAAATACCTAAAAATACATAAAAACACAATATTAGTACAAGAATCGAGTTCCAACAATACCAACACTGAGAACAATTCAGACACAAAAATGTGTCTATCAAATACCCCAAACCGATTATTTGCTAGTCCTCGAGCAAATTTATTCTAGAAAATAAAAAACATTTGAACCCCCTAGTGGCCCTAGAGGCGGAGTGTTGTCTCCTGGAGGGTTTACAGGAGGTGTACCCACAAAACCTTTACTCCAGGACCCTGGCTACCTCACGCAAAACCTTGGAAGGCACTAAAGAATCTCCTTGGTTGGCATACTTATTGATCTACGGAGGAAGTACCACGATGCGAAATTCCAATTCTTTGTACGAGTTTGCACTCAAGCATACTAAAATTCATATAAAGTGACAGAGCTCTACTCGAGATAGTTGCACTATGGACATCAATACCCTGAGTCAAAACTAATCACATGGATAGATCAAGAAGATGGATATAGAGAAAACATAGATGGTTTTGATGTTTACTAAGTGACAGGTGTTTCCCATATCTCTCTCTCAAGGCCTCGGCCAAAATGAACCTATCTTAATGGACCGAGATACTAGTCACTAATATCAACACACCGGCATATACAAGGGAACCAAAGTGGTCGATAATCCTAACTCTAGGTCAACACAACCGGCATATACAAGGGTTCCAGTGGTCGACTTTATTGAATTTATTCCTGTTGGTCTGGTCTCAATTTTTTTTTTTTTTTTTTTTCAACTTTTTTCACTTTTTTTTCTTTTTTTCTTTTTCACTTTTTAACCTTTTTTTTTCTTTTTCACTTTTTCACTTTTTTTTTTTTTTTTCCTCATTTTTTTTTTTTTTATATCTCAATCACTCTAATTCACTCTAGCATCGGTAACAACTTGATTCGTGGGCCCCACCTAATCACTTAGAGAAACATAGTTTACAAAGAACAAAATAAAAACAGAAGTGAAAAGGACTCAACGAGATATGGTGAAACTATCATGTTATTTCTAACACCTGAGCTCTGTGCTTTTATGAATAGACTCTTTAGATGTTGCCATCTAATCAGATTGGTTCCTCAACTCCTACAACCAAAATGCTTCCATCCACTTAGATTGGTTAGTGCCGACCTTAATAAACATAAATTTCTAGGCTCTGGAGTTTATTTATTGCAACTAAGTTTCTTCCCACCCCCAAACTTAAATCTAACATTGTCCTCAATGTTTCTAATGAAAGAGCAAAACCAAAAAGTAAAGTAACATGAGGAATCAATAAAGAAAGAAGTCGGAAAGATAGTACCTGGGTGAAGAGAGAAATCAAAAACTAATATACAACATACAATCGCCTCGATGGTCAATCAAGGGTAAACAGGGTCCTCCAGAGGGACCTCCTCAACATCACATGTAGGAAAGGGTTCTAAAAAGGGTTTCAATCTCTGACCGTTAACCTTCGAAGAACTACTACCATCCGGTGTCTCGATCTCAACAGCTCCATGAGGAAATACAGACACGAACAATAAAAGGACCCGTCCACCGAGAACGTAACTTCCCGTGGAAAAGATGCAAGCGGGTATCATACGTAGGACTTTTTGACTGAGAAAATGACTTCCGTAAAATATTTCTATCATGCACAAGTTTCATTTGTTCTTATACTCCTTCGCACTATCGTAAGCATCTATACGAATCTCGTCCAACTCATTGAGTCGGAGTTTCCTATGGGCTCTCGCCTTGTCAAGTGAAAATTTAGTCGCTTAACAGCCCAATAAGCTCTATGTTCTAACTCAACAGTAAATGACATGCCTTGCCATAAACAAGCCGATAAGGCGACATTCCAATAGGGGTTTTAAACGCAGTACGGTAAGCCCATAAGGCATCGAGAAGCCTAGACGACCGCCTCTTTCCGATTAGGATTAACTGTTTTCTCTAATATACGTTTTATCTCCCTATTAGAAACCTCTACTTGACCACTAGTCCGTGGATGATACGGGGTGGCTACCTTATGTGTAATACCATATTTCTTCATCAAAAGCTTAAAAGGTCCATTACAAAAGTGCGACCCTCCATCACTAATTATAGCTCGCGGTGTACCAAAACGTGTAAGTATATTATTTTTCAAGAACTCAATCACAACCCTATGGTCATTGGTTTTACACGCAACCGCCTCAATCCACTTAGAGACATAGTCTACGGCGACAAGGATGTATAGGTTACCAAAGGAATTAGGAAACGGACCCATAAAGTCAATGCCCCACACATCAAAGACCTCAACGATTAAAATAGGGTTCAAGGGAATCATGTTCCTACGGAAATGGTTCCTAATTTCTCGCAACGTTCACAAGTAACACAAGAATCGCTGGAGTCTTTAAACAACGACGACGATAGAATCCACACCGCAATATATCTTAGCAAAGCAGCCTTCTTAGCACTAAAGTGACCCCCACAAGCATGATCATGACAAAAGGAAATAATACTTGGACTGGTCACTCTCGGTATACATCTCCTAATAACTGTCCTGGACAATACTTAAATAAATAAGGATCATCCCAAAAGAAGTGCTTAACCTCGGCTAAAAACCTAGAACGATCTTGTTTACCCCAATGATGGGGCATTCGACCAGTAACAAGATAGTTCACTATATTCGCATACCAAGGTGATTGGGAAACAGAGAACAATTGTTCATCGGAAAGCTATCCCTTATATGAAGGGAATCATCGAGGGGAACTAACAACTAGCCTAGACAAGTGGTCTACTCTACTACATTTTCTCGCACCCTTTTTGTCTCTAATGTCCTGACAAAATTCTTGTAATAAAAGGATCCATCTAATCAATCTAGGTTTGGTATCCTTCTTAGACAAATGGTATTTCAAAGCAAAGCATGATCGGTATAGATTACGATCTTAGAACCTAAGAGATAGGGTCTAAACTTGTCTAAGGCAAACACAATGGCTAACAGCTCCTTCTCTCGTAGTGGTATAGTTCAACTGGGCATCATTCGAGTTTTGCTAGCATAGTAAATCACATGAAGTAATTTGTTTTCTCGCTGACCTAGCACAACACCAATAGCATAATCGAAGCATCGCACATGATCTCAAAGGGTAGGTTCCAAAGTAGGTGCCCGGACTATGGGGCGGTAGTGAGTAAAGTCTTAAGCTTCTCAAAAGCCTCTAAACAAGCATCATCAAAGACAAACTTAACATCTTTTGCAAGCAAATTGCAAAGAGGTCTAGAAATCAAGCTAAAATCCTTAATGAATCGACGATAAAAACCCGCATGCCCTAAGAATGACCTAATATCTTTTACGGTTTTTGGGACCTGTAAAGTCTTGATAAGGTCAACTTTGGCTTTATCTACCTCTATACCCTTTGAAGATACTATATGCCCTAAAACAATTCCTGATTGAACCATGAAATGACATTTTTCCCAATTAAGCACTAAATTCTTTTCCTTACATCTAGTCAACACCAATGACAAATGATGCAAGCACTCATGGAAAGACCAACCAAACACCGAAAAATCATCCATAAAGACCTCCAAGAACCGCTCTACCATATCCGAAAATATGCTCATCATGCAACGCCGAAAAGTTGCAGGGCGTTACATAGCCCGAAAGGCATGCGTCTATACGCAAAGGTGCCAAAGGGACAGGTAAAAGTGGTTTTCTCCGGTCTTCCTGGGGCAATAACGATCCGATTATAGCCGGAGTAGCCATCTAAAAAAGCGTAATAACTATGTCCGGATAATCTCTCTAGCATCCGGTCGATGAAGGGAAGGGGAAAGTGGTCCTTCCTAGTGACCTTGTTCAATTTCCTATAGTCAATACAAACACGCCAACCCGTGGTCACTCGGGTAGGGATTAACTCATTGTTATCATTCGGACTACGGTAATACCGGATTTCTTGGGAACAACCCGAACGGGGCGACCCACTTATCGTCTGAAATAGGGTAGATAATGCCCGCATCTAACGACTTAAGAACCTCGGTTGAACTACTTCTTTCATATTGGGGTTTAGTCTTCGTTGCATCTCCTAGAAGGTTTGGTATCTTCCTCTAAATAGATCTCGATGCATACAAACAAGTAGGACTTATACCCTTAATGTCCTACATGGTCCACCCTAAAGCTTCCTTGTTGTTTTGAAGGACGGTTACTAGCTCTACTTTCCCGATCACTATCCAAGTTGGAAGCAATAATCACGAGTAAAGTTTCAGATGGGCCTAAAAACACATACTTCAGGGTATCTGGCAATGGCTTTAGGTCCAACTTAGGAGGCTCTTCTAACGAATGAACTAGGGTAGACTTAGAAACTGGTAGAGGTTCGAACTTGGGTTTCCAGCCATTACTAGTGTCTATCAAAGGGGTTGAATCTAACAAGGCATTCACCTCATTAATCACATCATCATCGTCAAAATCAATCCCAAAGTGAGCTAGGCATTTCTCTAATGGATCTTCTAACAAAGTGTTTGGTAATGACTCCTCGACTAATGTTCCTATCATGTTCACCGATGAGTGCCAAATATTGCATTTTTATACACCTTTTTATTGGCACTTTACTCATCTTTTGCGCTTAGGAATCGATATTATCCCAGTTCTCCGAGTTTTCTTTGTTTTCAAGAATAAATATTTGTACTAATTAATTTTGTGTTTTTAGGTAATAAATAAAGCTCGGAGAAACTAAGGAGCCAAAGAGCGAAGAATTGAGTCGAGCATCTATGGAGCGAAAGCCAAAGCCGCGCGCGCAACAAGTAGCAACTCATCTACAAGACATGGGCTTGAGCTAGACCTGACCCGCGACCGATCCGAGCCCATCATCCCCGAGCCGTTGAGATCTCTCATCCTCATCATACGGTCGCTACAAAGATCCTCATCAACCCTCGATGCATTCGCTCTACACCAAAAATAACACAACTCCCCTCACCCGCTCGTATTTCCCTTAGCTCCATCCGACGCTCGCTCCAACCTTCACATCAACTCCCGATGCATCCGCCTCACAACACAGCCCATATAAAACCCCCATCACCAAACCCTAATCTCATTCTTCTCCTTCTCACCCGACAAACACCCACTCTTCTGTCCTTCCCCCGACCAACAATGGCAGAGCCATCTCTTCCCTCGTTCTCCCATCACCCGTACCAGTTTCTACTCCCAACGCCAGCAGCACATCAGTCATCCCTTCCGACACCCTTAGTTCTAGTTATCTCTCTCTTATAGCTTCTCTTCCCAAGAGGCTGTGTGAGAGATAAATGGAATTAGGGTTTACCATGGCAGGGACAATGAGCCAAGAAACTAAGAGAGAGGTTTGGGTATTTGCGAATTGTTGTTTATGAGTAAAATTTGGAGATATAAATTGTGGTTTTGATGTAAGAGAAAAGGGTAGCATGTTTTAGGGTTTTCATTTCTGCAACTTTAATTTGAATTTGTTTTTACTATTACATCATGTTCTAAACACTTAAGCTAGGGTGCAATGAAACCCTTTGATTTAATATGAAGTAAGTAGATTGTCAAGTTGTTCTTAGGGATTGTATGCTTAGGAAATTAGTGAACCACTAGGCTAGCTTTTGCTTGTGATTACCGGTGCTTTGTAATAAGACCAACTATACTAGGGGTAGACAAGTTGAGTTAGTTCATCAAATATCCTACCGAGGCCTTTAATGGAAGGCAATAGAACAAGTGGAAAATTTACATTACTTAGTACAAGATCGAGGGTGGAGTTAAACACCCTAGTGTCTCAACAACATTAGTTCCAACACTCTGTATTCATCATTGCTTTAATTCAAGAGTCACATATTTCAAACTAGTCGTTTTCGACACAATCACCCATACTTTTGTGCTACATTATCATCTCGAGAATCAATAGCAGCGTTAGATTAGCTTAACAAAGACACACCACTTCTCTCGTGGATCGACTCGTGCTTGCCACGCCTCCAATAGGCCTGTGCACTTGCGTAAGACGTAGGATAAAGCTACTTTGAGCTCCTACCAAGTTTTTGGCGCCGCTGCCGGGATTTGGTAGTGTGCCCCGATTTTCTTTCACTTGCTTTAACCGATTTTCAATCTTCCTTTGTATATATGCTTTTCAATCTGTGCTCTTTTGCACCGATTTGCATTGAATAGCTTAACTCTTGATTTTTGCATAGCATCTCGTAGCTTAGCAAATATCACTTTTTCATTAGCTTAACTCTTAACTTTAGCTTAATTCACTTGCATTTGCATTTATCATCCCCCTCGTAACTCATCTCGTGTCATTAGCTTTTGCAGCTTACAGTCATAAGCCCCGTACTTTTCACTTCTTTTTGCCAGACTTTGCTCATCTCGCATCATCATCTCTATACCTTCACCGTCATCTTTTGCTTGTAGTCGGTGTAGCACTAGTGTTTTCTTGTCTTGATTGAGCATTATTGAGCACCGAAGCTTGTCACGAGTTACAGTGCAAGTCGTGCATCACCGAGCTAACCCAAGGAGGAAAGAACAAGGAGCAACCAAACAAAAGAGGAATTGCCTAAACCCGGTGTATACCGGAGGTATTGTATCCTAATTTTGCTTACTTGAATGAATGCACTGTAGCATGTATGCTTGCGTGTTAGCCTTGAACCATAACCCTTAGCTTCCTGTGACCTTGAGTAGCAATCTTGTGATCCTGTGACCTTGTTGAGCTATCAGTGCATAACACTGTGATAATTAAGGTCAACTGACCTCATTGACACCAACTTCATGTCAAGACTCGCTGTGTTTCTTGCCCGAGTAGCTCATAGCCAATCTGCTAAAGTCAGAAATTCCATATCCTTGGCGACCCCTTGCATACCCCCGTCACCTTGCAAGCCCCCCGTAGCTGCAATTGTGGAGCTACTCGCTTTGTGAATTGCCAATAACAAGCTTGTCGCTGGCTCTGTAATCCTTATGCTCCATCTCGCTTGTGACCTTATGCATGCCTACATTGTGCTAAACCCTAAATCTCGTGAACGTGCATATCTTTATTATGATGAGCCGTTAACTCCATGATGTTTTGATCTGTTTTGCTTATCTCGTGAGCTAGCATCTAAAGTTGAGAATATTTGAACTATCTGCGTATTCGTGATCTTGTGTTTACACTGTGAAGTTAAGCATCTAAAGTTGTGCTTAAAGTTGTTTATGATCCCGTGGTCTCAGAATGAGTTTTGAGTAGCGAAATTAGGGATAGCATTTAGGTTGTTTTTCAAACACACAACCCCCGCACAATGCCGCACCTTTGAGTGGGCACATCCAATAACTCCGTGCACATCACAAAAATTTTGCTTCACCTGTGTGCCGTGTATTTTTCTCGAGTTTGATCTCCTTGTGCATACCCCCGAGCCGCACTAGCTCGTGCCGTGCGCCTCTAATCGAGCCGTGATCACCTCTCGGCTCGGCACCGCCAAGCTTCAGCCATACTGCTGGGCTGTTTACACAACCCAGGGCTGCTTAAGCTTGGACCCATACACTTAGGCTGTACCCTTCTCAACCAAAATCTGGGCTCTACATAAAAAAGAAACCAAAACTGGACTGAGCATCTGCCTGAAGCCCAGTTACACTCTCAATCCGAAGCCCATTTCACTGCTGGGCTGCATAAACCCAACTGCTGGGCTTGCATTCCACTGATTCACCCACAAATTGGCTATCAACACCAAAATCAAAAGCCCAACACCATAACAACCCCACATCAACCCAACTATTGGGCTCACTTCACTTCTCTGGCCGTGTCATATCAACCCACTTCATCCTTTGGGCAATCGTACAAAGCCAATCTCAAACCCACTCAACCAAACTGAGACCCATCAATTCAGTTGGGCTTCATAACTTCAAAAAGCCTTCTTTTGGGCTTGTGCCTTGTATTAGTGGGTCATTCTTGAGTTTTTGTTTTTCGGTGTTGAACTTGATTGTGTGTTAACATGCTAGAGGCGCGTGCTAGGCTATGATTGTGTCTTTTTAGAGACCAAACAAATCGATTAGTAAGAATCCGCCCGGACGAAATCGTTAGCATACCCAGCTTCTTCAACCGAAAGCCCAATTCCATCGAAAGCCCATCCGAATCGAAACCATGGGTGAGGAACTCAACCAACCCCGTAGTCTCAAGGACTACATGTACCCAACTAGGCAAGCCAGCCCTCTTGCATCGTTCCTCACCACCGATGCTTGTCAATTTGAACCGAAAGCAAGCATCATTAATATGCTACCCGTGTTTAGAGGGGTCACGCCGAGAACCCCTACCATCACGTGAGAGACTTTGAGGATATTTGTGGGACTCGCGTTTTAACCAAATGACAGATGAGTCCCTCAAATTGAGACTGTTCCTTTTTCTCTCGAAAGACAAAGCCAAGTCTTGGCTACATGCTCTACAACCACAATCCATTAGAACCTGGGATGAACTCACAAAGGAGTTTTTCAAAAGTTTTTCCCAAACCATAAGATCATGGCAATTCGCCAAAGTCTAAATGGTTTTGTGCAATTAGAAGACGAAACTCTAGCAAAGTACTTGGAGAGATTCAATGAATTATTACTCCAATGTCCCCACCATGGTTTTGAAAAATGGAGACTCGTGCAAATATTGTATGAGGGTCTAGATGTTAGAACCCGAACCACAATCAGTCAATGTGCAATGGTGCATTTGTTGACAAGAGTGCCGATGACGCTTGGGCTTTTCTAATCGAAGTCGCTGAAAAGACTCAATCATGGGAGTCCATCCGAGAACCGAAACGGACTACCCCTGTACAAAATGTTCATAGAATAGAGTCGACTTTGAGGGAAATGCAAAAATGGCATCTTTGGCCCTGAGAATAGAAATGCTTGAGTTGGAAAAGAATGTAAAATCTAATGCCCCTACTCTCCGTGACCAAATTGATAAGGCCACTTGTGCCGCATGCCATAGTTCTCCGACCATTTAGTGGACAAGTTGTCCGTTTTATATGCATTTCAAGAGTCCAAGTCCGAGCAAGCCAATGCATTGTACCGAGAGACAAGAGAACAACCCTTATTCTCAAACCTACAACCCAAAGTGGAGGAATCACCCTAACTTCTCATGGTCCAAGGGGCCAGTACAAGGGGACCAACAAATAATAACCAAGGATACTCATATCCTAGAAACCCCCAAGTACAACCACCCACTCAAGCACTCAGAGAAAAAGACTAGCTTTGAAGACCGTGGCTGGTCTGTTAACCCAAAATCTTACGTAACTTAGGAAAACCACCGACCAACGTTTCACAAGTCTAGAACTTAAAATGGGTCAAATCTGTGATGCATTGAATGAGAGAGAAAAGGGAAATTTCCTAGTCAACCCCAACAAAATCCAAAGAATGTGTTTCAAGCAGGCTCCTCTACCTCGCAATGAAACTTCACATAGTCGCAAATGCTATCACCACTCTCCGAAGTGGTAGAATTGTTGAAAACCATGTAGGTGTACCACCTTCAAGCGAGTCTACATCGGACTCACCAAGACACACAACACCGCGTAAAAACATCTACCAGAGAAAGAATCAACCCATTGATAAAACCAAGAGTCCTACCAACATAGATGTTCCTTTGCCAAGTCATTTACCCGTTGCTCCATTCCCACAACGGTTGGTGCAACGAAGGGGGTAACCATTACAATGAGATTTTGGAAATGTTCAAGAGGGTTAACATAAACATTCCATTTCTCGAAGCAATTAGACAAATACCCACCTATGCTAAGTTTTTGAAGGACTTGTGCACACAAAAGCGTAAGCTTCATGTGCATAAACGTGCCTTTCTCACCGAGCAAGTGAGCTCCATAATCCAAAACAAGATTCCACCTAAGTATAGAGACCCAGGTAGTCCAACGATTACATGCAACATAGGCGACCACACGGTCGAAAAGGCGTTACTAGACTTAGGAGCCAGTGTGAATCTTTTGCCATACTGTGTATGTGCAACCGGGCCTTGGGAGTCAAGCCCACACCTGTTACGCTACAATTAGCGGACAGATCCGTGAGAATCCCCGTGGTATTGTTGAAGATGTGTTAATCAAGGTTGATAAATTTTTCTTTCTCGTAGACTTCATTGTCTTAGACACTCAACCCGTGCAAGACCCAAGTAATCACATTCCCGTGATCTTAGGACGTCCTTTCCTGGCGACGTCCAATGCCATCATCAACTTGTCGTAATGGTGTGTTGAAATTGTCTTTTGGTAACATGACCGTAGAGCTGAATGTTTTTAACGCTAGTCAACAACCCATTGATTGTGATGATACCGATTTGCATGAGATTAACATGATCGAGAGTCCGATCCAAGACTCGTTGCCCGACATTTTGTCAATGGACCCTTTGCAAGCCTCGTTTAGATAACTTTGACTTAGATCTCTTTGAGTCTAAGTACATTGGTGAAATTAACTCTTTGCTTGAATCGGTCCCACCCATGGATATTGCTAAATGGCGAGTAATGCAAAGGAACCTCTTCCACTCTCTCGATACCACATCTGCCCCCACCTCTTGATACACCACCTAAGCTCGATTTGAAACCATTACGATACTTTGAAGTATGCCTTCTTAGGTCCTTCTCGATACTTTACCCGTGATCATTGCATCGTGTTTAGACACGTAACAGAAAGTCGACTCTTAGAAGTACTTCAAGAACATAAAGGTGCCTTAGGTTGGACCATCTCCGATCTTAAGGGTATAAGTCCCACAATTTGCATGCATCACATAAACCTTGAGGAGAACACTAAACCATCTAGGGAAATGCAAAGGAGACTTAACCCCAACATGAGAGATGTTGTCAAGGGTGAGATTCTCAACGCTTGACGCGGGTATCATCTACCCCGTCCCGATAGCCGATGGGTCGGTCCGATTCGAGGTAGTACCCAAGAAGTCCGGCATTACTTGTTGTTCAAAACGAGATGAATGAGCTCCTTCCCACCCGTGTGACCACCGGGTGGCGAGTATGTATTGATTATAGAAAATCAACACAGTCACCAAGAAAGACCATTTTCCCCTTCCCTTCATTGACCAAATGCTGGAAAGGTTAGCCAAACATAAGTACTACTGCTTCTTAGATGGCTATTCTGGCTACAACCAAATTCACATAGCACCCGAAGACCAACAAAAGACCACATTTACCTGTCCTTATGGAACATTTGCTTATCGTCGTATGCCTTTTGGGCGTGTGCAATGCACCCGCTACTTTTCAACGTTGTATGATGAGCATTTTTTCCGACATGGTAGATAAGTTCCTTGAGATTTTTATGGATGATTTTTCCGTGTTTGGGTCTTCATTTGATGAGTGTT
This sequence comes from Papaver armeniacum, assembly GCA_023531295.1. Classification (NCBI taxonomy): domain Eukaryota; kingdom Viridiplantae; phylum Streptophyta; class Magnoliopsida; order Ranunculales; family Papaveraceae; genus Papaver; species Papaver armeniacum. The sequence goes on along the minus strand of JAJJWW010001858.1, from coordinate 31,258 downwards.
TGCATCACCTCACATGTGTGCTAGTTAGGTGTAAGGAGAAGAGTTTGGTCTTGAATTGGGAAAAATGTCATTTCATGGTTAACTCGTGCATTGTTCTAGGGCATATTATCTCGGAAAAAGGCATAGAAGTAGACAAAGCCAAGGTTGATCTCATTCAACACTTGCCTCAACCTCGTTCTCCTGAGGGACATCGGATCATTTCTAGGCCATGCGGGTTTTTACCGATTCATCAAAGACTTTAGTAAAATTTCACGACCTTTGTGCAATCTTCTTGCAAAGATGTTGCATTTGTCTTTGATGATGCTTGTAAGGAAGCATGGGAGCAACTAAAGGCTCTCCTTACATCTGCCCCTATAGTCGACCCCCGATTGGTCATTACCATTTGAGATTATGTGTGATGCGTCGACTATCTTTGTAGGAGCTGTTTTAGGCCAAAGAGTAGACAAACTCCCTTATGTGATCTACTATGCTAGTAAAACACTTAATGATGCTCAATTGAATTATTCCACTACCGAGAAGGAGTTGCTAGTCATTGTGTTTGCATTAGACAAGTTTAGATCTTATCTAATAGGGTCTAAAGTCATCATTTATTCCGATCATGCTTTGCATTGAGATATCTTTTGTCAAAGAAAGATGCTAAGGCTCGTCTAATTCGATGGATCCTCTTGCTACAAGAGTTTAACCTCGAAATTCGAGATAAGAAAGGGTCGGAGAATGTTGTTGCTTGATCACTTGTCTAGGTTGAATGTTGAATCTTCGATGAGTCTTGTTAATTAGGGAATCATTCCCGATGAGCAATTGATGCTTGTGGTGAAATGCCATGGTTTGTTTGATATTGTCAACTACCTTGCTACGGGTAGAATGCCCTTGCATTGGTCTAAACAAGACCGTTCTAAATTCTTGGCTGAAGTTAAACATTTCCTTTGGGATGACCCATATTTGTTTAAGTACCGCCAAGACCAAATCATTAGGAGATGTGTCCCCAATTCAACAAAGGGATGTCATCTCTTTCGTCATGACCATGCTTGTGGAGGCCACTTTAGTGCCAAGAAAACTGCTGCAAAGATCTTGCAAAGCGGTTTCTATTGGCCAACACTGTTTAAGGATTGCCATGCATTTTGTGTTGCTTGTGACAGATGCCAGAAACTAGGAAGTATATCTAGGAGAAACATGATGCCCTTACAACCCATATTGATTGTTGAGTTTGTTTGATGTTTGGGGTATTGATTTCATGGGTCCATTTCCTAATTCTCAAGGTAAGTTATACATTCTTGTTGTTGTTGATTATGTCTCCAAGTGGGTAGAGGCCATTGCATCCAAAACCAACGACCATAAAGTTGTTCTTTCTTTTTCTTAAGGAGAACATTTTCTCCTTTGGAACCCCTAGAGCAATAATCAGTGATGGAGGTAGTCATTTCTGCAATAGACCCTTTGAATCACTAGTGCGCAAGTATGGAATCACTCACAAGGTCGCAACACCTTACCATCCTCAAACAAGTGGCCAAGTGGAAGTGTCTAATAGGGAAATTAAGCATATCCTTGAGAAGACCGTCAATCCTTCTAGGAAAGATTGGTCTTTGCGCTTAAACGATGCTTTATGGGCCTATAGGACTGCATACAAGACTCCCATTGGGATGTCTCCTTACAGACTAGTGTACGGGAAAGCATGCCATTTACCTGTTGAGTTAGAACACCGTGCATTTTGGGCTGTGAAGAAGTTGAATTTTGATCTTGATAAGGCTGGAACCCGTAGAAAACTTCAACTCAATGAGTTGGAAGAATTGAGAAACGATGCATATGATAGTGCCAAAACGTACAAACATAGAATGAAGGTGTTTCACGACAAGCGCATTCTGCGCAAGTCTTTCACCCCAGGTCAAAAAGTTTTATTGTACAACACTAGGTTGCATTTGTTTCCGGAAAGCTACGTTCCCGATGGTCCTGACCATTCGTGGTACGCACTGTCTTTCCCCCATGGAGTCTGTAGAAGTTGAAAACCCAGAAACAAGAACATTTTCAAAGTCAATGGTCGAGATTGAAACCATTTCTGGAGCATCTTCCACCGAAGTTGAGACCGTTGACTTGGAAGACCCCATCTATGTGGACCGATCTAGTTCACTTGTGTACATACTTATGGACTAAAAATCCATCATCTTTCCCTTTCCTTTTTGCATAATTTTTGATGTGTGCTAACCAATCTTTTTTGTCTTGCGCTCGTGATTGTTTGCTTTCAAAGCATTCACCTTTCTATGGTTTAGCAACACCCTCTTGCATCCGGTAATCTCTTTCCTTTACTCTACTCATCATAGTTCTCATGGTATGTAACTGTTTAAATTTTTCCTATCTGTTGCCACATTGAGGACAATGTTTGATCTAGGTTTGGGGGTGTGATTTGCATATAGAGTTTTTAGTCTTTTTGTTTTACTTCTTCTTATTAAAAAAAAAAAAAAAAAAAAAAAAAAAAAAAAACTCAAAAATTTGCATAAAAACCTCCAACTTTTAGAGATTTTAGAGTCACTAGCATGCTTCTAGCTATGTTTACATAGAGATTCTGACCGAAATAACAAGAACTTGGAAGTACTGGAGAACGCAATCGGGTTCCTTAGTTGATTAGAGCGTTAAAGTTGGATTTAACCATACCGAGGGCGAATTAGGTGTTTGTTTAGATATTCGGTAGTAGAATTGTGATCAACCATAGTGGAGACTACCCATTTTACATCAAGCGAGGTACCGACCTTCATTCTTTGTGACTTTCTAGAAAAGCTTTTAGAGTGTGTGTCACCGTACGTCAATTCCGGTAGGAATGGTGAGCTACCCAACTTCGCACCACTTTCAACACTATTTTTGATCTCTTGAGTGCTAATTCCGTCAATCATGAGGGTGACGTCTAAAGATGAAAACTCCTTCTAAATACCGATTTGCAGTTAACATCACTCTCTCTCTCAATCATCAAGATCCATAGAAACACATCATCGTCAACAAGCGGAGCAACATCAGAATATATGAAGAAAAGTTGAAATAGTCCAAGGTTTATGTGCAACAAAGAAAAGAAAAGAAGATGAGAATTAATGAAGTTTGTGAAAAATTGAGTTTTATTGTTATTTCCATTTCATGTTCTAAGTTAAAAAAAAAAAAAAAAAAAAAAAAAAAAAAAAAAAATTAGTTTATTTTATTTTTATATTTACCACCAAGTTATTATAAGTTAAAAAAAAAAAAAAAAAAAAAAAAAAAAAAAAAAAAATTGAAAAAAAATTGATTGTCAAGTTCGAAGTTCATCATCATCAATTGAAGACTCAAGACCGAAGACCGAAGATTGAAGACGTTTCTATGGTTCTTATGAGAGATTGATGTTAATTGCCGATCGGGTGAGAAGTGAGTGAGTACTCCCACCCTTGCTAATGGTTGATTTCCTTTCTTAGAGATCATCGAAAAAAGATTCTTTTCTCCACACTTTTGTGGAGTCTCCGATTTTATTTCGGAAGGTTATCCTTCTTACCTACAACGTGTGCGGGATTTCTCTCTTTATTCCTGCCTCGCACACATGAGAGACTAAAAAGCGATCTTTTTGAGTGCAATTATCATAAAACCCTAATGGTGAAGCGAAGTCGAGGCTTATGATCACAATCGAATCCGAATTCTTTCATATGGTATGGTTACTTCTCGCTCAAAGACTTAAGGATGAGAATGCGTTCTTCGATAGTTCTAACTTCTTGTTACTAGCATGCGAAACTCTATGTCCTCATAGCTTCTTGGAGGCTTGAGACTCTTTTACACTTTGAAGTTGGAGAAGGTTTTGTGGGTACACCTCTTGTAAACCCTCACGAGACTACAACTCGTCCACTAGGGACACCTAGCGGTTTAAAGGCTTAGTGCATACGCTAAATGCATTCGAGAGACTGCGACAGGGGTATAGTTAGGATTTCTTATTTTCTGCTTTCACTTGAGGACAAGTAAAATTCAGGTTTGGGGTATTTGATGAGTGCCAAATATTGCATTTTTATACACCTTTTTATTGGCACTTTACTCATCTTTTTGCGCTTAGAATCGGATATTATCCCATTCTCAGTTTCTTTGTTTTCAAGAATAAATATTTGTACTAATTAATTTTGTGTTTTTAGGTAATAAATAAAGCTCGGAGAAACTAAGGAGCCAAAGAGCGAAGAATTGGAGTCGAGCATCTATGGAGCGAGAAAGCCAAAGCCGCGCAACCAACAAGTAGCAACTCATCTACAAGACATGGGCTTGAGCTAGACTGACCCGCGACCCGGATCCGAGCCCATCATCCCCCGAGCCGTTGAGATCTCTCTCATCCTCATCATACGGTCGCTACAAAGATCCTCATCAACCCTCGATGCATTCGCTCTACACCAAAATAACACAACTCCCCTCACCCGTTCGATTTCCCTTAGCTCCATCCGACGCTCGCTCCAACCTTCACATCAACTCCCGATGCATCCGCCTCACAACACACCCATATATAAACCCCCATCACCAAACCCTAATCTCATTCTTCTCCTTCTCACCCGACAAACACCCACTCTTCTGTCCTTCCCCGACCAACAATGGCGAGCCATCTCTTCCTCGTTCTCCCATCACCGTGCACCAGTTTCCACTCCCAACGCCAGCAGCACATCAGTCATCCCTTCCGACACCCTTAGTTCTAGTTATCTCTCTCTTATAGCTTCTCTTCCCAAGAGGCTGTGTGAGAGATAAATGGAATTAGGGTTTACCATGGCAGGGACAATGAGCCGAAGAAACGGAAGAGAGAGGTTTGGGTATTTGCGAATTGTTGTTTATGAGTAAAATTTGGAGATATAAATTGTGGTTTTGATGTAAGAGAAAAGGGTAGCATGTTTTAGGGTTTTCATTTCTGCAACTTTAATTTGAATTCTGTTTTTACTATTACATCATGTTCTAAACACTTAAGCTAGGGTGCAATGAAACCCTTTGATTTAATATGAAGTAAGTAGATTGTCAAGTTGTTCTTAGGGATTGTATGCTTAGGAAATTAGTGAACCACTAGGCTAGCTTTGCCTGTGATTACTGGTGCTGTAATAAGACCAGTAATACTAGGGGTAGACAAGTTGAGTTAGTTCATCAAATATCCTATCGAGGCCTTTAATGGAAGGCAATAGAACAAAGTTTTAAAATTTACATTACTTAGTACAAGATCGAGGAGGGTGGAGTTAAACACCCTAGTGTCTCAACAACATTAGTTCCAACACTCGTATTCATCGGTGCTTTAATTCAAGAGTCACATATTTCAAACTAGTCGTTTCGACACAATCACCCATACTTTTGTGCTACATTATCATCTCGAGAACCAATAGCAAGCGTTAGATTAGCTTAACAAAGACACACCACTTCTCCGTGGGATCGACACATGCTTGCCACGCCTCCATAGGCACATTGCACTTGCGGTAAGACGTAGGAAAAGCTACTTTGAGCTCCTACCTTCTTAGCACTAAAGTGACCCCCACAAGCATGATCATGACAAAAGGAAATAATACTTTGGACTGGTCACTCTCGGGTATACATCTCTAATAATAATCTGGTCCGGACAATACTTAAATAAATAAGGATCATCCCAAAAGAAGTGCTTAACCTCGGCTAAAAACCTAGAACGATCTTGTTTACCCCAATGATGGGGCATTCGACCGATAACAAGATAGTTCACTATATTCGCATACCAAGGTGATTGGGAAACAGAGAACAATTGTTCATCGGGAAAAGCTATCCCTTATATGAAGGGAATCATCGGGGAACTAACAACTAGCCTAGACAAGTGGTGCACTACTACATTTTCTGCACCCTTTTTGTCTCTAATGTCCTGGACAAAATTCTTGTAATAAAAGGATCCATCTAATCAATCTAGGTTTGGTATCCTTCTTAGACAAATGGTATTTCAAAGCGGCATGATCGGTATAGATTACGATCTTAGAACCTAAGAGATAGGGTCTAAACTTGTCTAAGGCAAACACAATGGCTAACAGTTCCTTCTACGTAGTGGTATAGTTCAAGTGGGCATCATTCGTGAGTTTTGCTAGCATAGTAAATCACATGAAGTAATTTGTTTTCTCGCTGACCTAGCACAACACCAATAGCATAATCTGAAGCATCGCACATGATCTCAAAGGGTAGGTTCCGGTTAGGTGCACCGGACTATGGGGGCGGTAGTGAGTAAAGTCTTAAGCTTCTCAAAAGCCTCTAAACAAGCATCATCAAAGACAAACTTAACATCTTTTGCAAGCAAATTGCAAAGAGGTCTAGAAATCAAGCTAAAATCCTTAATGAATCGACGATAAAAACACGCATGCCCTAAGAATGACCTAATATCTTTTACGGTTTTGGGACTGTAAAGTCTTGATAAGGTCAACTTTGGCTTTATCTACCTCTATACCCTTTGAAGATACGATATGCCCTAAAACAATTCCTGATTGAACCATGAAATGACATTTTTCCCAATTAAGCACTAAATTCTTTTCCTTACATCTAGTCAACACCAATGACAAATGATGCAAGCACTCATCGAAAGACGAACCAAACACTGAAAAATCATCCATAAAGACCTCCAAGAACCGCTCTACCATATCCCCGAAAATATGCTCATCATGCAACGCTGAAAAGTTGCGGGGGCGTTACATAGCCCGAAAGGCATGCGTCTATACGCAAAGGTGCCAAAGGGACGGGTAAAAGTGGTTTTCTCCTGGTCTTCCTGGGGCAATAACGATCTGATTATAGCCAGTAGCCATCTAAAAAGCGGTAATAACTATGTCCGATAATCTCTCTAGCATCCAGTGGTCGATGAAGGGAAGGGGAAAGTGGTCCTTCCTAGTGACCTTGTTCAATTTCCTATAGTCAATACAAACACGCCAACCCGTGGTCACTCGGGTAGGGATTAACTCATTGTTATCATTACGGACTACGATAATCTGGGATTTCTTGGGAACAACACGAACGGGGCTGACCCTTCTTTATCGAAATAGGGTAGATAATGCATCTAACAGCTTAAGAACCTCGGTTCGAACTACTTCTTTCATATTGGGGTTTAGTCTTCGTTGCATCTCCCTAGAAGGTTTGGTATCTTCCTCTAAATAGATCGATGCATACAAACGGTAGGACTTATACCCTTAATGTCTGCTATGGTCCACCCTAAAGCTTCCTTGTTGTTTTGAAGGACGGTTACTAGCCTACTTTCCCGATCACTATCCAAGTTGGAAGCAATAATCACGGGTAAAGTTTCGGATGGGCCTAAAAACACATACTTCGGGGTATCGGCAATGGCTTTAGGTCCAACTTAGGAGGCTCTTCTAACGAATGAACTAGGGTAGACTTAGAAAGCGGTAGAGGTTCGAACTTGGGTTTCCAGCCATTACTAGTGTCTATCAAAGGGGTTGAATCTAACAAGGCATTCACCTCATTAATCACATCATCATCGTCAAAATCAATCCCAAAGTGAGCTAGGCATTTCTCTAATGGATCTTAACAAAGTGTTTGGTAATGACTCCTCGACTAATGTTCCTATCATGTTCACCTCTTCTATGCTCGAGTCATCTAGTTCGAGGGTAGCTTACTAATATGAAAGACGTTCGACTCAATAGTCATATTACCAAAGACAAATTCATGATACCATTCGACCGTTAATGATCGCATTGGATGTAGCTAAAAACGGGCGACCTAAAATTACCGGTATTTGGTTCTCTGGGTCAGGGACAGGTTGGGTATCTAGGATAACAAAATCCACCGGATAAATAAACTTGTCGACCTCTATGAGAACATCCTCGATCACACCTCGACCCAGAGAATAAATAAACTAATGATAACAAAATCACAACTATGATAACAAAATCCACCGGATATTTAGTTGCAATAAATAAACTCCAGAGCCTAGAAATTTATGTTTATTAAGGTCGGCACTAACCAATCTAAGTGGATGGAAGCATTTTGGTTGCGGGAGTTGAGGAACAATCTGATTAGATGGCAACATCTAAAGAGTCTATTCATAAAAGCACGAGCTCAGGTGTTAGAAATAACATGATAGTTTCACCATATCTCGTTGAGTCCTTTTCACTTCTGTTTTTATTTTGTTCTTTGTAAACTATGTTTCTCTAAGTGATTAGGTGGGGCCCACGAATCAAGTTGTTACCGATGCTAGGTGGCGCCTTTATCAGCTGGGGTGCCTGGGGTGCCCTTATCCAAAATTCCGGGTATTGATGTCCATAGTGCAACTATCTGAGTAGAGCTCTGTCACTTTATATGAATTTTAGTATGCTTGAGTGCAAACTCGTGTACAGCAATTGGAATTTCGCATCGGGTACTTCCTCCTGTGATCAATAAGTATGCCAACCAAGGAGATTCTTTAGTGCCTTCCAAGGTTTTGCGTAGGTAGCTAGGGTGCAGGTAAAGGTTTTGTGGGTACACCTCTGGTAAACCCTCCTAGACAACACTCGCCTCTAGGGCCACCTAGGGGTTCAAATGTTTTTTATTTTCTAGAATAAATTTGCTCGAGGACTAGCAAATAATCAGTTTGGGGGTATTTGATAGACACATTTTTGTGTCTGAATTGTTCTCAGTGTTGGTATTGTTGGAACTCGATTCTTGTACTAATATTGTGTTTTTATGTATTTTTAGGTATTTTTGGAAATAAATATTTTTGGAAAATTCGGCTCGAAAAGTTGCTCGGAACACCCACGGGAGAAAAGTGATAAAGGCACCCTCATTTTGGATAAGGGCACCCCAGGCACCCCAGCTGATAAAGGCGCCCATGTTTTGGATCAGGGCACTTCATCCTCTCCATTTCAAATTTTGGTTTTGGCGGGAAATTATTGTTCTTCACTGGCGATTTTTGAATCGACTTTTGGGCATGAAAGAAGGAGACTAAATCGTTGAAACTTCATAGTTAGACTGTTAGAGCCTAACGAGGCTGGTATGGGCTCTTGGTTCGGTTAGAATTGGCTGCATCGTGAGATTGAAGTTCACTGAGCAACACACGCAGGGAAGAAAAAACACGGGATTACGCGTGTTTTTGACGAGTTCTCGCTCGTGTTTGGTCACGTCGAAGCGTGTTGGAGTTAAGTAAGGAATAATTACACCATCGAAGCCGTGTAGAAGCAAAAAATGGACATAAAATATTCCCGAGAATATTTTTTTCAAAGCCGTATAATGAGAGAATTTGAGGAGTTATGGAGGAGATAATTCGTGCATGAGAGGCTATAAAAGGTCTTTGTGAGGTCATAGAAGAGGGACGAGAGAGATTGGGAGAGTTACAGTGCAGAAAAGTCAAGAAATCAAGCTTGGAGAAATTCTCACTGGCTGCTGCTTCAGCTCAAGAACGTGAAGAACAGACTTGCCAAGGCAGTCGTTCTTTTCAACAGTGACAACGACACCAAACCGTGGGTCTCAAAGTTACAGTAACCGCAACAGTTTCTCATTATCGTTTCCTGTAACGGTTTTTGTAACAGTTATAAGCGTTGAAAAATTTGGTTTTCATTATAATTCTCCCTTATTCATCATTTGTAACCCTTTGAGCATAAATGAAATCAAATTTTGAGCGTGTTTCCAACATGATGAGCGAGTTAATTCTCCCACAACCAAGGCAATGAGGAAGCTATTTACGCATGAATAAGCGGTAACCATTTTATTTTCTCTAATTTATAATTTATAATTCACTCAATCACTTTGCTTTTTGCGAGTTTTAAATTGTTCGCAAAATTCTTTTCATTAGTTGTGATTCAATTAGATAGGTTATGCTTTGTATTAAGATAATCTATGCTTAGGGATACAATTAATTTTTGGGAATTTGCACGATTATTTGTGAATTAAGAAACAAGGGATTTAAAAGATAATTAGAGTTTTGGGTTATTTACCGTATTTCATTCATGTGTTATAGTGGAATCAGTGTCTTGGTTATTCTCTCATATCTTGAAACAATTTTGTGTTAATTTTTCTCTATTATTAATTTTTATAAGTCTAAAATCTTTTGCTTTCACAAGTCTGAACGAATCATCTTACTACAACTCAATTGAAATTCTCATCAACAAGTCATTGGAACATTGAACTTCTAAATAAATTATTTGATGTTGCTACTTCACTCAAGATTCAATCTATCTTCATTGATGTCAGTAAGGAAGATGTTATGCTCTGGCCACCCTCCAAAGATGGAAAATTCTTTGTTAAAAGCACATACAAGCTTTTAACTTATAATAACAGCAATGCTCAGATCAATGGTGTCAACATTAACTCAAAAGCATGGAAGACTTTATGGAGTTGTGCAGCTGCACAAAGGATAAAACTTTTTTCCTGGAAGTGCATTAGGGGTCTTAATACAACAAAGTTTAAGAGGGCTCAATATAATTCTTCTTTAGACACTCATTGTGACATATGTGGCTACACTGAAGAGAACATGGAACACATTATTTTTCACTGCAAATATGCAAAAGCAGTTTGGAAGGGTGTAAATGTCAACATTGATGTCATTTCAGAAGAATTTACTTCTGTCTCTGAATGGGTATTAAGTTGGTTTGCTTCTAACAATTCAGCTCTTGAAGAAAGGTTGTTTTTCTTGCTAATGATTGATATTTGGATACTTTGGAAAGATAGGTGTGATGTGGTATTTCAGGGAGTAACACTCGACCCAATTTCCTCTGTGCATAAAATTCAATATCATTTAGCTTCTCATATGCATACTTATACTCCTATTAGTTTGACTTCCCATAATCTATGCATGAATAGATCTTTCTCTAACTGGAAAAAAAAAACCCTGAGGGAATTGTTAAATTTAATGTAGATGGATCCTTTGATCATGAAACTAATCAGTATGGTATTGGTGTTGTAATCCGTTATCATTCAGGTACTTGCCTTGGAGTCAAAGGGAACTATGGAGATGGAGCACTGAATCCAGAAGCTGTGGAATGTATGGCAATACGAGAAGCTTTATTTTGGGCATTGGAAAAGAACTTTTCGAGTATCCAAATTGAAGCAGATGCCAAACTAGTTATAGAGTCTATTAATGGAAGCAATTCACTCATTCAATGGGAGAATAGGAACTTAATAAAGGAGATACAATATCTAATCTCCAAGTTTTTACTTTGTGTTTTTATTGTTGTTCCTCGTAATGATAATCAGGTGGCAGATATCATTGCAAAGAATGCAAGAGTTACTTCTATGCACTTTGAAAATTATGTAAACTTTGATTCAGGTGTTTGTGGTCTTCTGGCAAAAGATCACAGCCATAGTTTAGCAATATTTATCAAAAAAAAAAAAATACTAATTGATTGATCTAACCAATAAACCAACGGTAATATGAGCCCCAACAAAATGTCTTTGAGTGAGACAAAACTATCACTTGTCTCGAATGGACCAGGAAATGTCTCACTCGGCTATGTTCCACAAAACGATCGACTCCATGACAGGAGAAACCAGCAATTTGGAGAACTAAATGGACCAAGACAACTGTAGGTTACCTTTCACCATCTTGCTTAAAGATACAAAAATTCCAAAAGATTAACCGAAACGTGTCAGTTAAGTTTTTCGTTTCATGTCCTCCGGAATCCATCAGGAGGAGTTAAGACAGCCAGCGAGATCAGGACGGCATTAGTATGTGCAAAGATTCCAAGAATATTTAGCATCCTCGGAAAGATTCCACCAAGAATACTTAAGAAAAACGGACAAGGACTCCGTCACGCACGAGTAGGTATTGATCAGCTTTGACTGCAAAAGCTGTATAGTTGACAATTGAGGTAAAAATAAATAAAGTACTACTTACAAAACAAAAAAAAGATAAATATGGACTTACCATTACATCAAGTGTGATATTCAAGGTCAAGGCTGTTGTTACATATACCTTGACCGGGACCTTTTCTTCATTTCGGCTTCCTAAGTCAAAATTTCATTTTGACTTGGTAGGTTTAAAGATAATTATTCGCAACTGTAAGTACCAATATCGAAGGCATTGGTTATGGATTTAGTCGTCCCCAATAACTAATTTTCATTTAGCTTCTGAGTAATTGTTAATTTGTTATATTGTAAGTGGATTGTAATCCATTACTGGTGAGAATTTTCTAATCTCTCTTTTTTTTTATTAACTTATACATGTGGGAGTTACTGCATAGAAGAGTTCGAGACACGCAGTATTAATAGACGGAGTAATAAATTAGGAATTTTTTTTTAATTAGTCTTTTGGATTAAAGACGTTCCCAAAGTCAGACTCAGCACCATATGTATCGCCTCATACCAAGCGTATGCGTATCAGACAATGAAGGTACTGACAATTGCCGTGCGCATTGCGCAAGACTCCATCACTTTCATAGTTTCATTCTCTTTTTCTCTCTAAATCTCTTTTCTTTCTTTTTTTAATCACTAAAAAATTGATTTAGATTCAAAGTCTATTTAACTTTAAGATAATTTTGGAGATTGGGTGTTTTGACCCGTCGTCATAGTTTAGACTCTCAGTGGATGGTGTTTCGTTCCCTAATAGCAAGGGTTATGGGTAGTGTTTCCTTCATTCGAAGGAGTGAAGTACCAATTTGAGCAGATTAGAGGCTACTATGGGTAGTTTTCACCTCACTTTCATCCCCAACTCGTTCGCGTGAACAAGTGATTGGTGGTGTAACACTAGACGGGGGACGGTCTTCCGTTTGAGAAAAGAAAGCTACACGGGAGACTGTCTCCCGTATATCAAAAAATATTGCGCTGGACGGGGGAATGTATCCCATCTGGATTGTTTTTAGTTTCACACGGGAAACTATCCCCGTGTATGTTTGTTTTCCCTTTCTTAATCATTTTCAAATTCAAAAGTTTCCCTCCATATTGATTTTATTATAAAATTTTGATTTTTTTTTTTTTTTAGTAAACGGGAGATTGTTATCCGTCTATTGTTCCATTTCCATTTTGCCCATAGGGGCTTCACTCCATCATTTAAACTAGTTCTCCTTTGTATGAAAGAGTTACTCTCCAAATGAAGACTACCATAACCCTTGCTCTAACTTTGCAAATTACGATTCAAAACTTTGAAGAAAAAATATCAAAGAATAAGTCATAAGTTTGACTGTGGTTGTTGGATATTTTTCCACATAAATTACAATGCTACGTTCTTTTAGGCCTTGTGTTGGAAATTTGGGTTATGGAATCGAAACATTAATGGCTTGATGGCGTGTGATCATTTTCCTTAAAACGTTATTTGCTTAAGAGTTTGTTGCGGGATCGAGTGCAAACCGTTTCCCAGAATATAATCAAGTCTTTGTGTGACCTGACCGGTCACGTAAAGACTTAATTGGTAGGCGCTATAGCGGATGAAGAGATTTCTATTCGCACTGAAAGGATGCCTGTTGGAGATGAAGAGTCATCTTCAACAGATGTTAAACTCTCTATAAATTGCTTCATTGTTTTCCATTCAAAACACATCAAAAACTCTCTTTGTTTTCTCTTTAACAAGCATCATCAGAATCAAAACCCGTGTGTTCTTGGTTGAATCAAGGTTGTACAAGCTTTGAATCCAACATTGTTGTAGGGCTTCAAGTATCCTGACGGCAATATTCATTGACCTATTTGTACTCGCCAATTCAATTGGGAAGGGTCGAATAATTGTCGAAAAGAATCTATTATTAGAGCCTTGAACCCATAGACAACATTCTTTTCTTCACCCTGTTTTAGTGTCAATTTTCCAACAGTTTTCGACAATTACTTTCGACAGGGAGGGTGAATCTTCAATTCTTGTTGCACAATCTCTGCAAGTCATGAATCAGACTTTTAATAGGTTAGAACATTTTGAAGGATAGGGTTTTACTCGTTGGAAAGAAACTCTGAAATTCAACATGATGTCCGAAGTTATGGTACATTCTGGAAGATGAGTTGGAGGCCATTCCTGATCCTACTGACAAGGACGATGAGGAACTGAAGAAAAGCCGAAAGAAGCGTGAAGAAGATGATTTCATGTGCCATGGTCATATTCTGAATGCTTTGGGATTGAATGTTTATAATGCTCATCGTACTTATGGAACTGCGAAGGAACTATGGACTGCATTGGAGAACAAATACAAAACTTCTGAGGCCAGTAACAAGAAGTTCCTGATTTGCAACTTTATGGATTGAAAAATGGTTGACAGTAAGCCGATCATTGCCCAGGTCAGTGATCTTTTGTTTATTGTTAATCATCTTAAGGATGCTGGTATTGACCTTGTAAGTTCATTCATTGTTGGGCTTATCATTTTTTGTCTTCCCCCTTCATGGAATAGTTACAAGAAGAAACTTAAGCATGATGAAACTGACTATGACTTAGAAGGATTGTAGCGTCATCTTCGTATTGAAGAAGATGCTCGTAAGCGAGAGATTAAGGATAGTCAGCAAACTGAAAAATCATTCTACTTGATTAATAATGTGCATGAATCGAAAACTTCGAATTCTTTGAAAGTTCAGAATGATTCTCAGTTTAAGAAGCAACATCCCAACAAGAATGAAAAGAAGGCCCTTGCTACTTCTGTAAGAAACCCGACCATTTTGCTCGTGACTATCGTCTAAAGAAGAAACAAATGAAAAACGAAGCAAATACGGTCGATGATAGCAAACTTGTCATTGTTGTGCAAGAGGCAAATACTGTTGCAGATCATGGAAGTGGATGGTGGTACGACACTGGTGCAACCATTCATATCTGTAAAGACCAAAACCTTTACAAGACATATGAATCTGTTAGTTGAGAAGAAGTCACTTCCGCAAATCGCCTCCCTAGTAAAATACATGGCAAAGGCACTGTTGAACTCAAGTTCACTTCTGGAAAGATTGTTACTCTTACCAATGTAATACATGTCCCAGACATTTATAAGAACCTTGTTTCTGGAGTCCTTGTTAGCAAGGCCGGTTTCAAGGTTACGTTTGAGTCTGATAAGTTTGTCCTGTTCGAAAACGGAATGTTTGTTGGACAAGGATACTCTTGTAATGGGATGGTTAAGCTTAATTTAATAAATAATGGTTCTGCTTATATTGTTGACTCTATTAAGTTATGGCATGCTAGATTAGGACATGTGAATTATGGTTCTCTTAGAAACATGAACAGATTATGATTGATTTCTGATTGCAATTTTGATAACGTTTCCAAAATGTGTGCAAGCAAAGATAACTAGGATATCTTTTAAATCCGTAGTAAGAAATTCTTCCTTACTTGAATTAGTGCATAGTGATGTTGGTGATTTTAAAAGTCATGTCACTTGTGGTGGAAACAAATATTATGTCACTTTTATTGAAGACAACACTAGATATACTTACTTTATGAAATCGAAGGATGAAGTCTTTGATAAATTTGGAATTTACAAAGCAGAAGTAGAAACACAATTAGAACAGAAAATTAAATATTACGTTCTGATCGAGGTGGTGAATATTATCCTTCTGAATTTACTATATTTTGTCAAGAACATGGTTTAATACATGAATTTACTGCACCATATACACCTCAACAAAATGACATTGCTGAAAGAAAAAATAGGACTTTGATTGACATGGTTAATGCTATGCTTATTAGTCCTGGTTTGCCTAATTCTTTGCGGGGTGAAGCCATGTTGTCTACATGCTACATTTTGAATAGAGTACCTTTGAAAAAGAAGAATGTTTCCCCTTATGAACCGTGCTTTAAAAGAAAACCTAATTTGAAAAGACTCAAAGCATGGGGTTGTCTAGCGTATGTAAGAAAGCCTGATCCTAAAAGACCAAAGCTAGGAAATAGGGCTTATAAATGTGGTTTTGTAGGATACTCTCTTAATAGTATTACCTACAGATGTTTAATCCTTGACACTTTTGAGATTATCGAATCTGTAGATGTGGAATTTTTTGAAAGCATGACAAGGACTAGTTCTCAGACACTACCCACTGAAAACCCATTGTTACCAAGTCTAGAACCAATGGAGACTGATAACAATGATGATTCCTCTACACAAAACAATGATATTTCAGTTCCTACTGAAGATATTGAACCTAGAAGAAGTAAGAGAGGAAGAAGGGAGAAAAAGCCTGACCCAGAATTCAAATATTACCCTGTAGAGGGTGATAAGAATGAAATTCTTAACATCACCATGTATAATATGCATGACGAAGGTGATCCTAAAACCTATGCTGAGGCAATGAGTTTCAGAGATGCTAATTTCTGTAAAGAAGCTGTCAATGATGAAAAGCATTCACATTTGACAAATGGAACTTGGGTATACTGTGATTTACCTCATATTGCTAAGGCAATAGGATGTAAATGGATATTCAAGCAAAAATGTTGAATGTAGATGGTACCATTGATAAGTTTAAGGCCAGACTGGTTGCTAAGGGTTATAAACAAAGACATGGTATTGATTACTTTGATACATATGCTCATGTTGCACGAATCACATCTATTCTTTGCTTGATCACACTTGCTTCTATTCATAAGCTAGTTGTGCATCAAATGGATGTCAAAACCGCTTTTCTAAATGGTAATTTAGAATAAGAGATATATATGGAACAACCTGAAGGTTTCATATTACCATGCCAAGAGAAGAAAGTATGTAAATTAGTGAAATCCCTTTATGGCTTGAAGCAAGATCCCATGCAATGGCATGGGAAGTTTGACAAAGTGGATTTGTCATATGGCTTTGTTGTGAATGATGCTGATAAATGTATCTATAGTAAATAAGATAAATATGGATGCGTAATTCTCCGTTTGTATGTTAATGACATGCTTATTTTTGGGTCTGACTTGTCTATTGTGGAAGATACCAAGAAGTTTCTTAGTTCTAATTTTGACATGAAATATCTAGGAGAGGCTGATGTGATATTAGGAATTAAAATCCTAAGAAAGGGAGATGAGTTGGTCTTAACCCAATCTCATTACATTGAGAAATTTATCAAGAAATATGGTCATTTTGATGACAAACCAGCCCCTAGACCTCTAGATCCTAGTGTAAAATTAATGAAGAACACCGAAAGAGCTCATAAACAACTTGAGTATTCTAGTATTGTTGGTAGTCTTATGTATGTTATGCATTACACAAGACCGGACAAAGCCCAGGCAGTGGGAGTGCTATGTCGTTTCTCAAGTAACCCTGGAATTGAACATTGGAAAGCAATTTCAAGAGTGTTAGCTTACTTGAAGGGAACCATAGATTATGGTTTACATTTCCAGAGTTATCCCGCTGTATTAGAAGGATACAGTGATGCGAACTGGAACGATGTAGAATCCAAATCCAAGTCTACAAGTGGATGGATATTTACATTAGGAGGTGTTGCTGTGTCTTGGTGTTCCAAGAAGCATACATGCATTTCTGATTCAACAATGTTATCAGAATTGATTGCACTTACAGATGCATGTAAGGAGGCAGAGTGACTTAGAAACTTACTAGTAGAGATCCCATTATGGAAGAAGCCAACTCCATCAGTCATGATTAACTTTAATAATCAGGCTACGATCTATAAGGTCTCAAACAAGACTTATAATGGAAAGTCAAGACATGCTAGTCTTAGACATCAGATTGTAAGACAATTACTCAAAAGGGGAGTAGTTGCAGTGAACTATATTGAATCAAAAAAGAATTTGGCAGATCCTTTTACAAAGTGTCTACCAAAGGAAGTGTTTTTAATAAAGTGTGAGGATATGGGACTCGGGTCTGTGAAAGAAGTTCATCACCAATAACGGAAACCCAACTTATGTCTTGAAAAGGATAGACTAAGTTCAATGTGGTACTAACAAGTTATTGAAGTGGTTATGGTACATTAAACTAAAACTTCCCATTGTCCTTTTAGTGTAGTGATTTTGCATGATCTTAGGGATGGATGAAAATCCTTAATAAGTCTAACTTTTATCACAAGGTTTCTCGCAAAAACACCTTCGAGACTTACATATATGAATATGGAAATCAGACTGTTTCCTATGAGAATAAGACCGTTCTCAGAAAAAGACTCATGAATCCAGGAGAAAGCACAGGGCCATTAATATGCGAGCTACATAACACACTACTATCGGAAATCAATATGTGTGGAGGTTCCGGTTTTATCACAAGGGGTACTTGGTTCAAGATTAAATTCACCATAGGACCTCAATAAAGCTTTGAATATCTTACACTAAGTGAAGGTTCAAACCCAAAAGGTACCTATCATTTATGTATTGGTTCCAACGATGATGCCTTGTCTCAACTTAGCTTGAACTACGTTGGCTTGATCCCACTCGGGTACGTAGGCAGTCACTTGAGTGATGCAGCCACTCCAATTTCAAAACTTTTTTATGCTTTGTTTTGGTTTTTGAAAATAAGGGGAGAATGTTGGATATTTTCAACAAACCCTTAATTTGTAGGTGCTATAGCAGAGTTTCGGTGATCGACCTGAAAAACTGAACAGAAATATCGTTTTCCCAAACAGACACCATTGTTGGAAGAGATTTCTATTCGCACTGAAAGGATGCCCATTGGAGATGAAGAGTCATCTTCAACAGATGTTAAACTCTCTATAAATTGCTTCCTTGTTTTCCGTTCAAAACACATCAAAAACTCTCTCTGTTTTCTCTCTAACAAGCATCATCAGAATCAAAACCTGTGTGTTCTTGGTTAAATCAAGGTTGTACAAGCTTTGAATCCAACATTGTTGTAGGGCTTCAAGTATCCTGGCGGCAATATTCATTGACTTATTTGTACTCGCCAATTCAATTGGGAAGGGTCGAATAATTGTCGAAAATAATCTATTATTAGAGCCTTGAACCCAGAGACAACATTCTTTTCTTCGCCTTGTTTTAGTGTCAATTTTCCAACACGACGATCAACAACAGTCGATGAATCACCGTTGAAATCTAATTGGTATTGCTGAGTTTAACAAAGAGGGAGAAGAGCTTTAGAATGTACTGTCTCCAAGTATTACTTAAACAACCTTTTATAGATTTCAAAAAGAATAGATACGTCTCTTCAAAACCTATACCAGGAGACATCAACATATCCACTCATTATAGACATATTTCTGAGGCATAAATATATTCAGTCACTCTCTATGGACATGTCTCTTCAGATCCAACACTGAAATGTCCATATAATTGACTTATGCCTCTTCAAACCAAAACATTAATATCCTGTCTTGTTTATTCCCCTCATATTTTGCAGGTTACATAACTAACCGAAATATATATTTAATTTACTCTACTTGAATATTGATCAAATATTCAACAATCTCCCACTAAATTAAATATACAAGTCAAACGAGTAATGTGATGACTCTATGCATACAAGAGGTGCCACTAAGATTAAACTTTTTCTTAGTGTAAACGTTTCAAAGTTATGTCGAAGTTGATGGTACCCTTGGCTTTAAACCTCTACTCCATTGTGACACAACCGGAAACACCACATATGTAGAAACATCAATACATATAAGAGTTCAATATCCACTTAACACTATTATATCCTTGTGCATGCCTTTCATGAGCAATCCCAAGAGAAAAATCACTCTAATGAGAAGTGGCACCACTTCTATATTCACATAGGTGAAATCCTTCCAGTTTTTACGTTATTTTGGAAACTTGTACAAAAAGAACCGGACTTCATTAATATTAGTGAACAACCTCTATTGATAACGATACACCTCAACACTAATTTTCACAATCGAGATTCTCAATTAGATGATTAGATTTTGATTTCAAGACACAGTACGCGAAGTATCAAAATATCTTATAAAAAGTTTATCTTTTTTATTTTCTTAGCTACTTTTGCGAGTTACTAAGATCCAGGAGTCTACGTGATTTGGTAAGTTGGTAAGATTAAATACATGTTACTAAAAAATTATTCTTGAAAATTTATACGAAATATAACATGCTCATAGCTATTACTGAACCCTTTAAAAGAATACTCCCTCCATCCCACATATATAGGCGGGGACACAATTCTCTTATATTAAGAAAAGAACATTGGATTCATAATATTTTATGTTTTTTCATGTTTTACCCCTTGTCCTATTAGTAACACAATTATCTATGCACCATAAATAAGGGTATATGTAGAAATATTCATCTAGGAAATAGTAGACCGCCTATCTAATGGGACAAGCAAAAAACAAAATTCCGCCTATATAATAGGGACGGAGGGAGTACAATTATAATGCCAATCTTGTTAATAACAAGATAATTAAAACTATATTCATTCTCGTTTCGGAAGTATGAAAATCTTTAACAAAAAAGTTCTACCGAAATAAACTTTGAGACCGTACCATTTCCTTTTAAACAATTTGATGTAACTATAAAAGAAAACACAGTGTAAAGCACACATACCTACCCACTTCTCATCGTATCCGCAAATCACGGTAACTTAGATTAAAAAATATCATTAATAGTATTTGGTATCCAGGCAATGTCGTACCATTACTTAGTTTAATGCAATCATAACAAATAATTTCATAATTAAAATTATGTTCATTTTTTTATGAGAGTTGGTATTGCTATTTGTCTTGACTAGGTTTCTTATTAGTTCGGTTTTGGTTTGCTTCCAAATTCGATTCTTAAGTTTCAAACTTCTATGAATCACACTTTTATACTGTAAAATATATATATATATATATATATGTACTTGATGTCTTGTTTCCATACACATCATCCTATGATTGAACGGTTACTTTAACGATCTAAAATGCAGCTAATTGATCGCTGCAGTCTACAACAACTACCACTAGTTCATCAAACATACCTCATCTACTTTGGTTCAATTGGTCATACACCATTATCCACTCATTCAAAAGCAACAAAAAGATCAGCAAAACCATTGCTCCACACATTGATTGATTTCCAACAGTTTACTCATAATTTTTATTTTCATTGAAAAATAAAAACTAGCCAAAGTAAGTGAAACTATCACCTATAACAATCATTTACATGTGAGTATACATATCCCCAAATCATACAAATGGTTCAATATAAAAAAATGTATTGCAAGTTGCTCTTAGGTATCAAACAAAGATGATAAATTTCTATAGTTATAACACCATATTTAAAACTTTCAACTAAACATATAATCAACTTTCACGAGACATGCTAGTTTGAACGTTATTCATAACTAAAATAAGAATATAAAATAAGCACTAAAATCAAAAAGATATCATCTCTATATGTATTATTCTTACTTAAAACACAAAATAATAAAGAGAAAAAGAAAACCTTAATCTTTACAGATTACAGGCATAATGTAATTACTTAAAACACAAAATAATAAAGGAGACAACTAAACCTTAATATTCAAACTTCTTGCACCAAATTTTCATATCAATACCTCGTATCTTTCATTGAGAAACTTTGTTGTATCAGTAAGATTGTTATCAATACTTGCAAGTATTTCTCTTTTTTTAGGGTATTCGCTCAAGTGATCAGCGATAGGGATAGCTTCCCTATAGACCTGAACAAGACTTACATTATGATTTGGTGTCTAGAATGTATTGTAAAGAACTTTGACTTCCTTAATAAAGTCGCAGGTTTCTTTCTCCATACATGAACTTTTTGAAGATAAATTCTTGATCAATAAGTTTCATGTTATATACAAACTCAATATATATCAACACCAAATATCAGAAAAAATGATTCCAATTAGGATTCAATTTATGTTCATCAAACATTTTCAAGCTGCGTTATGAAATTTTGTAAAATAATTTAAAATATTTTTCGATGTCAAGAACTATGAAACTTAACATAAATAATCTTCATGATGTCAAATATATCCAATAAAAATATCTAGAAAAAATTTAATTTCATATATATAAGATATATAGAAAACTCTAAATATGTCAAAAACACTTGTTTATCATTAACGATATTTTTCTATGCTAAATATTGATGGAAAAAATATTAACCATGATATGATTCTTCTCTACTGACATCATACATCAAAATTCAATTTTAGGTATCAAGTATTCCAAAATTCCAAGCATCATATTAAATCACCAAACAAAAATTGTATATTTAATGATTCAGTATAACAAAATAAATAATAATGTTTGGTTCAAGGAATTGGATTCTTGGTAATCCAATTTTGGGGGAATGTGACCAATTCCTTGAACCAAACAGCCTAAATCAACTCTATGTAATTGAAAATTTTGATTCATAGGAATCCAATTCCTTCCAAAATAATAGATTTCCATTGCATTGGTCTAGTAGTGCAATGAAATTGGATTCCAAGGTAAAAACAAAACAATTGGATTACCTCAACCAAACACTAAGTTTTTGGATCTGAATTAAATTCCTTGGAATTCAATTCCAAGAATTGGATTACCCCATAATTGCATTCCTAGCAATCCAATTCTTCCAACCAAACAAGGTGTAAGAGTGTTGATGGTGGTTTTTAGCTTAGGGTTAAAATCGTAAAACCCTAGCCAGACAGTGATGTCACAGGGCTTAAACGCATTTATTGAACCCTTTAATATGTCTGCGAGAAAATTACCAGGGTACCTTTTTTCTAATTAATTACTAATTAGGGTTTCGATAGGCCAAAACCCTAATTCCCACGCCACATGTGCCAATGGCAAACCATGCCAGCCACGCCCACCGTGCCAGCCACACCTACCGCGCCAAGGCATGCCAACCATGCTAGCCGCACCCCCTGTGCCAATGGCAAACCATGCCAGCCACACCTACCGCGCCAAGGCATGCCGACCATGCTAGCCGCACCCCATGTGCCAATGGAAAGCCGTGCCAGCTACATCTCAACGCTAGAGCATACCAAGCATGCTTGCCGTCCCAACACGCCATGCACAACGCTGGCTGCCAAAACAAAGGCCTACAACAATCAACGACCATCTTTCAATCACAGGAGCAAATCCTAGCCGTCCAAGGTTACCAGACAACACATGGTAACCTTTGACCCAAAAACCTATCTTGTTCACGCCAAACCCTTGGCCCCACATGCCAAGCCAAACCGCATCTTGCCTTGGCCCTAGCCATGCTAGCCGCACCATGCGCCCATGGCATGCCAAGCTCTTGGCCCCGCCATGCCAAGCCAAACCATTCACGCCAAACCCTTGGCCCCACATGCCAAGCAAAACCGCACCTTGCCTTGGCCCTAGCCATGCTAGCTGCACCATGCGCCCACGGCATGCCAAACCCTTAGCCCCACCATGCCAAGCCAAACCGCACCTTGCCTTGGCCCTAGCCATGCAAGCCGCGCCATGTGCCAACGGCATGCCAAACCCTTGGCCCCACCATGCCAAGCCAATCCGCACCATGCCAAACGCACCTAGCCACGCCACCATGATGGCCTTCCCTACGCGGCTACCAAAACGAAGGCGTGCGATAATCAACGGCCCCCCTTCAATCCCAGGAGAAAATCCTAGCCATCCAAGGTTACCAGATAACGCATGGTAACATTTGACCCGAAAACCTAAGTTTGGCCACGCCTAACCATGCCATGCCAACCTAGCCGCTCCACCATGCTGGGCTTCCCTATGCGGCTACCAAAACGAAGCCGTGCGACAATCAATGGCCCCCCTTCAATCCCAGGAGCAAATCCTAGCCATCCAAGGTTACCAGACAACGCATGGTAACCTTTGGTCCGAAAACCTAAGTTTGGCCACGCCAAACCATGCCATGCCAACGACATGCCAACCTAGCCCAGCGCCACCATGCTTTGGCCTTCCCTACGCGGCTACCAAAACGAAAGCGTCGACAATCAACGGCCGCCCTTCAATCCCAGGAGCAAATCCTAGCCGTCGAATGTTACCCGGACAACACATGGTAACCTTTGACCCAAAACCCTAGTTTGGTCACGCCAACCTAGTCAGCGCCACCATGTCTTTGGCCTTCCCTATGCGGCCACCAACAAACGAAAGCGTGCGACGATCAACGGCTACCTTTCCTCTTAAGATGCAAAATCTCGACCGTCGAAGGTCACCAAGCTAGAAAGTCTCCCAAGCTCGACTTGCCAGGCAACAACAATATAGTACATGTTTTCTACAAAAAATATTCGAGACATCAACACATATCACAAACTGGGGGATCCTCTTTGGGTATTAGTTTGGCGGTTTATAGCGTGCGGCGTACACTACGCCCGTCATAAGGATGAGGCCATTAGTAAATACAAGGAGTTAATGGTGAAACGCTCTTTTATGGGACATCAATTCCATGCGTTAATGGTTTTATGGGACATCAATTCCATGCGTTAACGGTTGTATGGAACATCAATTCCATGCGTTAACGGTTTTATGGAACATCAATTCCATGCGTTAACTATTACCACCTCCTCCCATTTACTCACCCATTTTTCCATTCCTTAATAAGACCAGAGTACGTTTTACTTCGACTTGTATAAATAGGTCTTACCTATTTCCACCGAACGACAAGTTCAGTCAGGAGGATACACCACTCAAAAAACGTTGGCTAGCTTTCCCATCTGTTAGCTTCCCACTTTATGATACAAGTCGTAACACAACTACTCTTCCAGAATCAACTATTCTGGTCTCATCACTTTCCTTGCTTCCCTCCCCAAAACCAACCCATTCTCCTCCACTTTGTGACCGAAGCAAGTATGGAACGACCATTTTTTGGTTTAGGCCGAACTTGTACAGATTGATCTCTCGAATCTAAAGTACTCTCTTGCAGTATATTTTTTAGGGTTTAAATTCGTTTCTCACCCACACACCCGAAATTACCGAAATCAGCAGAAACAATTTTCACCCACAAACAATTGGCGACCACAGTGGGAGATCAATCTATCGGTTGCAATATCGATTTCCAAATTTCCGATATCACCTTTCACTTACAACTCCAACATGGTGGAACTCAGATCCGGATCAACTGCCGAAAACACCAACGCAGAATCTGTCCCTGGTGTTAACGCTACTTCCAACAACATTACTACGCCATCTACTGACCCCAGTAGCACCGAAAGCACTCCTTCGGGTGTAACACCGCCGATCACCAGGTCCAGAGCTGCTGCCGCCTCTAACGTCCCTGCGCAACTCGCTAATCCTGGCAGTACTGAAAGCGCTCCTTCATGTGTAACGCCGCCAGTCACCAGGGCCAGAGCTGCCTCTACCGTTCCTAACGCTTCATCAAACATGACGCCTCCAACCGCCACTAAGACTCCAACTACCCCACCAATGGGACGAAACCCGAGAGGAACCGGAGGAAGCCGACCCTATATCACCATCGCTGATTTGATGGAACGGCGGGGGAGGTTCTTGCCGAGCCCGAGACGGATATGGTTTCGACGCAGAAAGAAGTACTCGTCTTTCTCAAAGCCCTGACAGGGCGGCTGCCGCGTGAGTCATGCCATCCAGAGCCATTTAGAAACGCCTCCAACACCCCCGACGCTAGCGCCTCGGCGGAACGCGTCTCCGCGGACGACGAGACTTGTGCCAGACCCCCATTGGAAAGAAGTCAGCCATACAATTTTGTCACATGAGAGGATCTGGAGCAACTTCTCCGGAATCGAGTCAAGAATGATGAAATAGACATGCATCGAAGATCAACCTCCTTACCCATCGAAATACAAATAATTCCTCTTCCAAGAGGATACTCCTCTCTCTCAATTCACCCGTATGATGGCACCGGAAATGCACGTGAACACGTCTCTCGCTTTCTCGAATCCACAGGCGAACACGAATACAATCACGTTCTCCGTCTGAGGAGTTTCGAAATCTCTTCCGGGAAGAGCATACACGTGGTACAACAACATGACATCACGCCATTTACAAGAAGTTACCTTCTCGGACCTAGGAAGAATGTACCGGCGGGACAACGAACATCCGAATGATTTCGTTAAGAGATTCGGGGTTCAAGCACTAGACTGTCATGAACCAAACGTGACCGAGCAAATGTGTGGTGAATACATGCATCAACGGTATGGCTCCCATCTACGGCGCCTTGCTAGAGAACCTGCGTTTCCAGACATTCTCCGAACTCCATGAAGCTGCCAGATGATCCGCAACGACAACACCAGCGTTATTGGAAAGGGCTAGACCGACCAGAACCGAAGACATGCGCGAAACTCGCGGAAATTGGCGTCTCCTCAGCAAATAATTTAACACTGGCCCCTCCTCTATAAGCATAGTAAACGAGGGAGGGAAAAGGAAAGCCCCAGCTGCAGACCAGCAGCCTAAACATGAAGCACCAGCACGACGGGGGACTCTGCCACGGAAGGCTGCCGCTAAAGCTCCCATGCGTCATCACGAAGCTGAAGGAAATACCCTGGATTTCCCGTTTCCCATTGAGGAGGTGATCGATCTCTTAGAAGCATGGATTCAAGATGATGTTATCAGACTACCATCTCCCAGACGCCCACCGACTGAGGCCAAGATGGCAAACCCCAAATACTGCCACTACCACAGATTTGTTCACCACCCAACCGAAGAATTACAATGAGACTAAAACATATCTTCAAAGAAAAGATAGAAGCAGGGGAATTCCAACTAGGAAACGAGGGAGTACATCGAGACCCACTTCCAGTAAGGAGTTGTGGGGTCTCTGGGGACTCCGTGCATGAGTTTGTGCAGTCCATGATGCAACACGTATGCGAAATTCTCTACCTTTCCAAGGTGCGGCGCCAAGATATTTTCGCGGCTCTCAATCGCGTTGTGTCAGGCAAACGACTTTTTCCCTCCATGGAAGTCAAGTCAGTAGCCCAAGCTCCCCCAACAAGCGGGATCGAAAAGGACAACTGGGGACTGCTGACCACATCCTATTTAAGAGGTATTGAATTCGACAACAAGCTTGTCGACACGGCCTCTGACTTCAATATTATCACTTTGAAGACTCTGAAGGCAGCGGGGTTTACGAAACAAGAGGCTACCCGATCCCCATCCGTGATTGAGAACCCAGGAGGGGAAGCCTTGAACGCGCACGGCTACATCAACCTCGAGGTCAACAAAACAAAGGTCAACCATCCATTCCTGATGTGGATGTGAGGTGTAGATTGTAGATTCAAAAGGCCCAACATGTCAACACAATCACCGTGGTCGCTTACACATCAATTACTCTGGCCAGACTCAACCATGGTTGGTCATCCCAATTTGTACTCAATGGAGCATGACGACGGTCAAGAAACCCAAAATTATGGTCTTATGAGCATCATACGCCCATCTTCTCCGCCGTTTTAATCAGGTCCAAGATTAGATTGCTGCAACCGTCATACCAACATGACCACCGCTAACCCATCTATCTCCTCACCTCGGGTCAGTTACAATGACCACGTCTGTTATCCCAAATCGCCCAAACAAGCGTGGTTACACTTCCCACTGCAAACTAATCTCGACCGCCTCAACTTCTCGCCGACGATTTGAGTGGCTTGATCACGTTTCATGGACAAGCCAGCATGCGCGTGAACACCACCTTCTCATCACCTACACGCCGATCGAGTCGACTCAAGACCGACCAAGATTGGTCGTCTGGAACGCACGCCTGGCTGGTGATCGATAAGGCGTTTCTTACTTGCACCGTCGTCGGGCAGAACGATCTCGACCACCGACTCTTGCTGCACGACCGAGTGGTCCGCATCACAGCCTCGTGAGATAATGGGTGGCGCCTACACCGCTCATGCCGTCGGTGACATGCATCGGCTCTGCTGCACCGTATCCCAAGCTTGATTCGACCAGTCAAGAGGATGCTTGCGCACCTTCTAAAACCCTAATCCACAACCACGTGATATGAAAGTGTCTCAAAGATCATCTCTGCCCGTCCCACTTCACCGTCTTGGTTATACAAATCAGCGTATCACTGTCGCAAGGCGTCTGATGATCACCACCCGTCACTTTACCACACCATGATGCGCACTGCATAGAATACACACGATACTTCACAAGATTTAATTCTCCCCGAATAACGTGCTAGCTATTCAATTCTAAAGATTACATGCTACCTTTTGGTGGGTCCCATGACCCACACATTCTAGACATCAATCATGTCACAAACCTGTGATACATACTCGGGTGGTCTGGAGGCTACATCGTGTGGCCGCACAACGCGCCATCACATGAGCGTGTCGCAGTCATGGACGGTTAAGTGATGATATAAGTGGGCAAGCCCTGCCGCGACACTAACATATTACTCACATCTATCACTCCACTTTCTCCACTTCCAACGAGATATGAAGGTTATACAAGATTTGAAGAATAGGTTTTCCATCATATTTGTTTAAACAAGAACAAGTCCACAATGTATAAAAGTTGATACAGATTCAAACACCGAATCGGGAGACTTGCACCCTGCAGCTGGCACACTTTTCCAGATAGCTGTGTCATACATAGCCAACACCTCTCACAATCTCAACACCTTTTTTGCGCCTCCCTCCCCTCAAGATCAACCCCATCTCTCTTCACTCTCGTGACCTAAACAGTCATGGAACGGCCATTTCTTGTTTAGTCGATTTATGACGGTACGTATCAATAATCTCACAAGCACTCACTCGCGCAAAGTGCATTTGTTTAAGGCTTAAACTCACTTCTCATCCACACACCCCAAATTACCAAAACCGGCAGTAGATAGTTTTCACCCATAAACAATCACACCACTTTCAAGGAGGTTAATCTTCTGTTGTGAAGTCAATTTCTTCAATACCATTCAATCACTTCGGTGATGGTCTGCCTTAGACCGCCTCGACGGCCTTCAAACCATGACGTTCTTCAAACGGAGGCTGCCCCTCCTAACGGGCGTGATCTCTGGGACGGCATGATCGAGATGCTGGTCAACATGTTTAACCAAGCATCGGTACAAGAGATTCACACTGTAAGAACATGGAGTTGACCAAAGAAGCTGTGAAATCCACAGAGCTTGATCTCTCATCAGTATGACATCGAGATGAGCTGCCTCCGAGACCTTGGCTGACCGGGACCTAGCTCCCCAAATCGGGACCGCTTACTAATGCAACTCGTGAGAATGGGCCGGGACGTGGTGTTTCGGCATTTGCATGAAAGTTTGTGTGAACTCGCACCTCTCATCACGGGCAGAGACGTTGTCATGAAGCATTAAAATAGCCGATCGCACACTCCGACTTCTTTTTCGCCCGTAAGTCTTAATCGTATCTAAACATCTCGTAAATAATGTTACATTTATGTGTTAATTTGACGGACGGCAAGGGAAGGTCACAACCGGCCCCTACATGTGCCAAATGCGCACCATCGGGCGGGGGTTCTCAGAGCTCGTGAGGCCCCTGTCAGAGCATCTTTGAATGTGATTACTCAGCACTCTCAGACTGGCAGCCAACATGCAAGATTTGTAGGACACAGCCTCACCACGATTACCTTAGACTCAAGAAACTGCACTCACACACGTACGGTATGTATATTCACTTACCGGTGAGGACCCTGCTCAAGCCAAGAAGCAAAGTTTGAAGTCATGTGAAAGCGAGCCGACTACCATATGATACTGGGGAGACCGTGGGCTTCACGACAACAAGGTCATTCCTTCAACGTATCACTGTGGTCTAAGACCATGCTACGGAGGAAGTCATCGTATTCCCGCATCATTGTCTCAAAGACAGCACTCATGCGAGCTATCGTTTCGATTTCAAAAAGATACTTCGTAGTAAAGATCGTAATAAAGTCCCGCGCACCCCACTACCCACGGGGCTTCAATCCAGAAGAAGACCGACTTGCATCACTAAGGGCCAAGCACCACTTACACCTTCTCCGACGAGGCGTCCATCTTTATCTACCAAGCTTCAACCCACGTTCACACTCAAAGGTGTTTATGGGCGAAACTATTCCTCGGATTTATAATTTGGGGTGTGTGTGGATGAGGAATAAATATAAACGCTGAACAAAATGCATCAGCAAGGTGAGTGCTTGTAGATTCGTAACACCGTGCAAGTCCGGCTTAAACCAAGAAATGGCCGTTCCAGTTTGTTTCGCCACAGCGAAGGAGATGGGGTTGATCTAGGGAGGGAAATAAGAAGGTGTCAGATTGCTTAAGGTGTTGGCTTGCTTGGCGACTTGTAATGCAAAGGTGAAAGTGCTTACGATTGATGCAAGCAAAGCTTCCGGGTGTTTGAATACGTTTGTATTAACACTTGGCTTCGTCTCGTCTGACTTGTGTTTGTTTTTCTCTGTTGGAAGCCAGGGAGGAGGAACCTATTTATACAAGTCATTTGAGACTTATTCACGCTTCTCGTGGGAAGCTGGAGAAGCAGAAAGTGGATTTGAGTAGTGGAGGTGTGTTGGTGTTGGCACGACCTCAGCCTTTGCCCTCTTCTCCGTCATCTCTAACCGTCTCATGACTTCCTAACACGTTCTTCAGGATGGAAGGTTGCACGCGGGGCCGTTGATGATGGTTTTTAAACAAGGGTAAAATCAGAAACTCCTAAATAACCTTAATTGTTGATGGTGGGTTTTCATTTGAGGCTAAAATTGTAAAACCGAAAAGTTATGCAGCACACATCTGTAAAGATAAAGCCATTTATAAGTTGTTGATACTCCCTCACTTAATTCACCAAGAATGGAAAGCATGAAGCAACAATCCTATTTCAGGAATACATGAAATCTCTCCTGTGTCGGAGCATGCAGGGCAACAATCCCATCCTTCGTGAATTTCTATCGTACTTTGTATTTCCAAACATCTCATTATCAGCGGTGGCATGATTTGATCGTAGCGGTTACTCTTGGCAGCAGCAACACGAACCTCCAAGCACTATAACGAAACCATGTACGAAATACCCGTACGTGCCGACTCTCGTGTTATACTAGCTCTATCGAGCCCTCCTGCAGTGAGTGTTATACTAGCCCGATTGATCCCCTGCAAGTTATACTAGCCTGAGTTTGTTAATCCTGACCATCGACGCTATCACCGACATGATATGATCAAGCAGCCATCCAACTCCATAAGCATGACGGATTTGACCCTGCATCAATTCCATCACCCCCAAGCGAGAAGGAATGGACCTGAGACCACTAATTTCAACCTCGCATGGTCTGGCCATCGCCTCAGCTTGCACAAGAAACCGCTTCATACCAAGCATTATGGACTAGAAACCCTAAATTAGGGTCATGCGACATTACATGCGGTTAAAGTTAAATTAACCATCCATCTTCGAAGGTATAGATGGAGGGTGTAGATGTAGATTCAAAGCGGCTCCAGAAGATAAGCCAACACGATCACCGTAACCGCTTTTACACTTAACCAATCTACAGTCCAACCATGTTTGGTCGACAAAATTGTCGCTTCAAACAAGAGATTTGGCGACCGCTGAAAGCCAAAATAGTTTCAAGTCACGCCAACTTTCCAAGACTTAATCGGAGGGTCGCTGCATTAGATTAAGGTGTCCGCTATACTCAAAGATGACTATCGTAACCCACTCCACTTCCTCATGTGTTCGCC